>LR738709.1:680738054-680763174 GCA_902687465.1 Secale cereale | reverse complement strand
TTTTCGCAAAACAAGAGGCATCACTGAACCGTGTACTCATCTGCAGATGTGGTCAGACGTAGTTCGTCGCAACTTCATTGACTCATCGTTTGATCATCATCTATAGACTCGAGCAGACGCTTAAACCCAGCCTGAGGATATCAAGTGCGTCAATCGCATGGACGTGCATGCACCGCGCGCTAATCTGTCAATGCTCAAGGGACGGGTGCTGCTTGGGCGACACATGCACGCATGCACACATACTTTTGATGATTTTGATGATCGAAATCTGTTAGCAAAGCGGCATACCATTTTTCGCAAAACAAGAGGCATGCTATTCTTTCGCAAAACGAGTTAAAACGTAGAATTTTTTCCCTTTGCATACAAACGAAGAATTGGCAACCCTATGGATAGATCCGGTCGCTTGAGAGGCTATTGTGCTTTGGATTTAATTATCCACCGAATCACGAAATTAATTCTTACTTGTAATAGCATACCATACTTGTTTGACATATTCGTAACAGAAAGGACGACCCTTTTCTTGTACTAGCTGATAAAGCAAGCTTGCATGCACGCCAATACCCAAAAAAGCTTTTCATCCATGCATATGAAATACCCCAAATATGCATCATCATGCTTAGTGAAGTGAAAGGCGCAATTTCCTATATATGTAAAAGATGTCACTAGTATATGAGATCATAACATTAGTACATACTAGCAAAAGAGCCCGTGCGTTGTAACGGGAGAGAAAACATAACACACACTCTTAATCCAACAACCATCACTCAAGATCATAATATGTCAATTTCCTTTATTTTTGCGAGGCATCATATTTGTGTTGCCGCTCATCCTACTTCTCACACTCGCCGGCGAAGGCCTCGGGGTTCACACAAAACAAAATAAAACGTGTTTGAATATTGTTAATTCTAAGACGTCTCTCTCTCCCTATCTCTCCTCCCTCTCCCTCTCTCTCTCTCTCTCTCTCTCTCACTCTCACTCTCTCTCTCTCTCGCTTTCTCTCACTCTCGCGATAAGAAATCTGTTGTTTTACCCTGTGACATTTTTCAGAGGTATGCATGTGTAGTTATTGATATTTTATATTCCCTCTATTATAATGGGGTGTTTATTTGCAATCTGGATCGCCGCCGGTACGAAAGAAAAAATGGAGGTTGAGCTATAAATTATAAGTTTGCTTTCAAAATACTATTTTAAAAATATTTAACAGGTAAAATTAACATCATATTTAGATTCCGCACATTTTTCTAATAATATTTCATATATAATATGTTAAAATCGAAGTTACGGTTTAAAAGATATGTATAATTTAGAAAATTATTTATTTGACTTAAATATATTCCAAAATAAAGTTTTAAAACACTTAACAGGTAAAAATAATCCCATATTCATATTCTACATATTTTTCTAATCAAATTTCATATATAACATGTTCAAATCGGAGTTATGGTATAAGGATGATTTTTAAAAGCATTTATTCATTCGACTTAAATATGATCCGCTGATGAATTACCTAAAACATCAGAGGGGGTTTCGAAAAATGTAAAATAACGGTTCGGGAGTGACTTAAACCCGGACTGCGGGTCGATTTCAAGAAAACACAGGGACTTTTGTGTAAAATACGAAAAAAACAATTCGATTTTACTTAAAACAGGACCGCGGGTTGAATTCTCTGAAATAGAGGGACTTTTAAGAAAAATGCTATGACGGACGAAAAGAAACCCAATTTGCTTTATTATTAGGTAAAGATATGGATATACTTCAAAAGAAGGATTTCAATCACAAATACAACTTGGTTATAGTGAATCATGTGCTAATCGAGAATGATGATTCACTTTTTCTCTTGGATACTTCCACCTTGAATCACCTTGTTGGTAGAGATAGCAATGTAGCATCCATCCAAATGTGTGCATGATGGCAAGGTTTGGCCGATCTCGCATAATGGTGCTATATCAATTTCTCTTCATTGGTAGAAAACAGGCCCGATTCAGTCACGAACCGGGACCAAAGGGGACATCGGTCCTGGTTCGTGAGGCCTGGGCGTCGGCCATCCCTCGAGGGCCATCGTTCCCGGTTCGTGTGACCCCTTTAGTCCCGGTTCTAGACTCAAACCGGGACCAACGGGCCTCGCTCCTGTCCGCTCCTGGCCCAGCACCTTTGGTCCCGGTTGGTGGCTGGAACGGAAACCAAAGGTTGTCCTTTATATATACCCCCACCCCCGCCCGCGAGTAGAGCCATCGCTCTATTTTATTGGCTTCGTGAGGAGAGGTGTGTGTGTGTTGCTCTAGCTCACCTCCTATGCACATGAGGTGTTCGATGAAATGCTCGAGCCACACTTAAGCTTTCTCCACTCCAAGCTTCTTGTCCAAGCTCCACTTTCCTCAAGATTTGTCCAGGTTTGCTTGTCCGTCCTGTCACGTCGCCGTCCTCACTACTGTCGGTCTCCCGCGCCGATCTCGTCACCAGCACCGCCGTGGTGAGCCTCTTGTTCTTATCTTCTTTCTAAAAGAAAAAAAACCTTACTTGTAAGATTTAGATAGATACTTGTATAATTTTCTTACTTTTATTATTATTGTTTGTTATTATATAGTTCCATGATTTTGGTATTCCCCCCGTCGGCCCTCGTCCTGTCTATGATTTGGATGTGGTGTATTATCTTGTATAACTATTTTTTTCATTTAGTGTTTATGACAATTATGCCGACCAACGTGACATAGATGTTTTTATGTAGGAGGTATGTGAACCGGAAATTCCTACTGACTCTATCGTCAAGAGGTTAAATTTGGTTGAAAAAGAAAACAATTACTTGAAAGAAAAATTCTAAATAGTTGAAGAGTAGAAGATGAAATTGGAGTTGCATGTTGCCGATGTCGTCGATGATCACAAGATAAAAATGGATGCAATGCGCTTGAAGATTAGAAAGAATCAAAAATATGGCATTCATACTGAGGCTTGGTATCAATATGCCGTTGGATCAATTGATACCTTAGTTGCGATAATGATCGTATTTTTGTTGTTGGATTGAAATGTTTACATAGTTTTAATATTTGGCTTAATTAGATGCTTTAGAGAGTTATATGTTTTTCAATGTGAGAACTATGTATGAACTTTAGTTGTGATGATGAACTTCTATTGATTTGGTCACTTCTCTATTTATGATGTTTTGTCCACGAAGTGCATCCAGTTTTTGCCGTAACCCTCTCAACTTTTTAGCACATGCTTTGTGGGTGAAATGATTATACAATGCCAACTTTCAACCTATTCAGAGTTCATATGGAATCTTTTCAATTTCGAGGTCATTTAGCTAAAAAAATAGTAAATGCATGAAAAATACCAAATGAAGTCACAAAGGGATGAAAATTGATAATGTGGCTTTGAATGGTGCATTTTGAACATACAAAAAGTCTGGAGTTCAAATAAGTTCAAAAATTGAAATGCCTTTGTAACAGACAAGTTTTCGGCCGAAACCCTGATACTTCGAAAGAGATTGTCCATTTTGCTCACGAAGTGCATCCAATTTTTGCCGTAACCCTCTCAACTTTTTAGCACATACTATGTGGGTGAACTGATGATACCATGCCAACTTTAAACCTTTTTCAGAGTTCATTTGTAGTGCTTTTCAATTTCAGGGTCATTTAGCTCCAAAAAAAAGTAAATGCATGAAAAATACCAATTGAAGTCACAAAGGGTTGGAAATTGATGATATAGCTTTGAATGGTGCATTTTGAACACACACAAAAGTTTGGAGTTCAAATAAGTTCAAAAAAAATAAAAGGCCTTTGTAACAGATGAGTTTTCGTTTGAAACCTACTTCGAAAGAGATTGTACATTTTATACACGAAGTGCATCCAGTTTTTGTCGTAACCCTCTCCACTTTTTAGCACATGCTATGTGGGTGAAACGATGATACCATGCCAATTTTCAACCTTCATAGTTCATTTGTAGTGCTTTCAAATTTCAGGGTCATTTAGCTCAAAAAAATCAGTAAATGCATTAAAAATACCAAATGAAGTGACAAAGGGTTGAAAATTTATGATGTGGCTTTGAATGGTGCATTTTGAGCACACAAAAATTCTGGTGTTCAAATAAGTAAAAAAAATGAAATGCATTTGTAACATATGAGTTTTCATCCGAAACACAGATATTTCGAAAGACATTGCCCATTTTGTACACAAAGTGCATCCAGTTTTCGCCGTAACCCTCTCAACTTTTTAGCACATGCTATGTGGGTGAAATTGTGATACCATGCTAACTTTCAATATTTTCAGAGTTCATTTGTAGTGCTTTTCAATTTCAGTGTCATTTAGCTCAAAAAATCAGTAAATGCATGAAAAATACCAAATGAAGTCACAAAGGGTTGAAAATTGATGATGTGGCTTTGAATGGTGCATTTTGAACACACAAAAAGTCTGGAGTTCAAATAAGTTCAGAAAAATGAAATGGCTTTGTAACAGATGAGTTTTCGTCTGAAACCCTGATACTTCGAAAGAGATTGTCCATTTTGTACACGAAGTGCATCCAGTTTGTGTTGTAACCCTCTCAAGTTTTCAGCACCTCAAGACAGAAATGATTTAAGAAAAAATATCTAAATTTGACATGAAGAAAGAAATAAGGAATGTCACATGTAGAAAGTTTGGGGGCATTTGAATTCAATAGTTTTTGTAGGCACCGCACATGGTACCTTAATTTGGTGTGTTTAAAACAATAAGAGATACAAATCATTACATAAAAAGATGGAACATGGAGGTATATTAGTGTACATTACGACAATATCTTGTTGCAGTACAAAATCAAGTGAAAATGATTAACAAACCGTGATGTGGACTATAGACTTCCTACTTCCCCTTCAAATTCTAAATCACCTATAGGGACATATTTGAATTATAAAACAATGTATGCTTACACCATTACTAAAATGTATGGAATTTAAACGCAATATCATTAGGTAATATGATGAACCCATACAAAATTTCATCGTATTTAAACCAGATTTGATTTTATAGAAAAATAAAAGAAATAGGATGCTCGTAACTGTATAGAATTTTCAAAAGAAATATTTAAAATTCTCATTTTTTAAAGGAGGCTATGAGTTACATAAGTGCTTGAACATGATTTTTTTTTCATTTAGAAACCATCTTCTCGATTTTTTTAAGGTACTTCTCCCCTGTGTCCTCAGGAACGCTTTAGCCTTTATAAGTTCAGTTGCTAGGCCTCTCCTTTGCTAAGAAAGGATTGGGCCACTTGTTACTCTCAGTGCCTTTTACATTGCTTGCTTTTACTTTCCTGTTGCTTATATCGAGAAAACCCCTAAAAAGTTATCTTTCAGTGCTTGCAGTAATTTCTTGCTCAGAATCGCTTATCAATACCTTCTGCTCCTCGTTGGGTTCGACACTCTTACTTATCGAAAACGCTGCAATAGATCCCTTACGGTTGTGGGTCATCAGCGGTCTTAGGCGCGACCACACCTACATTCACATGACCCATCGGCATGACATGGCAATGGGAGGATATGCACTTGCATCTCACCTTCTCCATCTCAGTCACCAGTTCAAGATCTCATGGTAAATGATCTATTCACTACTCTATGACTCGCCGCGAAGAGAAAGAAACACTCCTTCCTCTAAAAAATAAATAAGCAAACATTTCTTTCCGACCAAAAAACTAAACATTGAACATCTTTTAAGGTTCATAACCGGTAAGACTTTTATGCTACTATCGTTTCCACATATCAAAATGGGAATGCCTTTCAAAGTTTCACTTCTATATAAGTTTGAATGGATATGGGTATAATGCATAAATTATAATATGAATTATTTTTAATTATATATATTAGTCTTAGCTTGATATGTGTTATTATGGGGTAAATGTGACACTGTCAATTACTTGGTATCCAGAACACACTACTAGGATAAGGCATTGTAGATGAGGATGCACACCTAACCACTACCCGGTGATGCCTCAAGGGTTAAGTGTTAATGCAACCGCACATAGAAAATAAAGAAGATGCCCGAAATCCCCTTCTAATTTCTAGTTAATCCTATGTTCTGCAATGGGCCGGTTTATGTGTTGGACTGGATGAACATTTTCTTAATCACATGGCATGCCATGGATCAACGGCATTGTCTATCTTGCTAGCCTCGCAGGTGCACATGTATTTTGTCGAGGTTCGGAGATGGAGTGGGAATATAAGGTGTCTTCACAAGATTGGAAATAAGTAAGCCTCGAGTCAAGGCTCACTCTCCGCTACTCTCCTTTCTTTGTTGTGTGATTTCTTCAAAGAAAGCCCCTCTTATCCTGTGGATCCCCATCAAATCTATTCGTGCAAAGTATAAAAATGTTTGATCTGTAGGACGAGTGAAGAGTAGTGTAAGTCAAACAGATATGTGTGTGTCTCTCTCTCTATGTGTGTGTGTGTGTTGTGTGATTAGACGAGTGACAGGGAAAATGAGGACAAAAACAAGTATGCATGTTCAAGGAAAAATGTTAATTATTAGGATGATACTAAATTCCAATGTCTACCAACAAGGCATTCCAATGTGGAAGTTTCCAAGAGCAAAACTGAAATGCCATTCTTGATTAAACCATGATTCACTATAACAAAGTAATCTTCATGATTAAAATCTTCTTTGAAAGTATGTCCATATATGTACTAATGTTATGATCTTACATACTAGTGACATTTTTACATGTAAAAGGAAACTGTTTTTCATTTCACTAAAAGCATGATGTATATTTAGCGTAACTAGTGTTAGTTTTAAGTCTTTCCATTTTGAGGTAGAGTTTTTTTATGAAAGATCCGGGGTGCACCGACTTCATTGACTTAGAAGATAGCAGGCGGAAAACATTGTGATCAAGTGATCAGTGTGGCGAGTCAGAGGAAAAACATAAAGAGAAAGTAGAGCAAAAACCCTCTCCTAGGCAGCTATCTCATGATTGAATCCCCGAACGGGGCCTCTAGACAAACGACTCCTGCCAGCCTCCATTGTTGTTGGTCGCCACATCGTCGCTTGAAGGTAACTTTGCTCGGAAGACACAGTTGTTTCTTTCCTTCCAGATCTTCCAGGATATCATCATCACCATTGATTTGACTCCTCGCTTGTAAACATCAGGGGTCAGATTGATCATCTTCTGACAGTGAGCAATGGATGTCTGATTTGGTGCCATTCGGAGGCTGAGAGCAGCGCAGCCATGCCAAGAGGTGGCTCTTTGACAGATCAGGGTGGAGAAAGGGCATTCCGACATGAGATGTTTGGATGTCTCTAGGCTTCTCATGCACAGGGAACAAAAGTATCCATTCGGCCACCCTCTGCACTAAAGCCGAACGTGGGCCCATAGTCTGTTGCCATGCAGCAACCAAGCAAAAAACATTACATTGCCAGGAGCCCAAGCTTTCCAGATGATTGATTTGAATCCAGCCGCAGGCGGTACTTGGATGAATTGGTAGCGGTATGCCAAGCGGGCCGTATAGGAGCTGCCGCCTCCGGCCATCCATCTGATTTGATCCGGAGTTTGAGCTAAAATAGCAATATCCGAACTCTGAATTTTTCGCCAAAACTGCAAAAAGTCATGGGCGATCTCGGAGGTGCTGCCGTGCTATAAGTCTCTAATCCATTGCTCATTAACAAGGGCCGATGCCACCGTTATGTTCTTTCTTCTGGTGTGGTTGTATAGGGCTGGGAAGACGGAGCACAGGAGGGCTGTTCCAAGCCAGGAGCATTTCCAAAAAGTGGTTGACTGAGGTAGAGTTTTCAAAAGTGTTTTTTCTACCAGGCATGGGATACAGCGTGTACGTCCACACTCCGTCGTTGATTTCATATTCATTCCATGTATTCACCGTCCATACATCCACGTGATGTTTTTCTCCGTGTTTCAGATTGTATTGTAATGTTTTATTTTGTACCAGCAAATAAGAGTGCACTTGTTTTAGATGGAATTAGTTGGTACACAACTACTGAAGGAAATACAATGGTATACTTTTTGAGAAAAAAAAAGAAAAAAATGATAAACTTTGAAATGGAAAAAAAGAGGGATGAAACACTTTGTAGCATCATAAATTCATAATTCTTTTTGGAAGTACCTAGAACTCATCTAGATGATATATAATTTGGTCTCATTCACCAGGAAAACAAGAACAAATACAATCCATGTCAGCACACACGCATCTTATAGCATCACATACAATGGCTATAAAAGGTGAATGAGACCAAATTATATCTTATCTAGATGAGTTTTAGCAAAACTGATTTTTTTTTTGTGATGGACTGAAAAAAACATGGCACGGGTATTGAAGCAATGATGGAGGGTGAATCCCTGCATGCTGAGAGTGGTTTTTCTGCACCCCACCTCGATGCACCCCTGTGCACCCACGTAAAAAAACATACCAAAACATTTTGAAAAAATATAAAACTTTGTGAGAATTATCATACACGCTTGCTGAAATATGTGTGCATCCTAGAATATCATATATTTATCCAGAGTCTTGACTCCCTCTTCATCCTAACTACAGATGTGTTCATCGCGATGGCTTTTAAGGCGTAGTGTAGACTGTAGAGTAATATCTGCATTCACGGCATTAAAGTTTCAGTTAAAGCCAATGCGCGTCGTCCCTTCTTGCGCGGCAACGGCCGCTCCTCGCCTTCAGTTACTAGTTACCGCCGTTTCAAGACGTCGCGGGGAGAGTTTGCAGATGAGCGGCAACCTCCAGAGGAAGCATCCGAAACACTGGTAACTGGGCCATCCTCCGCTGAACTCACCCTGGTGCCAGTGTACCTCCATCCCCAGGCTGTGCCTAGCATCATTAAGCGTTGTCGCGAGGGAAGAGTTGGAGGCAGTTTCGATCAGACCAGCGCGCAGCGCACGATCTCGCCGGCCCCTCCTCGCTCTCGCTCGCGCGCCTTCCGTTACTACTAGTTGCTTATGTTTCCTCACGTCGCGCAGAGGAGCGGCCACTGGAGGAGGCGGGGCTCCGTCAATCCGCGAGCATATCGTTGTTCTTTTCCGCGGTGAAGTTGCACCACTTTACACTTTACAGCACAACAACGAGTAATTGAAACTAAGTGACTGGAGTGTTCTCGGCTGCACCTAGGCGCCCGTTCGTTCATGTGAGTGTCGGCCTATAGCTGGCCGTAAGCGTCAGGAACTCGTGTCTATGGATGATGATGAACTCGTCACTGGCGCCTATCTAACTGAAGTTGCCACGAAACATATTTGACAAAATACATTTGCAGCCGAGTACAAGCGGCGGGCGGCATGCAACAGCTGCAGCTGTACGTGTGCTTCAAGCTTCCGGTGGGACTTTTTTTTGAGGGATTTTTTTTGCGGGATTTCTGTATGTACAGTAAGACGTGCACATACTGGCATGCACACTGCGTCACTGAACCGTGTACTCATCTGTAGATGTGGTCAGACGTAGTTCGTCGCAACTTCATTGACTCATCGTTTGATCATCATCTATAGACTCAAGCAGACGCCTAAACCCAGCCTGAGGATATCAAGTGCGTCACTCGCATGGACGTGCATGCACCGCGCGCTAATCTGTCAACGCTCAAGGGACGGGTGCTGCTTGGGCGAGACATGCACGCATGCACACATACTTTTGATTATTTTGATGATCGAAATCTGCTAGCAAAGCGGCATACCATTTTTCGCAAAACAAGAGGCATGCTATTCTTTCACAAAACGAGTTAAAACGTAGAATTTTTTCCCTTTGCATACAAACGAAGAATTGGCAACCCTATGGATGGATTCGGTCGGTTGAGAGGCTGTTGTGCTTTCGATTTAATTATCCACCCAATCACGAAATTAATTCTGACTTGTAATAGCATACCATACTTGTTTGACATATTCCTAACAGAAAGGACGACCCTTTTCTTGTACTAGCTGATAAAGCAAGCTTGCATGCACGCCAATACCCAAAAAAGCTTTTCATCCATGCATATGAAATACCCCAAATATGCATCATCATGCTTAGTGAAGTGAAAGGCGCAGTTTCCTTTATATGTAAAAGATGTCACTAGTATATGAGATCATAACATTAGTACATACTAGCAAAAGAGCCCGTGCGTTGCAACGGGAGAGAAAACATAACACACACTCTTAACCCAACAACCATCACTCAAGATCATAATATGTCAATTTCCTTTATTTTTGCGAGGCATCATATTTGTGTTGCCGCTTATCCTACTTCTCACACTCGCCGGCGAAGGCCTCGGTGTTCACACAAAACAAAATAAAACGTGTTTGAATATTGTTAATTCTAAGACGTCTCTCTCTCCCTCTCTCTCCTCCCTCTCCCCCTCTCTCCCTCTCTCTCTCTCGCTCGCTTTCTCTCACTCTCGCGATGAGAAATCTGTTGTTTTACCCTGTGACCTTTTTCAGAGGTATGCATGTGTAGTTATTGATATTTTATATTCCCTCTATTATAATGGGGTGTTTATTTGCAATCTGGATCGCCGCCGGTACGAAAGAAAAAATGGAGGTTGAGCTATAAATTATAAGTTTGCTTTCAAAATACTATTTTAAAAATATTTAACAGGTAAAATTAACATCATATTTAGATGCCACACATTTTTCTAATAATATTTTATATAATATGTTAAAATCGAAGTTACGGTTTAAAAGATACGTATAATTTAGAAAATCATTTATTTGACTTAAATATATTCCAAAATAAATTTTAAAAACACTTAACAGGTAAAAATAATCCCATATTCATATTCTACATATTTTTCTTATCAAATTTCATATATAACATGTTCAAATCGGAGGTACGGTATAAGGATGATTTTTAAAAGCATTTATTCATTTGACTTAAATATGATCTGCGGATGAATTACCTAAAACATCAGGGTTTTTTTCGACAAATGTAGAATAACGGTTCGGGAGTGACTTAAACCCGAACTGTGGGTCGATTTCAAGAAAACACAGGGACATTTGTGTAAAATACGAAAAAACGATTTGATTTTACTTAAAACAGGACTGCGGGTTGAATTCTTTGAAATAGAGGAACTTTTAAGAAAATTGTCATGACGGACGAGAAGAAACCCAATTTGCTTTATTATTAGGTAAATATATGGATATACTTCAAAAGAAGGATTTCAATCACAAATACAACTTGGTTATAGTGAATCATGTGCTAATCGAGAATGATGATTCACTTTTTCTCCTGGATACTTCCACATTGAAACACCTTGTTGGTAGAGATAGCAATGTAGCATCCATCCAAATGTGTGCATGATGGCAAGGTTTGGCCGATCTCGCATAATGGTGCTATATCAATTTCTATTCACTGGTAGAAAACAGGACCGATTCAGTCACGAACCAGGACCAAAGGGGACATCGGTCCTGGTTCGTGAGGCTTGGGCGTCGGCCAGGCCTCGGGGGCCATCGTTCCCGATTCGTGTGACCCCTTTAGTCCCGGTTCTAGACTCGAACCGGGACCAACGGGCCTCGCACCTGTCCGCTCCTGGCCCAGCACCTTTGGTCCCTGTTGGTGGCTGGAACGGAAACCAAAGGTTGTCCTTTATATATACCCCCACCCCTGCCCGCAAGTAGAGCCATCGCTCTGTTTTTTTTGACTTCGTGAGGAGAGGTGTGTGTGTGTTGCTCTAGCTCACCTCCTATGCACATGAGGTGTTCGATGAAATGCCTGAGCCACACTTGAGCTTTCTCATCTCCAAGCTCCTTGTCCAAGCTCCATTTTCCTCAAGATTTGTCCAGGTTTGCTTGTCCGTCCTGTCACGTCGCCGTCCTCGCTGCTATCGGTCGCCCGCGCCGATCTCGTCACCAGCACCGCCGTGGTGAGCCTCTTGTTCTTATCTTCTTTCTAAAAAAAATTCTTACTTGTAAGATTTAGATAGATACTTGAATAATTTTCTTACTTTTATAATTGTTTGTTATTATATAGTGCCATGATTTTGGCATTCGCCCCCGTTGGCCCTCGTCCTGTCTATGATTCGGATGTGGTGTATTATCTTTTATAACTATTTGTTTCATTTAGTGTTTATGACAATTATGACGACCAACGTGACATAGATGTTTTTATGTAGGAGGTATGTGAACCGGAAATTCCAACCGACTCTATCGTCGAGAGGTTAAATTTGGTTGAAAAAGAAAACAATTACTTGAAAGAAAAATTCTAAATAGTTGAAGAGTAGAAGATGAAATTGGAGTTGCATGTTGCCGATGTCGTCGATGATCAAAAGATAAAAATGGATGCAATGCGCTCGAAGATTAGAAAGAATAAAAAATATGGCATTCATACTGAGGCTTGGTATCAATATGCCGTTGGATCAATTGTTACCTTAGTTGCGATAATGATCGTATTTTTGTTGTTGGATTGAAATGTTTTACATAGTTTTAATGTATGGATTAATTAGATGCTTTAGAGAGTTATATGTTTTTCAATGTGAGAACTACGTATGAACTTTAGTTGTGATGATGAACTTCTATTGATTTGGTCACTTCTCTATTTATGATGTTTTGTACACGAAGTGCATCCAGTTTTTGCCGTAACCCTCTCAACTTTTTAGCACATGCTATGTGGGTGAAATGATCATACAATGCCAACTTTCAACCTATTCAGAGTTCATATGCAATGCTTTTCAATTTCGAGGTCATTTAGCTAAAAAAAACAGTAAATGCATGAAAAATACCATATGAAGTCACAAAGGGATGAAAATTGATAATGTGGCTTTGAATGGTGCATTTCGAACATACAAAAAGTCTGGAGTTCAAATAAGTTCAAAAATTGAAATGCCTTTGTAACAGACGAGTTTTCGTCCGAAACCCTGATACTTCGAAAGAGATTGTCCATTTTGCACACGAAGTGCATCCAATTTTTGCCGTAACCCTCTCAACTTTTTAGCACATGCTATGTGGGAGAAATGCTGATACCATGCCAACTTTAAACCTTTTTCAGAGTTCATTTGTATTGCTTTTCAATTTCAGGGTCATTTAGCTCCAAAAAATCAGTAAATGCATGAAAAATACCAAATCAAGTCACAAAGGGTTGGAAATTGATGATATAGCTTTGAATGGTGCATTTCGAACACACTCAAAAGTTTGGAGTTCTAATAAGTTCAAAAAAATAAAATGCCTTTGTAACAGATGAGTTTTCGTTTGAAACCTTTATACTTCGAAAGAGATTATACATTTTATACAAGAAGTGCATCCAGTTTTTGCCGTAACCCTCGCAACTTTTTAGCACATGATATGTGGGTGAAACGATGATACCATGCCAATTTTCAACCTTCATAGTTCATTTGTAGTGCTTTCCAATTTCAGGGTCATTTAGCTCAAAAAAATCAATAAATGCATGAAAAATACCAAATGAAGTCACAAAGGGTTGAAAATTTATGATGTGGCTTTGAATGGTGCATTTTGAGCACACAAAAATTCTGGTGTTCAAATAAGTTAAAAAAATGAAATGCATTTGTAACATATGAGTTTTCATCCGAAACACTGATATTTCGAAAGACATTGTCCATTTTGTACACGAAGTGCATACAGTTTTTGCCGTAACCCTTTCAACATTTTAGCACATGCTATGTGGGTGAAATTATGATACCATGCTAACTTTCAACATTTTCAGAGTTCATTTGTAGTGCTTTACAATTTCAGTGTCATTTAGCTCAAAAAATCAGTAAATGCATGAAAAATACTAAATGAAGTCACAAAGGGTTGAAAATTGATGATGTGGCTTTGAATGGTGCATTTTGAACACACAAAAAGTCTGGAGCTCAAATAAGTTCAAAAAATGAAATGCCTTTGTAACAGATGAGTTTTTGTCTGAAACCCTGATACTTCGAAAGAGATTGTCCATTTTGTACACGAAGTGCATTCATTTTTTGTTGTAACCCTCACAACTTTTTAGCACCTCAAGATAGAAATGACTTAAGAAAAAATATCTAAATTTGACATGAAGAAAGAAATAAGGAATGTCACATGTAGAAAGTTTGGGGGCATTTGAATTCAATAGTTTTTGTAGGCACCGCACATGGTACCTTAATTTGGTGTGTTTAAAACAATAAGAGATACAAATCATTACATAAAAAGATGGAACATGGAGGTATATTAGTGCACATTACGACAATATCTTGTTGCAGTACAAAATCAAGTGAAAATGATTAACAAACCGTGATGTGGACTATAGACTTCCTACTTCCCCTTCAAATTCTAAATCACTTATAGGGACATATTTGAATTATAAATCAATGTATGCTTACACCATTACTAAAATGTATGGAATTTAAACGCAATATCATTAGGTAATATGATCAACCCATACAATATTTCATCGTATTTAAACCACATTTGATTTTATAGAAAAATAAAAGAAATAGGATGCTCGTAACTGTATGGAATTTTCAAAAGAAATATTTAAAATTCTCATTTTTTTAAAGGAGGCTATGAGTTACATAAGTGCTTGAACATGATTTTTTTTTCATTTAGAGACCATTTTAAGGTACATGTAGTTCAAATTTCAAATATATCCAGTAAATAATAGAAATGCATTTAATGCCTAAAAAATTGCATTTGGTTTTAGAAAGATGCCTAAATTTTACATTTCGTCTAGTCCCTAACCCAACCATTAACCTTATTCCCATACCCATACCACACCATAATTGTTTTTAGCAAAGATAATTAACCTAAACCCATTTTACCAGTGACATGCTCTCTTGGCCTGCTTAACGCCGGTCCGCGAGGCTAATAGTGTCTTGGACCAGAATGGCCCATCGTCGCCCCGTACCCGATAAATTTGACCCTTATCCCTAACTCTCAACCTTAAATCCACCCCTCTCCCAATCTCCATAGCCGACGGCGCTCCCCCACCTCTACCTCTCCCTTCCCCCACACCCACTCCACCGCAACCTCCATACACATCTGGCAATGCCTCCGCTAGGCGGGATGGCCATGGCATCCATGTGCTTGACATCCATGATGGCCGCACACTGTACGACTCAATTGGCCGCGCGCGGGAAGGCCACTTCGAATCTTGACCTAATGGACGACGATGAGCAGATCTCCCTGCACGGAGGATCATCGGTTAACTCCTCACCGACCATGGAGGCACTCGAGCTGGTCGGCCACGGCCATATCATTTGGGAGGTTGGTTCATAAGGAATAAGGATAATGTCCAATTAACTTTTGTGCAATAAATAAGGCTCCCTACCGCCTAGTATTTGTTCTCGCATTCGGATTTCTTTTCCGAGGAATTTTGAGGTTAGAAGTTCATTTTGTCACATATGTTGGGTTTGTTAAATGGTCCATCAATTAGCTCTTGTGAAATGTTGTAAGAATGTTCAAATTTTTCATATATGTCTTGCCTACCTATAATTTTAGTTTCACGCTATTGTTCTTGGTCAACTTAAGAAGACAACACTAATTTTGTGTAATAGACCTGATTTACTTTGGGAGTATGTGCATCTCACGCTTTGCAAAAAATGTTACTCATATTTTACTGTTTTTGTTTTGTTTTTAGGAGTTAAAAATAACTAGACGAGGGGAAAAATCAATCAATGTTGTTCTGTTTTTGTAGGATTTATGTTTGGTCTATCTTCGGGATCATGGCGGAAGATTCATGCTTTGGCCCGATTGTTTCTGTGCAGATTAACGTCCAACAGATCTTTGAATGTTCGGGGTTCGCCATGCAATAGCAGTTCCTAGACGGACGTGGTTGCTTTTTGGAATTGATTTTGGTTTACATAGAAATTCTGGCGATGAAGGGTGGATAAGTTGTTGCTTTTTGTTTCAATTTGTATTCAAGTGTTCGACTTGGTAGTTGGTTCCAGTGCTCGCTATCGCCATCTCTGGATTGTCTGATTTCGTTTTCCGTGCAGGTACTAGAGAAACAACCTGGAATCCGTCGCAGTCGCCAATGGCGGCGGCAGCAGCAACGAAGCCACCGGGAAGCCAGTTGAACCCGCACCGGCACCGACACCAAGCACGGACGAGCCCGGCCCGACCGTGGACGCCGACAGCTCGATCCTCGCATCCTACCTTGCCTGTGCGCCTCTCGAGCAGCGTCGGCCAGTGTAGCATCCAACATCTTCATCCGCACCCATCGTCAGTGACAAACAGCTGTACAACGCCGTCGCGCACTCCTCCTAGGGATTCAATCTGGACGGCGGGCTCTACAACTTGGGCTGCCAAGTTGTAGAACCCGCCGTCGAGGTTGAGTCCCTGGGAGGAGTGTGTGGCAACGTTGTACAGCTGGTTGTCACTGACGATGGCAGCGGATGAGGACGCCGGATGCCCTCCTGGCCGACGGTGCTCGAGCAAGGCGCGGGCAAGGTACGATGCAAGGATCGAGCTATTGGCATCCACGGCTGGGCCGGGCTCGTCCATGCTTGGTGTCGGTGACGTTCCGGGTTCAGATGGCCTCCTGGTGGCGTCGCTGCCGCTGCCATCGCCATTGGGGACTGGGACGGATTCCAGGTTGATCCTCTAGTACCTGCACGGAAAATGAAATCAGACAATCCAGAGACGGCGTTAGCGAGCACGGGAACCAACTACCAGGTCAAACACTTGGATACAGATGGAAACAAAGAGCAAAAAATAATCCCGCCTCATCGCGAGAATTTCTATCTAAACCAAAATCAGTTCTAAAAAGCAACCAGTCCGTCTACAAACTGCGATTGGACCGCGAACCCCGAACATTGAAAGGTCTGTTGGACCGAAATCCGCACAGAAACAATCGGGCCAAAGCATGAATCTTCCGCCATAATCCCGAAGACAGACCAAACATAAATCCAACTAAAACAGAACAAAATCGACGGGAAACTGTGCAACCAGTCACAAGTCACAACAACCGTCGAGTGGGGAAAAATGAAAGAATTTGAGGACGGCAACCAAACCGGGAAAGATTTGTAAAATGCAGCAGTGAGACGAGTGAGGCAAGCAACAAAACCAGATCAAGAACCAGACGGAGCACCGGCGACCTAGATATCCGATTAGATAAACTCAAATGAAATAGAAATTCTAACTTGATATCTCGGCAGGCAGGTACAAACATCCCACAGAACGAAACACGGCACGACAAAAAAAGCACACAAGGAACTGTCTGTACCGATGACATGGAAACAATCGGCCGAAAGCATGAATCGTCCGCAATGACAGACCAAACAGAAATCCTAATACAGAAAGAAATCGATGGGAAAACTCTGCAACTAGCCACAAGAGTTGTCGAGTGGGGAATGAAAATAATTTGAGTTACTGAGACGAGAAAGATTTGTAAAATCTAGCATTGAGACGAGACAACCAAACCGTGAAAGATTAGTAAAATCCGCTGGCTCCTCTTTGGTGGTGCGTGGCTCCTTGTCCACCGCTTGCTGCTACAGCTGCTGCTGATCGCCGACAGCGGTACGAGGGTCCTCCGCGGATGATCCTGTCACCATCATTTTCGGCGTCATCAGTAAGCAAGGACGACAAACACGACCGAAACTGAACAATGTCTATGGGATTTAGCTTGCGCAGCCAATACAAGTACACCACGTATAAAAGGATACCTCTACTCTACAGATGGATAGAAGGATGGCTGGATATGCACAAGCAATCACACTAATGCCACAAATGCGTCAAATCTCTACTATCGGATTCTTTTTTGCGGCATATCAGCAGTTCCTCTGGCCTGCACCGCTATATATAAACAATAGAAGGAAACTATTAATATCATTAGTGCCAGGATAGAGACTGATGTTTGCATCCTGCAAAAAAGAAAAAGAAAAAAAAACATTGCTATTTGCGTGTGGAGGGATCACAACACAACACAGACGATGCTCGAGATCACCCAGATTATCAGTATCTATCCCGGAGATAATGAGGTAGTGAAGATTTGGTTTATGGTGGGCATGCCAACGATTGCGAGCATGAAAAGGGAGATCCACGCCATCACCTGGTCGTCGAACCACATCAACATCACTGCATGGAAGGATCGACCAGAGAGGCTTCCCGTCGACCCGTCGCGATGGCGTGAGTCTCGATCTGGGAAGACGGAATGGTTTGGAGAAGAGAGGGTTGCGGGCGGCTAGGGGAGGAAAGAGGGATATTGTGCATTTTGATTTAGGGTTCTGATGTGAGAAGGATGGATGTGGTATTTTTATACGGGAGAAACCATAGGGCCCACATGCTTTGCCTATTTGACGGGCCCACTAGAACCTGGTACGAGGATTGTTGGAACGTACCCAACCCCACAACACCAAGTGAGGACAACTTTTGGCCCATACATATACCCGTGGATGGTTAATTTAGCCGAAATAATGTAATTGGGTGATGTCCTTCTGAGATGTGCATGTTCGGTGCCATGGAGGCTATGCTTGTTGGGCATGTCCACAACCGATTGCACCAGCGATGAGGTCGCCGATTGATAGAACGAGAAACGCGGGAGAAGGAATGGGATCTAAGTGCGGCCGAGAGAGGGGGGAGAGAGCGACACACAGAGAGAGAGAGATAGATAGATAGAGAGAGAGAGAGAGAGAGTACCTAAGGTAGTGAAGATCTAGTTGATGGTGACCACGCCGACGATTGGGAGCATGTGGAGGGAGATCCACACCTTCACCTGGTTGGCGAACCCCATCGACGTTGATGCATAGAAGGCTCCACCAGAGAGTCTTCGCATTGGCCCATCGTGGTGGCGCGAGGCTTTATCTGGGGACGCTAGATGTAAGGGCTGGGAAAAGAGAGAGTTGGCGGCGGCTGGGGAAGGAAAGAGGATTATAGTAAGGTTTGATTTAGGGTTATGATGTAAGAAGGATGGATGTGGTATTTTTATATAGGAGAAATTATAGGGCCCACATGTCGGGCCTAATTAACAGGCCCAAGAGAATCAGGTATGGGGAGTGGTGGAACGTACCCATCCCCACAACACCCTGTGAGGACTATTTTTGGGCCGTACACATACCCGTGGGTTGTAAATTTAGCCCAAATAAGGTAGTTGGGTTATGTTGTGCCTTCTGAGATGTGTGTGTGTGTGGTGCCATGGAGGCTATGGTTGTTTGGCATGTCCATGATCGGACGCACCAGCGAGGAGTTCGTCGATCAATGGAATGAGAAACGGGGGAGAAGGAAATGGATCTAAGGGCGGCTAGGAGACACACACACACACACACACACACACACACAGAGAGAGAGAGAGAGAGAGAGAGAGATTACTTGAGGTTGTGAAGATCTGGTTGATGGTGTCCCTGCCGATGATTGAGAGCATGAGGGGGGAGATCCACGCCCTCACCTGGTCGGTGAACCCCATCGACGTCAATGCACAGAAGGATCGACTAGACATGCTTCCCTTTGACCCATCACGTTGGTGTGAGGCTCGATCTGGGAAGAGGGAAGGGTTTGGAGAAGAGAGGGTTGGCGGTGGCTAAGGGAGGAAAGAGGGATATTGTGCATTTTGATTTAGGGTTCTAATGTGAGAAGGATGGGTGTGGTATTTTTATACGGGAGAAATGATTGGGCCCACATATCAGCCCTAATTTACAGGCCCATGGGAATCGGGTACGTGGAGCGGTGGAATGTACGCGTTCCCACAACACACTCCGAGGACTACTTTTGGCCCATACAGATACCCGTGGGTAGTAAATTTAGCCCAATATGGTAATTAGGTGATGGTGTGCCTTTTGAGATGTGCATGTGCTGTGCCATGGAGGCTCTGCTTGTTGGGAATTTCCATAATCGGACGCACCTACGATGGGGTCGTCGGTCGATGGAACGAGAAACAGAGAGAAGGAGAGAGATCTAAGGGTGGCTAGGAAAGAGCGTACCTCAGGCAATGAAGATCAGGCCTATGGTGGGAACGCCGGCGAGTGAGAGAAGGAAGAGGGAGATTTGCATCCTCACCTAGCCGGCGAACCCCACCGATGATGGTGCATAGAGGGGCCCACCAGAGATGCTTCCTGCCGTTTGTCGTGGTGGTGTGGTGCCCCAGATCTTGCTCCTCGTCGCCTTGGACGAGTCGAGGGATGAAGGAGGAGGCCTCTAGCATGAGGCGACAACAAGGGTGTGGTGCAACCATGACTAAGGGAATACCTCCGAATATAATTGGGATTTTTTTGGCAGAATAGGCATGCACCATTATCCCTGTGCGGTCTTAGGCGCGACCACCCCTACATTCACATGACCCATCGGCATGACATGGCAATGGGAGGATAAGCACTTGCATCTCACCTTCTCCATCTCAGTCACTGGTTCAAGATCTCATGGTAAATGATCTATTTACTACCCTATGACTCACCGAGAAGAGAAAGAAACACACCTTCCTCTAAAAAAGAAATAAGCACACATTTCTTTCCAACCAAAAAACTAAACATTGAACATCTTTTAAGGTTCATAACCGGTAAGACTTTTATGCTACTATCGTTTCCACATATCAAAATGGGAATGCCTTTCAAAGTTTCACTTCTATATAAGTTTGAATTGATAAGGATATAATGCATAAATTATAATATGAATTATTTTTAATTATGGCATGCAATCGTAACTTGGTATATATTAGTCTTAGCTTGATATGTATTATTATTGGGTAAATGTGACACTGTCAATTACTTGGTATCCAGAACAAACAACTAGGATAAGGCATTGTAGATGAGGATGCACACCTAACCACTACCCGGTGATGCCTCAAGGGTCAAGTGTTAATGCAACCGCACATAGAAAATAAAGAAGATGCCTGAAATCCCCTTCTAATTTCTAGTTAATCATATGTTCTGCCATGGGCCGGTTTATGTATTAGACTGGATGAACATTTCCTTAATCACATGGCATGCCATGGATCAACGGCATTGTCTCTCTTGCTAGCCTCGCAGGTGCACACGTACGTTGGTAGAGGTTCGAAGATGGAGTGGGAATATAAGGTGTCTTCACAAGATTGGAAATAAGTAAGCCTTGAGTCAAGGATCACTCTCCGCTACTCTCCTTTCTTTGTTGTGTGATTTCTTCAAAGAAAGCCCCTCTTATCATGTGGATCCCCATCAAATCTATTCATGCAAAGTATAAAGATGTTTGATCTGTAGGACGAGTGAAGAGTAGTGTAAGTCAAACAGATATGTGTGTGTCTCTCTCTATGTGTGTGCGTGCTGTGTGATTAGACGAGTGACAGGGAAAATGAGGACAAAAACAAGTATGCATGTTCAAGGAAAAATGTTAATTATTAGGATGATACTAAATTCCAATGTCTACCAACAAGACATTCCAATGTGGAAGTATCCAAGAGCAAAAGTGAAACGCCATTCTTGATTAAACCAGGATTCACTATAACAAACTAATCTTTATGATTAAAATCTTCTTTGAAAGTATGTCCATATATGTACTGATGTTATGATCTTACATACTAGTGACATTTTTACATTTAAAAGGAAACTGTTTTTCATTTCACTAAAAGCATGATGTATATTTAGCGTAACTAGTGTTAGTTTTAAGTCTTTCCATTTTGAGGTAGAGTTTTTTTTTTTGAAAGATCCGGGGTGCACCGACTTCATTGATTTAGAAGGTAGCAGGCGGAAAACATTGTGATCAAGTGATCAGTGTGGCGAGTCAGAGAAAAAACATAAAGAGAATGTAGAGCAAAAACCCTCTCCTAGGAAGCTATCTCATGATTGAATCCCCGAATGGGGCCTCTAGACAAACGGCTCCTGCCAGCCTCCATTGTTGTTGGTCGCCACATCGTCGCTTGAAGGTAACTTTGCTCGGAAGACATAGTTGTTTCTTTCCTTCCAGATCTCCCAGGATATCATCATCAGCATTGATTTGACTCCTCGCTTGTAAACATCAGACTGATCATCTTCTGACAGTGAGCAATGGATGTCTGATTTGGTGCCATTCGGAGGCTGAGAGCAGCGCAGCCATGCCAAGAGGTGGCTCTTTGCCAGATCAGGGTGGAGAAAGGGCATTCCCACATGAGATGTCTGGATGTCTCTAGGCATCTCATGCACAGGGAACAAAAGTATCCATTCGGCCACCCTCTGCACTGAAGCCGAACGTGGGCCCATAGTCTGTTGCCATGCAGCAACCAAGCAAAAAACATAGCATTGCCAGGAGCCCAAGCTGTCCATATGATTGATTTGAATCCAGCCGCAGGCGGGACTTGGATGAATTGCTAGCGGTATGCCAAGCGGGCCGTATAGGAGCTGCCGCCTCCGGCCGTCCATCTGATTTGATCCGGAGTTTGAGCTAAAATTGCAATATCCGAACTCTGAAGTTTTCGCCAAAGCTGCAGAAAGTCATGGGCGATCTCGGAGGTGTTACCGTGCTATAAGTCTCTGAACCATTGGTCATTAACAAGGGCCGATGCCACCGTTTTGTTCTTTCTTCTGGTGTGGTTGTATAGGGCTGGGAAGACGGAGCACGGGAGGGCCGGTCCAAGGCAGGAGTATTTCCAAAAAGTCGTTGACTGAGGTAGAGTTTTCAAAAGTGTTTTTTCTACCAGGCATGGGATACATCGTGTACGTCCACACTCCGTCGTTGATTTCACATTCATTCCATGTATTCACCGTCCATACATCCACGTGATGTTTTTCTCCATGTTTCAGATTGTATTGTAATGTTTTATTTTGTACCAGCAAATAAGAGTGCACTTGTTTTAGATGGAATTAGTTGGTACACAACTACTGAAGGAAATAAAATGGTATACTTTTTGAGAAAAAAAAAGAAAGAAAAAAATGTTAAACTTTGAAATGGAAAAAAAGGTGGATGAAACACTTTGTAGCATCATATTTTTTTTTGGAAGTATCTAGAACTCATCTAGATGAGATATAATTTGGTCTCATTCACCTGGAAAACAAGAACAGATACAATCCACGTCAGCACACACGCATCTTATAGCATCACATCCAATGGCTATAAAAGGTGAATGAGACCAAATTATATCTTATCTAAATGAGTTTTAGCAAACCTGATTTTTTTTTTGTGACGGACTGAAAAAAACATGCACGGGTATTGAAGCAATGATGGAGGGTGAATCCATGCATGCTGAGAGTGGTTTTTCTGCACCCCACCTCGGTGCACCCCCGTGCACCCACGTAAAAAAACATACCAAAACATTTTGAAAAAATATAAAACTTTGTGGGAATGATCATACACGCTTGCTGAAATATGTGTGCATCGTAGAATATCATATATTTATACAGAGTCTTGACTCCCTCTTTGTCCTAACTACAAATGTGTTCATCGCGATGGCTTTTAAGGCGCAGTGTAGACTGTAGAGTAATATCTACATTCACGGCATTGAAGTTTCAGTTAAAGCCAATGCGCGCCGTCCCTTCCTGCGCGGCACCGGCCGCTCCTCGCCTTCGGTTACTAGTTACCGCCGTTTCCAGAAGTCGCGGGGAGAGTTTGCAGATGAGCGGCAACCTCCAGAGGAAGCATCAGAAACACTGGTGACTGGGCCGTCCTCCTTTAAACTCACCCTGGTGCCAGTGTACCTCCATCCCCTGGCTGTGCCTAGCATCAGCAAGTGTTGTGGCGAGGGAAGAGTTGGAGGCGGTGCAGCCGCGGTGACGTGCGCCACGGCAGTTTCGGTCAGACCAGCGCTCCCTCGCCGACCCCTCCTCGCTCTCGCTCGCGCGCCTTCCTTCAATACTAGTTGCTTCCGTTTCCTCACGTCACGCAGAGGAGCGGCCACTGGAGGAGGCGGGGCTCCGTCAATCCGCGAGCATATCATTGTTCTTTTCCACTTTACACTTTACAGCACAGCAACGAGTAACTGATACTAAGTGACTGGAGCGTTCTCGGCTGCACCTAGGCGCCCGTTCGTTCATGTGAGTGTCGGCCTCTAGCTGGCCATAAGCGTCAGGAACTCGTGTCTATGGATGATGATGAACTCGTCACTGGCGCCTATCTAACTGAAGTTGCCACGAAACATATTTGACAAAATACATTTGCAGCCGAGTACAAGCGGCGGGCGGTGTGGCAGTGCACTCCTCACGTCGCATGCATGCAACAGCTGCAGCCGTACGTGTGCTTCAAGCTTCCAGCGGGACTTTTTTTTGAGGGATTATTTTTTGCGGGATTTCTGTATGTACAGTAGGACGTGCACATACTGGCATGCACACTGCATCACTGAACCATTTTTTATGATCGAAATCTGCTTGGGCGACACACGCACGCACGCACACACACACTTTTGACGATTTTGATGATCGAAATCTGCTAGCAAAGCGGCATACCATTTTTCGCAAAACAAGAGGCATCACTGAACCGTGTACTCATCTGCAGATGTGGTCAGACGTAGTTCGTCGCAACTTCATTGACTCATCGTTTGATCATCATCTATAGACTCGAGCAGACGCTTAAACCCAGCCTGAGGATATCAAGTGCGTCAATCGCATGGACGTGCATGCACCGCGCGCTAATCTGTCAATGCTCAAGGGACGGGTGCTGCTTGGGCGACACATGCACGCATGCACACATACTTTTGATGATTTTGATGATCGAAATCTGTTAGCAAAGCGGCATACCATTTTTCGCAAAACAAGAGGCATGCTATTCTTTCGCAAAACGAGTTAAAACGTAGAATTTTTTCCCTTTGCATACAAACGAAGAATTGGCAACCCTATGGATAGATCCGGTCGCTTGAGAGGCTATTGTGCTTTGGATTTAATTATCCACCGAATCACGAAATTAATTCTTACTTGTAATAGCATACCATACTTGTTTGACATATTCGTAACAGAAAGGACGACCCTTTTCTTGTACTAGCTGATAAAGCAAGCTTGCATGCACGCCAATACCCAAAAAAGCTTTTCATCCATGCATATGAAATACCCCAAATATGCATCATCATGCTTAGTGAAGTGAAAGGCGCAATTTCCTTTATATGTAAAAGATGTCACTAGTATATGAGATCATAACATTAGTACATACTAGCAAAAGAGCCCGTGCGTTGTAACGGGAGAGAAAACATAACACACGCTCTTAATCCAACAACCATCACTCAAGATCATAATATGTCAATTTCCTTTATTTTTGCGAGGCATCATATTTGTGTTGCCGCTCATCCTACTTCTCACACTCGCCGGCGAAGGCCTCGGGGTTCACACAAAACAAAATAAAACGTGTTTGAATATTGTTAATTCTAAGACGTCTCTCTCTCCCTATCTCTCCTCCCTCTCCCTCTCTCTCTCTCTCTCTCTCTCTC
>LR738709.1:680696453-680719932 GCA_902687465.1 Secale cereale | reverse complement strand
GACACTTTGAAGTTACTACTGCACATGTTGGATGGAGGCGGGTTGACCCAGAGGGGTACCCGCGAGTGCCTTTGAGGCGTGAGCTGTGGAGTCGGGTGACCAGTGAGGGTACCCGCGAGATAACTACGAGGCGTGGCCGGTCTTTCCCAGTCCTTGTCACAAGTCCTCGAGACGGGACGACGGGGCCAACAGTATCGTAGGCTCTGCTCGTTACCGCGCGCTCCCAATACACTAAGCGATTTGGATATTTGATCCGAGGGGCCTCCGGGTCCGATAGCACTAACCACCACGTGGGTGTGAGTGGGTGCTCTGCGTCGTATACATCAGCCGGAGTCGTCACGACGTCAGCGATTGAGCGGGCTGTTCGGATTGGACTTAGGATGCAACTGCGTGCTTGTATAAGGGGTTGCTAGGTCTGCTACCGAACGGCTTCGCAACGTGCGGAGCGTCCGGGGTGATGGCCCCGACCCCCGGGGGCATAGGATTAGTCCGGCGTGCTCGATCCTCTCTGGCGGTATCCGGTCGGGTTGCGTCGTATTGTTTAGCCGAGGGCGGGCACGACCTGATGGTGTGTCCGGCCGGAGTTAAGCGAGCGTGGTGGGTAACTTGGTGCACCCCTGCAGGGAAGAAACAATCTATCGATAGCCTGTCCTACGGTAACGGACACTCGGAGTTGTATCCACTTCGGTACAACTAGAACTGGTGACTTGAGATATATGATATGAAGATGATATTGCTATAAACACTATACATTATTATGATGAAACTATTCTGCTCCCCTCTAATTGCTGCAAGACCCTGAAGATGCTAGTCTTCGTCAGGACTAGGTTTTTCCCCCCTCTACTCTGGCTTTCTGCAGTCTAGTCCACCCACATAAAGCCCCCTTTGAAAATAATGCATTGCTAGTATAGATCTGATGTAAGTCTTGCTGAGTACTTTGGATGAGTACTCACGGTTGCTTTGCTTCCTCTTTTGTCCTACCCGCATGATAAACCAGACGACGGAGCCATGGTGCCCGCAGCCCCCGTTGACGACTACTACTACCAGCCCGAGGCTGGCTACTACTACTACCCGGCCGGCGAGTACTTCTACGAGGAGCCGGCGGACGACGACCAGGAGTAGGATCGGAGGTCCCAGGCAGGAGGCCTGCGCCTTTTCGATCGTAGCTTTTCTTTTGCCCCGCCTCGTATGAGGCCTATCTGAACTTGTGTTCTATGTCTGTACCCAGACATCTAATGCTTCCGCTGACTATGTGTGTGACATCATGTTATGTATTCGAGCCCTCGAGGCCCCTGGCTTGTAATATATGACTTGTATGTATTTACTTATGTTTTAGAGTTGTGCTGTGATTCCTTCACGTGAGTCCTTAGGCTTGATCGTGTGCATTTGCGTGTATGGTTAGTGCACGGTCGGGCCGGGGTCGTCACAGGTTGGTATCAGAGCCGACTGCCTGTAGGAACCCCCTTTCCAACTCCTTGGCCGAAGTCGAGTCTAGAGGTCCAAAAACTGTTTTACTAACTTGGCTGTGTGGCTTATGGCCCCACGTCGCCAATTGGGTGGTATAGTATCTTTTATTCCTCATCTATACTCTGGGACTCTGAATCTCTCCTCTATTCGGGTTAAATGATTTTACTAACACCGACATTAGGTTCTCGTGGACGATTCCTCCCGGAGAGCCCCCTCGTTCCAGAAGGTGGCGTGTCATCATCAGAAGACTCCGAAGATACTACTCGAAAAATTTTCCGAGATCCTTTTGCCCACTGCTTTTGCAAGTTCCCTGCCACCGATAGGATCCCCGTGAACAGCAACACATCCTTACCGTTTGTATCTTTGTTCCCAGCCACCCCTTTCTGTATAAGATACCCTGAAGTACTCCTTGTACTCCGAGAATCCTTTGAGCCTACTGCCGTGCAGCTTCTTTCGCACTGCGGATAATTCCTCACAACACCGATGATCCATTCATTCCCAGTTGTTCTTGTGTTCCATGAAATACTTCGTATTGCTATCTGATCTCCCAAAAATCCTCTACAGACTACTATTTTTGAATTTTCAAAAAAAAATATTTATTCCAAAAAAAATAGTTTTTCAAAAAAAAAATTAAAAAAAAAACTATATTAGTGGCGCACCACACCCACGGTGCGCCACTACTATTTTTGAATTTTCAAAAAAAAATATTTATTCCAAAAAAAATAGTTTTTCAAAAAAAAAAATTCAAAAAAAAATACTATATTAGTGGCGCACCACACCCACGGTGCGCCACTACTATTTTTGGACCACCATGCCCAGCCTTACCAGTGGCGCACCAGGGCAAGGTGCGCCACTACTATCAAAAATAGTAGTGGCGCACCTTGTCCTGGTGCGCCACTGGTAAGCCTGGGCATGGCTGGTTACTGTTCAAAAACATACTAGTGGCGCACCCCACACCTGGTGCGCCACTAGTAATGTCACTATTAGTGGAGCACCTGTTTGTGGTGCGCCACTGCTATATAGTAGTGGCGCACCACATCTCTGGTGCGCCACTAACAGTGATATTACCTATAGCCTTTTTTCTAGTAGTGTGGTGCATAGAGGGGCCCACCAGAGATGCTTCCTGTCGTTTGTCGTGGTGGTGTGGTGCCCCAAATCTTGCTCCTCGTCGCCTTGGACGAGTCGAGGGATGAAGGAGGAGGCCTCTAGCATGAGGCGACATCAAGGGTGTGGTGCAACCATGACTAAGGGAATACCTCCGAATATAATTGGGATTTTTTTGGCAGAATAGGCATGCACCATTATCCCTGTGCGGTCTTAGGCGCGACCACCCCTACATTCACATGACCCATCGGCATGACATGGCAATGGGAGGATAAGCACTTGCATCTCACCTTCTCCATCTCAGTCACTGGTTCAATATGTCATGGTAAATGATCTATTCACTACTCTATGACTCGCCGAGAAGAGAAAGAAACACACCTTCCTCTAAAAAAGAAATAAGCACACATTTCTTTCTAACCAAAAAACTAAACATTGAACATCTTTTAAGGTTCATAACCGGTAAGACTTTTATGCTACTATCGTTTCCACATATCAAAATTGGAATGCCTTTCAAAGTTTCACTTCTATATAAGTTTGAATGGATATGGGTATAATGCATAAATTATAATATGAATTATTTTTAATTATGGCAGGCAATCGTAACTTGGTATATATTAGTCTTAGCTTGATATGTATTATTATGGGGTAAATGTGACACTGTCAATTACTTGGTATCAAGAACACACTACTAGGATAAGGCATTGTAGATGAGGATGCACACCTAACCACTACCCGGTGATGCCTCAAGGGTTAAGTGTTAATGCAACCGCACATAGAAAATAAAGAAGATGCCCGAAATCCCCTTCTAATTTCTAGTTAATCATATGCTCTGCCATGGGCCGGTTTATGTATTAGACTGGATGAACATTTTCTTAATCACATGGCATGCCATGGATCAACGTCATTGTCTCTCTTGCTAGCCTCACAGGTGCACACGTATGTTGGAAGAGGTTCGGAGATGGAGTGGGAATATAAGGTGCCTTCACAAGATTGGAAATAAGTAAGCCTCGAGTCAAGGTTCACTCTCCGCTACTCTCCTTTCTTTGTTGTGTGATTTCGTCAAAGAAAGCCCCTCTTGTCCTGTGGATCCCCATCAAATCTATTCATGCAAAGTATAAAGATGTTTGATCTGTAGGACGAGTAAAGAGTAGTGTAAGTCAAACAGATATGTGTGTGTCTCTCTCTATGTGTGTGTGTTGTGTGATTAGACGAGTGACAGGGAAAATGAGGACAAAAACAAGTATGCATGTTCAAGGAAAAATGTTAATTATTAGGATGATACTAAATTCCAATGTCTACCAACAAGGCATTCCAATGTGGAAGTATCCAAGAGCAAAAGTGGAACGCCATTCTTGATTAAACCAGGATTCACTATAACAAACTAATCTTTATGATTAAAATCTTCTTTGAAAGTATGTCCATATATGTACTAATGTTATGATCTTACATACTAGTGACATTTTTACATGTAAAAGGAAACTGTTTTTCATTTCACTAAAAGCATGATGTATATTTAGCGTAACCAGTGATAGTTTTAAGTCTTTCCATTTTGAGGTAGAGTTTTTTTTTTTTGAAAGATCCGGGGTGCACCGACTTCATTGATTTAGAAGATAGCAGGCAGAAAACATTGTGATCAAGTTATCAGTGTGGCGAGTCAGAGAAAAACATAAAGAGAAAGTAGAGCAAAAACCCTCTCCTAGGCAGCTATCTCATGATTGAATCCCCGAACGGGGCCTCTAGACAAACGGTCCTGCCAGCCTCCATTGTTGTTGGTCACCACATCGTCGCTTGAAGGTAACTTCGCTCGGAAGACATAGTTGTTTCTTTCCTTCCAGATCTCACGGGATATCATCATCAGCATTGATTTGACTCCTCGCTTGTAAACTTCAGGTGTCAGATTGATCATCTTCTGACAGTGAGCAATGGATGTCTGATTTGGTGCCATTCGGAGGCTGAGAGCAGCGCAGCCAAGCCAAGAGGTGGCTCTTTGCCAGATCAGGGTGGAGAAAGGGCATTCCCACATGAGATGTTTGGATGTCTCTAGGCTTCTCATGCACAGGAAACAAAAGTATCCATTCGGCCACCCTCTGCACTGAAGCCGAACGTGGGCCCATAGTCTGTTGCCATGCAGCAACCAAGCAAAAAACATTACATTGCCAGGAGCCCAAGCTTTCCATATGATTGATTTGAATCCAGCCGCAGGCGGGACTTGGATGAATTGGTAGCGGTATGCCAAGCGGGCCGTATAGGAGCTGCCGCCTCCGGCCGTCCATCTGATTTGATCCGGAGTTTGAGCTAAAATTGCAATATCCGAACTCTGAATTTTTCGCCAAAGCTGCAGAAAGTCATGGGCGATCTCGGAGGTGTTTCCGTGCTATAAGTCTCTGATCCATTGGTCATTAACAAGGGCCGATGCCACTGTTCTGTTCTTTCTTCTGGTGTGGTTGTATAGGGCTGGGAAGACGGGAGCATTTCCAAAAAGTAGTTGACTGAGGTAGAGTTTTCAAAAGTGTTTTTTCTACCAGGCATGGGATACAGCGTGTACGTCCACACTCCGTCATTGATTTCATATTCATTCCATGTATTCACCGTCCATACATCCACGTGAAGTTTTTCTCCATGTTTCAGATTGTATTGTAATGTTTTATTTTGTACCAGCAAATAAGAGTGCACTTGTTTTAGATGGAATTAGTTGGTACATAACTACTGAAGGAAATAAAATGGTATACTTTTTGAGAAAAAAAAGAAAGAAAAAAATGTTAAACTTTGAAATGGAAAAAAAGATGGATGAAACACTTTGTAGCATCATAATTGTTTTTGAAAGTATCTAGAACTCAACTAGATGAGATATAATTTGGTCTCATTCACCTGGAAAACAGATACAATCCACGTCAGCACACACGCATCTTATAGCATCACATCCAATGGCTATAAAAGGTGAATGAGACCAAATTATATCTCATCTAGATGAGTTCTCGGCTGCACCTAGGCGCCCGTTCGTTCATGTGAGTGTCGGCCTCTAGCTGGCCGTAAGCGTCAGGAACTCGTGTCTATGGATGATGATGAACTCGTCACTGGCGCCTATCTAACTGAAGTTGCCACGAAACATATTTGACAAAATACATTTGCAGCCGAGTACAAGCGGCGGGCGGTGTGCCAGTGCACTCCTCACGTCGCATGCATGCAACAGCTGCAGCCATACGTGTGCTTCAAGCTTCCAGCGGGACTTTTTTTTGAGGGATTATTTTTTGCGGGATTTCTTTCTGTACAGTAGGACGTGCACATACTGGCATGCACACTGCATCACTGAACCATTTTTTATGATCGAAATCTGCTTGGGCGACACACGCACTTTTGACGATTTTGATGATCGAAATCTGCTAGCAAAGCGGCATACCATTTTTCGCAAAACAAGAGGCATCACTGAACCGTGTACTCATCTGCAGATGTGGTCAGACGTAGTTCGTCGCAACTTCATTGACTCATCGTTTGATCATCATCTATAGACTCGAGCAGACGTTTAAACCCAGCCTGAGGATATCAAGTGCGTCACTCGCATGGACGTGCATGCAACGCGCGCTAATCTGTCAACGCTCAAGGGACGGGTGCTGCTTGGGCGACACATGCACGCATGCACACATACTTTTGATGATTTTGATGATCGAAAGCTGTTAGCAAAGCGGCATACCATTTTTCGCAAAACAAGAGGCATGCCATTCTTTCGCAAAACAAGTTAAAACGTAGATTTTTTCCCTTTGCTTACAAACAAAGAATTGGTAACCGTTTGGATGGATTCGGTCGGTTGAGAGGCTGTTGTGCTTTGGATTTAATTATCCACCGAATCACGAAATTAATCCTTACTTGTAATAGCATACCATACTTGTTTGACATATTCATAACAGAAAGGACGACCCTTTTCATAAAGCAAGCTTGCATGCACGCCAGTACCCAAAAAAGCTTTTCATTCATGCATATGAAATACCCCAAATATGCATCATCATGCTTAGTGAAGTGAAAGGCGCAGTTTCCTTTATATGTAAAAGATGTCACTAGTATATGAGATCATAACATTAGTACATATATGGCTATACTTCAAAAGAAAGATTTCAATCACAAATATTACTTGGTTATAGTGAATCACGTGCTAATCAAGAATGATGATTCACTTTTTCTCTTGGATACTTCCACATTAAAAGTTGGTAGAGATAGGAATGTAGCATCCTTCCAAATGTGTGCATGATGGCAAGGTTTGGCCAATCTCGCATAATGGTGCTATATCAATTTCTCTTCACTAGTAGAAAACAGATCCAGTTCACTCACGAACCGAGACCAAAGGGGACATCGGTCCTGGTTCGTGAGGCCTGGGCGCCGGCTCGGCCTCGGGGGCCATTATTCCCGGTTCGTGTGACCCCTTTAGTCCCGGTTCCAGACTCGAACCAGGACCAACGTGCCTCGCTCCTGTCCGCTCCTGGCCCAGCACCTTCGGTCCCGGTTGGTGGCTGGAACCGGGACCAAAGGTTATCATTTATATATACCCCCGCCCCTGCCCGCGAGCACAGCCATCGCTCTGTTTTTTTGGCTTCGAGAGGAGAGTTGTGTGTTGCTCTAGCTCACCTCCTATGCACATGAGGTGTTCGATGAAATGCCTGAGCCAGACTTAAGCTTTCTCCTTTCCAAGCTCCTTGTCCAAACTCCATTTTCCTCAAGATTTGTCCAGGTTTGCCTGTCCGTCCTGTCCCATCGCCGTCCTCGCCGCCGTCGCTCGCCCGCGCCGATCTCGTCACCGGCACCGCCGTGGTGAGCCTCTTGTTCTTATCTTCTTTCTAAAAGAACAAAATTCTTACTTGTAAGATTTAGATAGAAACTTGTATAATTTTCTTACTTTTATTATTGTTTGTTATTATATAGTGCCATGATTTTGGTATCCGACCCCGTCGGCCCTCGTCCTGTCTATGATTCGGATGTGGTATATTATCTTCTATAACTATTTGTTTCAATTAGTGTTTATGACAATTATGCCGACCAACGTGACATAGATGTTTTTATGTAGGAGGTGTGTTAACCGGAAATTCCAACCGACTCTATCGTCGAGAGGTTAAATTTGGTTGAAAAAGAAAACAATTACTTGAAAGAAAAATTGAAAATAGTTGAAGAGGAGAAGATGAAATTGGAGTTGCATGTTGCCGATGTCGTCGATGATCACAAGATAGAGATGGATGCAATGCGCTTGAAGATTAGAAAGATTCGAAAATATGTCATTCATACTGAGGCTTGGTATAATATGCCGTTGGATTATTTGTTACCTTAGTTACGATTATGATCGCAATTTTGTTGTTGGAGTGAAATGTTTTACGTAGTTTCAATGTATGGGTTAATTAGATGCTTTAGAGAGCTATATGTTTTTTAATGTGAGAACTATGTATGAACTTTAGTTGTGATGATGAACTTCTATTGATTTGGTCACTTCTCTATTTATGATGTTTTGTACACGAAGTGCATCCAGTTTTTGCCGTAACCCTCTCAGCTTTTTAGCACATGCTATGTGGGTGAAATGATGATACCATGCCAACTTTCAACCTTTTCAGAGTTCATTTGCAATGCCTTTCAATTTCGGGGTCATTTAGCTAAAAAAATCAGTAAATGCCTAAAAAATACCAAATGAAGTCACAAAGGGTTGAAAAATGATAATGTGGCTTTGAATGGTGCATTTTGAACAGACGAAAAGTCTGCAGTTCAAATAAGTTCAAAACTTGAAATGCCTTTGTAACAGATGAGTTTTCGTCCGAAAACCTGATACTTCGAAAGGGATTGTCCATTTTGTACACGAAGTGCATCCAGTTTTTGTCGTAACCCTCTCAACTTTTTAGCACATTCTATATGGGTGAAATGATGATACTATGCCAACTTTCAACCTTTTCAGAGTTCATTTGTAGTGATTTTCAATTTCAGGGTCATTTAGCTCAAAAAAGTCAGTACATGCATGAAAAATACCAAGTGAAGTCACAAAGGGTTGAAAATTGACGATATAGCTTTGAATGGTGCATTTTGAACACCCAAAAAATTTGAAGTTCAAAAAAGTTTTAAAAAATGAAATGCCTTTGTAACAGATGAGTTTTCGTGCGAAACCCTGATACTTTGAAAGAGATTGTCCATTTTGTACACAATGTGCATCCAGTTTTTGCCATAACACCCTCAACTTTTTAGCACATGCTATGTGGGTGAAATGATGATACCATGCCAACTTTCAACCTTTTCAGAGTTAATTTGTAGTGCTTTTCAATTTCAGGGTCATTTAGCTCAAAAATCAGTAAATGCATGAAAAATATCAAACGAAGTCACAAAGGGTTGAAAATTGATGTTGTGGCTTTAATAGGTGCATTTTGAACACACACAAAGTCTGAAGTTGAAATAAATTCACAAAAATGAAATGCCTTCGTAACAGATGAGTTTTCGTCCGAAAGTCACATACTTCGAAAGAGATTGTCCATTTTGTACACGAAATGCATCCAGTTTTTGCCGTAACCCTCTCAACTTTTTAGCACCTCAAGATAGAAATGACTTAAGAAAAAATTTATATAAATTTGACATGAACAAACAAATAAGGAATGTCGCATTTAGAAATTTGGGGGCATTTGAATTCAATAGTTTTTGTAGGCACCCCAAACGGTACATTAATTTGGTGTGTTCAAAACAATAAGATATACAAATCATTACGTAAAAAGATGGAACATGGAGGTATATTAGTGTACATTACCACAATATCTTGTTGCAGTACAAAATCAAGTGAAAATGATGAACAAACCGTGATGTGGACTATAGACTTCCTACTTCCCCATCAAATTCTAAATCACTTATAGGGACATGTTTGAATTATAAATCAATGTATGCTTACACCGTTACTAAAATGTATGGAATTTTAACGCAATATCATTAGGTAATATGATGAACCCATACAAAATTTCATCGTATTTAAACCACATTTAGATTTTATAGAAAAATAAAAGAAATAGGATGCTTTTAATTGTATGGAATTTTCAAAAGAAATATTTAAAATTCTCATTTTTTAACGGAGGCTATGAGTTACATAAGTCCTTGAACATGAATTTTTTTCATTTAGAGACCATTTTAAGGTACATGTAGTTCAAATTTCAAATATATCCAGTAAATAATAGAAATGCATTTAATGCCTACAAAATTGCATATGGTTTTAGAAAGATGCCAAAATTTGATATTTAGTCTAGTCCCTAACCCAAAACATTAAGCCTTATTCCCATACCCATACCACACTATAATTGTTTTTAGCAAAGATAATTAACCTAAACCGATTTTACCAGTGACATGCTCTCTTGGCCTTCTTATCGCCGGTCCGCGAGGCTAATAGTGTCTTGGCCCAGCATGGCCCATCGTCGCCCCGTACCCTATAAATTTGACCCTTAACCCTAACTCTCAACCTTAAATCCACCCCTCTCCCAATCTCCACGGCCGACGGCGCTCCCCCACCTCTACCTCTCCCTTCCCCCACACCTAGTCCACCGCAACCTCCCAACACATCTGGCAATGCCTCCGCTAGGTGGGATGGCCACGGCATCCATGTGCTCGACATCCATGATGACCGCACACTGTACGACCCAATTGGCCGTGCGCGGAAAGGCCACTTTGGATCTTGGCCTAATGGACGACGACGACCAGATCTCCCTACACGGAGGATCGTCAGTTACCTCCTCACGGACCATGGAGGCACTCGAGCTGGTCGGCCACGACCATATCATTTGGGAGGTTGGTTCATAAGGAATAAGGATAATGTCCGATTACCTTTTGTGCAATAAATAATGCTCACTAGCACCTAGTATTTGTTCTCACATTAGGATCTCTTTTGGGAGGAATTTTGACGTTAGAAGTTCATTTTGTCACATATGTTGGGTTTTTTAAATGGTCCATCTATTAGCTCTTGTGAAATTTTGTAAGAATGTTCACATTTTCCATATATGTCTTGCCTACCTATAATTTTAGTTTCACGCTATTGTTCTTGTTCAACTTAAGACTACAACACTGATTCCGTGTAATAGACCTGATATACTTTGGGAGTATGTGCATCTCACGCTTTGCAAAAAATGTTACTCATATTTTACATGTTTTTTTTTGTTTTTAGGAGTTAAAAATAACTAGACGAGGGGATAAAGCAATTGATTTGAATGAGCCACCACGCAGCGAACAGAAGGTATGATAGTCTCTCCAATGCATGTTTAATCTCAACAATGACTGGTAATTTCAGCTTCTGTATGTACCAACTACCATTATTACAATGTTTCTTGTCTATAAGTACCAACTACCATTCAAAGCAATTTAAAGAATGGACACCCAAAAATGGTTAAAAATGCACAGTGAGCATTAGTAGGAACTAACAAGTACACAACTTATTGCCAAAATTTGTCACCAATACCGGCTTATATATAGCAAGCAGATAAACCAATTATTTGGATTACTGATATTTTGGGTATGGATAGATCACTTGTTTTTGGAAAGGAAGTCAACCAGATTCAACATGTACACATGTAATCCTCGCTACTGCTCGCTATAGTCGCTACTCACCATCCTGATTTCTCACTCGTTGCTCCTTTGTTTGTCGATGTCGTATTTGCCACCGTCCTAGTGAGGTAGCTTCCTAGTTGTTAGTTGTTATTTTAGAAAAAGGCATACGCCCGACTTTATAAATAAAGCCATATGGGAGAGTACCAAACAGACCAACAACACGCACACAGTGCACCCACATCACCAGGCCAACAGCCAGAATTCACACATAACAGAAGTTCAATGGCGCGCAGGCACAAATGACACACTAGAAGGAAAGCAAGCCAACCACCTACTGCAGAAAGGAAGGCCACAAAACTAGGAGGGATTTGCGTCGGCAGTAGAGGACATCAAATTGACAGACGCACGCACTTTGTTGATCATCACCTCCATACCATCCCAATCCGCTGGCGTAGTCAATAATTTCCATTGCCGCAAGGAGATATACATTTTAAACAAGACATCAGTAGATTTATAAGTAAAAACACCCTCAATGGTGAATGTATTCGTAGTAGTCCACAGAGACTAGCATAAAGCAGCAAGCCTAGCCCAGAACAACCTCTTAGACACACCTTGGAGGTTACCAGCCAGTAATCGTAAGTCTGAGAACGAATTGGGGGCCAGGAAACACTCAACCAAGAGCGAACACAACCCCTAGGCCAGCTTAGCCAGCGCACACCCAAAGAAAAATGGTTGGTGTTATCCAGGGCCGAGCACAAAGCACAATTAGCAAAGCCAGGGCCATTTCATTTCCGGATCTGCTCAGCACAAGGCAACCGACCTCTAAAGGCATGCCAGAGAAAAATCTTAATCTTAGGGGGAATCATGGTAGATCCAATTTGCTTGAACTTAGAGGTAGGGGATCTAGAAATAATCCTAACATAAAGAGACTTGACAAAAAAAAAATCCCAGATGCCACATGGGGCCAAGCCACCAAATCCTCCTCCTCTGAGAGGGTAGGGAACAAGGCAGCAAGCCGGTGCCAGTCATCCAACTGAACGGGAGAAAGAGATCTCTGGAGGCCCAGATCCCAGTTGTTATGAGAGGGCTCAAAGATTGAGATCTCAGGGTTGGAATAGTAAGAAAATAAAACATGAAAAGAAGAGGCTTAAGGGGCATCACCAGACCACCAGTCCAACTAGAAGCGAGTTGAAGCGTCGTTCCTAACAAAAAACTTGACATGATCGCGAAACACATCCCTCACTTTGATTAAATCTTTCCAAAACCGATACCCAAGAGACGACAAAGCGAACATGGGGCTACCGGAAGGGAAGTATTTAGCTTTCAAAAGATCGAACCAAAGGGTACTAGGAGATGCTGTCATGATCCTCCACCACCATTTAATAATGAGGCAATTGTTCAAAACCAAGTTGTTCAAATTTCCTAGCCCCCAAGGCTTTTGGGTCTACAAATGATATTCCATTTGACATACCTATATTTGCGCTTGTTATCGGAAGAATTCCAACAAAAAGCACCCCTATGCTTGGCAAAACCCTCATGTGTACCCTTAGATAATCTGAAGAAACCCATGGTGAACATAGGGAGGGAGGAGAGACACACATTAATGCAACTTTCCCAACCGAAGTATTGTATCTACCACGCCACGACATATATAACTCGGTTGCCCACCTTGGAAACAGAAGGTTAGAATTCCTTTGCACACAAATAGAAAGGAGAGATAGGGAGGCCTAGGTACTTGAAAGCGAATGAACCAATTGAGGAGCTGAGAGACCCTCAAGGCCTCAGCCTCATCAACCCCAGTCACAATTACCTCGCTCTTAAAAAATATTTTTTAGCCCCGACAAGGCTTCAAAACATAACATAATGAACTTAAGGTTGGTAAGACAAGCCTCGTTCAACTCCACTAAGATTATCGTGTCATCAACGTATTAAAGGTGAGTGATGCCCCGTGGGAGGAGATGGGAAATGACAGGAGAAATATGTCCAGCCAAGGCAGCCCGGTGCAGCATGCATGATGAGGCATCAGCAGCAAATTTGAAGAAAATAGGCGAGACCGGATCACCTTGCCACTGGCCCCGACCATTGGCAAAGTACTTGCTGATAGTGCCATGCACAACCACAGCAGTGTGCCCTCCAGAAACAAGTAGCATCAATCTATGCACAAACCCAACATCAAACCCTTTAGCATGGAGAACTTGACAAAGAAAATCCCAAGTAACAAAGTCATAGGCCTTCTCAAAATCAAGCTTCAGGATAATAGTGTGAGAGCCTCTCATTCCGAGATCATGGACAATTTCATCTAAGCAAAGAATGCCATCCAAAATGTATCTACCCTTGATGAAAGAAGACTGGGTAGGACTAATGGTGTGATGAGCAACAGGTGACAACCTTGTCGCCAACCCTTTAGCAGGGAACTTGCCAAAGTTATTAATGAGAGCAATAGGGCCAAACTAAGAAATAGAGTCAACACCCTTGACTTTGGGAATAAGAGATAAGATGGCATATTCAAAACGAGAAATGTCAACAGTCCCAGACAGAAGCCTTGGATAATAGCACAAACAAGAGGACACAAGACCAACCAAAAACGCCAGAAGAATGGAATAGAAAAGCCATCCAGGCTCGAGGCCGAATTCAAGTTAGCAGAATTAGTGACTAGTTCAATCTCTTCCACAGAAAGAGGAACCGAGAGGAATAGGTTTTACTCCTCCGTGGCACACCTCTCCTGATCCCAAAGAGTGGGCGAGATGATAAAACCAGAAGCAGGCCTTGCAGCTAACAAACCAGCAAAGAAATTATGCACGTGCTCCAGAATAAGGCGAGGATGATCTGCTTGGACACCATCAATTAACAGACTGTTAATCGAACATCTACGATGATGACCATTGGCAATGGCAAAGAAATAAGTAGTGAGAGAATCCCCTTCTAGGGTCCAATTAATCATGCCATGATGCATTCAGTAAATATCAGACTGATGGTGGAGCTGCTTGAGGATAGGCTCAAGGTCATAACGATGTTGCCAGCGAGCAACCGAGAGCCCGAAGGAGTCGGCCTCCGCATCCAGCAACGAAACCCGCCCCAACAGTTCGCGCTTACTTTTGTGGGCTTCAGCCGTGCGGTTACGGCCCCACCCTTTAAAAAAATACGTAGTTGATACAGGCAGAAACGCCAATCATCCATAGGACCAAAAGAACGAACTCTAGAATTTAGGAGGGAAGTAATCTTCCCAGCAACCAAATCACAAAAACCGTCGACCAAAAGGCAAGATGCATCGAACTGAAATCTAAAAACTATAGCCAGAGAGGAAACACCTAAATCCAAGATGAGAGGGGAGTGATCCGACCCGACCTGGGGTAAGGCAGAGAGAGAGGCCCGAGGGAAAAGCGTATCCCAGGCAGAGGAGGAGAAAACATGATCTAACACCGAACGAATCGGGTTAACCTGATGATTAGACAAATAAAACGCGATCCGGTCCTAGGAAATTCGCGGAGCGCACACTCCGCAATGAATTCATGAAACGCATCAGCCAACGGCCACGAGAAGTTAGAATTGCTCTTCTCAAATAGGGAACCTAAGGAGGTTTAAATCACCACCGATGACCAACGGGATGTTACAAGAATCAATCTTAGCAGTGAACTCATCTAAAAAGAGCGAGGACAGCGAATGATCAGCCCGGCCATAAACCACCATAATCACCCAAAGCATCTTGAGACTCTTGTGGAACACCATCATACTAGCCCAAAAGACCCGTGATCAAAAGCAACAAAATCAGAAAAATCCACCTTGGTTTCGGTGGGTTCTTGTAATCCTATATGTAAGTTGCCTAGAAAGACGATGGCAATTGATTTTTTTTGCCGCCATCTCTCTCTCCTTTGCAGAGTCCCTCGCCACTGTAGTTCCCTCACCATTCGTGGCTGGTGTCGAGCTGCCCTATCGCCTCGCCGGCCGACCATGTATGAACCCCCCTCCCCCTCCCACTAACACTTTTCAACGTTTTGCTTCACTTCCACAGACAGCCCTGTCGTCCCTTGTCTCCGGCAGTGTACTTGGCATGGCCTCTGTTAGACTTAAACACGATTTAGTACACGGCAAGTGTACATGTCCGAGCTGCACATGAATTGTAATCCGAGTAGGATTGATGCTTGGGTTTGTACGTGTATATAAGTACACCCAGCCCCTTGTAATTGATCAACCGAGAGTAAGAGCAATAAAGTAATCACCGGGCACGAGACGTGCCCGTGGCAATCCAATCGATTCCTAAGTGTGCGTTGTGAGCTAGCTAGCTTTTAGATCATATTGATCGGCTGTAGCTATTGTGCACTACGTACGTGTTGGAGATATTGGAGGCTAACTTTGTACTGCGGTGCACCTCGACGTAAAAGCAATTCGTCGAGTTTGTCAACGAGCTTCGTCTGTCATCGTCGTTCGCCGCCAGTCGTATCACCGTCGCCGGAAGTACTCGGCGTCGGGACTGGGCCAACAATTGGTATCTAGAGCTTGGTTGATCTTCTAGTAACGGGAGGTCATGTCGGACGACGAGAAGAACAAGCAGCTGGCGGAATACTCCGGTGCAGCTAAAGTAATTGCTGCTCCGGCGAGTTCTTCGTACCCACGGTTTGATCGCGAGAACTTCGGGATCTGGAAGGCCCTCATGGAGTGTGGTCTCCGTGCCAACGAGCTATGGGACGCGGTCGATCCAGGAGGCGACGCGTATAAGAAGGAGGGAGCCGAGCACAGGAAGGATCGGCAGGCGGCGTCGGCGATTTACTCGGTGATGCCGATGGATGTCCTCCAGCACCTGATCGCCAAAGCAACGGCGAAGGAGGTGTGGGATACGCTGAAGCTCCAGTTCGAGGGACACACCCGCGTCAAGCAAGCAAATCTCCAAACTCTCCTAAGGAACTATGAGACTTTGGTCATGGGTGACGATGAGTCCGTGGATGCGTTCGCTTCACGGGTGGCTACTCTCGTCAATCGGATTCGCGCGCTTGGAGGAAACCTCACGGAGGCCTCAGTTGTCCGGCGGTTCTTGCGCGCGGCCCCTCCCCGGTACCTGCAAATTGTCACGGCCATCGAGCAGTGTGTCGATCTCGCGACTCTCTCCATCGACGATCTCGTCGAACGGTACAAGGCTCACGATGAGCGGATGCGGTACAGTCTTGGGGATGGGAGGAACGACGAGCTTGTGATGCTCACAAGGGCGCAGTGGGTCGCTTTGTCAAAGGAAACGCAAGGCGGGTCCACAAGCAGCAGCAAGAAGAAGGGGCAGCAGCGCTCGGCGAGAAAGAACTTCGCCGACTCGGACGACGAGGATGCGCCTGCACCACCGAGGAGGAAGTTTGACATCAGGAAAGTGAGGTGTTATAACTGTGGCCTCCTCGGTCACTTTAAGGCTGACTGCGCGGAAGCACCGAAGCAGAAGGCGTTCATTGCCCAGCAAGGAGATGATGGTGACATGATGTTGATGAGTGAACTTGTGGACGAGGAGGATCCAGATTCACAAGTGTTGACTAAAGAAATTGTCGAGCTTGCGAAAGAAAAAGTTTGCCATCAAGATTATGGTTCGGAAACTCGTGTCGATGCTACGGACGCGGGGGGTGATTCCGAAACCTACATTGATGTTACGGGCATAAGTGCTAATTTCGCTGGAGCGGATGCATCGATTGCCGCGTGTGCTCGACCATGGAGAAGCAGTCCATACGTGAGTGCACGGCCTGGTGGCCAGAAAGATGGCACGAAGACGGACTCGCATATGGTGAGCACGGATGCTAGAAGTTCAAGAGCTGCGCACGTCGAACCGAGTCACAAGCTGCTTGGCATGCACGGGCAGCCGGCCGACGCATGGCGTCGAACTTGTGTGGCTAGCACAGTATTGCAAGCTAATGCATCAACCCGTTCTACTATGTCGCTCGAGCCAATGAGCAGCATGCCATGCGCTGACCGCAGTAGCAGAATCCCACTAAGGAGCAAGGAGTACTCTCGTGCTAGAAGCCTACTAAGTACTAGTAGTGCACAAGGCAGCAACAGCAATGTCCTAGTACGCAAAGCAAAAGGGATAGGCCTATGTGACGGGTCAGAAGAGGAGCTGGACCAGGAGACAAGCCATACCGCGGGTGGTGATGGGCAAGGCCCATTACCTGGTGGCCTGCATGGGACTTTGCCTGGTGGCCTGCGTGCTGACGAGAGCTCAGCTATAGCTATGGTACTACCGAACAGTATAACAGGGACGTCGAGAGCGCATGTGGAGGAATGGACACCACAACCTACACCCATACAGCTTCAGCCGGTGTTACACCCATATTCGGATAATACACTTCGGATGATTGACCTGGGAAAGGTGATAAGGAGTGGACGACGGTGTCTAAGCACCGAGGAACCGGTGGAATTTTAGGGCGCAAATACAAATGAGTGTTGGCGTCAGGCTATGGTAAAGGAGTTGAGGTCGATCCACAACAACAATGCATGGGAGCTTGTGGATCTTCCCAGCAACCAAAAAGTCATGGATCTCAAGTGGGAATTTAAGATCAAGAAAGATGCCGAAGGGTCCGTGAAGCACAAAGCAAGGCTAGTAGCCAAAGAGTACGTGCAAGAGAAAGGTGTGGACTTCGAAGAAGTGTTCGTTCCCATTGAAAGGATGGAATCGTTGAGACTACTCATCGCTCTCGCAGTTCAGGAATCATGGAAGATACATCACATGGATGTAAAATCCGCATTTATGAATGGCGAGTTACAAGGAGCTGTGTATGTGAATAAGTCGCCGAGATTCACCAAAGAGGGAGAAGAACACAAGGTACTGAAGCTACACAAAGTCTTGTACGGGCTATGGCAAGGCTCTCGGGCGTCGAACATCAAACTTGATCAGACAATAATTTCTCTTGGATTTGAGAAAGCCCCACTAGAGCATGCAATGTACAAAAGAGGTCAAGGAAGGGATCGTCTACTAGTTGGCATCTACGTCGACGATCTGTTGATAACTGGAGCAGATGAAGAGGTGATTGCAAAGTTCAAGCTACAAATGAAGAAGTTTTTCAAGATGGATGATCTTGGTATTTTGAGTTACTACCTCAGGATGGAGGAACATCAAAAGCCGGAGGGGATCACACTATGCCAAGAGGCATATGCAAGGAAGGTACTTGAAAGCAGTGACATGAAAGATTGCAATCACATTGTTGCTTCAATGGAACCTCGTCTTGAGCTGAACAAGAAGGAGATGGTGAAACTACTCGGCTATAGTGGTAGTCACAAGAAAGGGATTGTCGACGACCGTAAGAGTACCTCGGACGTGGCATATTTCATTGGAGGAAGCATAGTAAGCTGGCTATCACGAAAGCATAAAGTGGTGACATCGCCTTCAAGTGAAGTAGAGTGTCAAGGTGTGTGGCTAGGGAGGCTACACGATGATCTCATGGATCGAGATCCAAAACACGTGGTGCTTAACGTTGACAGTGAATCTACGTTTTTTCTACGCGAGGATCCAGTGCGGCATGACAGGAGCAGGCACGTTGGTATGATGTATCATTACATAAAGGATTGCCTGGAAGAATGTAAGATGAAGGTGAACTACGGTTGCACCGATGATCAACTGGCGGACATCCTGAACAAGGCTTTGGATCGAGAGAAGTTCTTGGAGATGCGAAGAAGGATCGCCGTCCAAGCTATGACGTGACCACGTCGTGTTTAGGGGAGTGATTATTAGACTTAAACACGATTTAGTAGACGGCAAGTGTACATGTCCGAGCTGGACATGAATTGTAATCCGAGTAGGATTGATGCTTGGGTTTGTACGTGTATATAAGTACACCCAGCCCCTTGTAATTGATCAACCGAGAGTAAGAGCAATAAAGTAATCACCGGGCACGAGACGTGCCCGTGGCAATCCAATCGATTCCTAAGTGTGCGTTGTGAGCTAGCTAGCTTTTAGATCGTATTGATCGGCTGTAGCTATTGTGCACTACGTACGTGTTGGAGATATTGGAGGCTAACTTTGTACTGCGGTGCACCTCGACGTAAAAGCAATTCGTCGAGTTTGTCAACGAGCTTCGTCTGTCATCGTCGTTCGCCGCCAGTCGTATCACCGTCGCCGGAAGTACTCGGCGTCGGGACTGGGCCAACAGCCTCATTGGGGTCGTCGCCGCCAAGGTGCCTCACCTTCCTCTTCTTCGTAGGAATCGAGTGGCGCCCAAATCAATTTCAGGTGTTAAATACAAACACACCAAATCCATTGCACTCTACGGCGCCAGAGGCTACGGAGTCGGGGGAAGCCGAAGGGGCCGCGGCGACGGCGACGGGGGCGGCCGAGGGGGCCGTGGCGACGGGAGCCGCGATGATGAGGGCCGCGCGACGGGGGTAGCCGGCGCTGGGAGCGCAAGCAGTGCCGAGCCCGAAGCGCGGCTGGGCGGTTCGACGGAGGTGGAGGCAGGGGCGAACCGCGCCGCGGGAGACGCTGAGGGCGACGGTACCTGCTGAAATGGGAACACCAGCTCATCAAAGTACACATGCCGTGAGGTGAAAACGCGGTGGGACACTGGATCATAGCACCGCTAACCTTTGGTGTTGGGAGGATATCCAAGGAAGATGGAAGGAAGCAACTGGGGAGCGAGTTTGTGAGAAGCAGTGGACGTGGTGCTAGGATAACAGGGACACCCGAAAATGCGAAGACCATCATAGGATGGAACTACACCGAAGAGGAGCTGGTGGGGGTGTAGTTCCAGCGTGGATGACACAGATGAATGTTAATAACAAGGCTGGCGGTCGCGAGCGCGTCCAGCCAGAATCGGGGAGGTACGTAAGACTGGAAGAGCAACATGCGGACACTGCCATTAAGGGTGCGGATGACGCGTTCTGCATGACCGTTCTGCTGTGACGTGTAGGGGCAAGTGAGTCGAAAGATTGTGCCATGAGACGCTAGGAGATTGCGAACGGCGACGTTGTCAAACTCGTTGCCGTTGTCAGTCTGCAAGGCAAGAATAGGACGACCAAACAGTGTGGTGACATATGAATAAAAGGCGGTGAGTGTGGCGAGAGCGTCGGACTTGCGACGGAGAGGGAATGTCCACACGTAACGGGAAAAATCATCCAATATCACCAAATAGTATAAATAACCCGTGTTGCTCACAACTGGGGACGTCCAAACATCACTATGCAATAACTGAAACTGGAAAGTGGAAATGTTTGTAGACTCGCTAAAGGGAAGACCAACGTGCTTGCCAAGGCGGCATGCCTCACAAGAGAGGTCGTCAACCTTATTACATGAGAAAGAAAAACTCTGAAGAATACGATGCATAACAGTGGAGTTGGGATGACCGAGGCGGGCGTGCCATAGATCGACACTGGCGGCGAAGGCGGCAGGACGGGTGATGGTGGCGCCGGAGGGATGCATCGGGTAAAGGTCATCCGGGCTACCACATCGGTGCAGCACCATCCGTGTACGGGCGTCCTTCACAGAAAAGCCGATAGCGTCAAATTCAGCCGTGATAGGGTTCTCACGAGCAAGGCGACGAGCATAAACAAGATTGGTAACTAAGTCAGGAGACACAAGAACATTAGACATGTTAATGAGAGTAGAAGTAGAAGGAAACGACATATGACCGACATGTGTAATGGGTAAAGAGGAACCGTTACCAACGGTGATGCGAGTGGGGGTATGAACGAGGGTGGCAGACGTGAGCTTGCCGGGATGAGCAGTCATATGAGCAGTGGCGCCCGAGTCCATGTACCAGTCACTTCAGCCACCGTAGTTACTTGGTGACGGAGCTGAGTGCAGAGCAGCAAGAAGGGCCGGGTCCCACGGAGGCGGCACCTGGTAGGGGGGGTACCCTCCGTAGGCCGGCGCGGGAGCAGCATCGTAGGCCGGCGGGGGTGCAACGCCGTAGGCAGGCGCGGGCGCGGCGTCGTAGTCGCTGTAGGGGCCGTTCGGCACGGTGAAGAGCGCCTGATGACTCGCCGGACAAGGCCCAACGATGCGCGGAGTGGGAGCCCGAGGAACCGGCATCGAGTACGCGTGTACGACGCCCGTCCATGGGTTGGTGCCATAGGTCCAGGGCGGGGTGGCCTGCTGCTGCTGCTGACGAGCCCCCCCCCCCCACCCATGCGCCTGTTTGCGACCGCCCCCGCGGCGCCCACCACCCGGCTGCGGCTGCTGGGGGCAGCAGTAGGGGCGGGGGCACGGGCGGGAGGGGGTAGAACCCCGGGGGCGCGGGGGCCGCCGGCTGGTGGCGGGGCGCACGCGCGGGCGGGGAGGCCGGTGGAGGGGCACCGCGCGAGGTGCCGGCGGCAAGGGTGTGGTGTTGCACGCGCTTCTTGACCCCCTTCATCCGACGCTCCTCCAACCGCAAGTATGCCACAAACTTGGGGAAGGAGGGGTCCGGTATGAGGGAGAGGTTGGAGGCGGCGTTACCGAAGTCCTCGTTGAGGCCGGCGGTGAGCGTGCTGAAGAGGAGGTCATCATCAACCTTGGCGGCAATGTCACGGAGCTCATCTGCCAACGTCTTCAGGCGGTGGCAGTAGTCAACGATGGACAGATCATCTTGATGACAGTCAAAGAATTTCTGCTGCAAAAAAACGCGGCGCTGAAGCTTGTTGTCGACGAAGAGGCCGTTGAGCTTGACCCACACGGCGCGGGTGTCGCCGCCATCGCTCACGACCATGTGAAACAAGTCCTTTGAGATGGTGGTGAAGAACCACTGGATGAGCGTGGCGTCGATCGCGGTCCACTCGAAGTCACCCATCATGTCGCGGGAGTTGACGGAGCCGTTAACGAGGTCCATGAGGTTGTTCTCGCGGTAGAGCAGCGAGAAGTACGTCTTCCACACAAAGTACTGGCGTCAGTGGCATCGAGGATGACGTGGACGCGGGAGTGGACGTTGATGTCGCGGATATCAGTGGGGTCCGGCCCGACAAAGGGGTTGGAGGAGGCGGAGGAGGACATGGCAGCGTGGGGAAGTGGCGGCACAACGGAGGTGCGGCGTGGCAGGCGAGATGGTGCGGCGTGGGGGCGGTGGCGGTGCCTGTAGATGGCGGCGGCGGCGGCGACCCGAGGCGGCGGCGGAGGTGGGGTGCAGCGGGGAGAGGCAGCGCGGCGCGAGGAAGTGGCGGCGGCGTGGAGCGGCGGCGGCGGCTGTAAGGGGCAGCAGCGGCGGCGGCTAGGGCTAGGGTTAGGCGGAAGCGGGGGAACGACTTGTGATAGATATCATGTAGCGAATGATTTGGTGCATCGATATCTCATTGATCGTGCACTTGGCACGTATATATAGGTACAAGGGATGCGACCGGTATCTTGTCTCATAAGATACATGTACATACAGTGGGAGACAGACACGACAGGTACTGCATATAAAACCCAGACCTACGTATAGGTACACCGTACACATGTTCAACAGTTCTTAAACCAAAGTGCCCAACATACACTAATAGAACGCCATGAGAATTATTGGAGCATATTTTAGAGATGGACCCGTCTCTCCGACTTGCAATGCTATCGCATGCACGGAAAAGGAATAAGAGGCTCGCTCCGGCTCAAACTAATCGAAACGGATGCCGCTCTACCAAGCACTGGGAGTAAATCTTAGAGCTAAGAACGACGTGATAGAAAAGAGCGTACCCTGATTTCAATCATGTAGCTGTAGATGTGCCAAAGCTCATCGCCAAGTTAGCAACAATTTTACCTCCAGCGGCGCCCATATCCCATCACCATCTCATCCATCCCCGTAAGGATCTTGCTTGCACCAAGCGAAGCAAACAGTCCATGCAAAGCAGAAATCCATGGCGGCTATAGGCAGGAGACAACGCCCACAAAGCATAAAACTGGCGGTGCAAAAATCAACCAAGAAGAAAGAAATCGATGCAAAGGGAACAACAACGACGAAACTGAGCTATGCAAGTCCACAAAGCGAAAAGGTTTGTTTCCTCTTCCAAGCTCTTCCCCAGGCTATGCAAGTCTGTAACCAAGTTTGGTACTACGCACAGCCCGCCGCCGCCCCGGCCCCCACCACGGAGGCATGGAAACAGCGGCGGCGAGCTTCGACCGACAATTGTTAACCAACGAACTGTCTGCCATGGACGAAACGAACGAACGAAAGTCTGAGAAAAGGAAAATGTCGAACGCCGGCTAGAGTTCTTTTTGGTTTTTTTATTACGACTGAAGCTCATGGAATGCCCATGAGTCTACTGCTGCCTTCAACCCCTCTTCCTCCGGCTACCACCCTCCTCCGCATCGGCTACGCCAAAATGTTTTTTTTCTTCCGCAGCGTCGTCATCGGAGTCGCACCTCTGGGAGCTCAGGTTGTCCTCCTCTGCCATTGCTTTCAGACCGGGGCGCTGCAAAACAACACAAAGATTATCAAGCTTGGCTGCTGAAAGAGAGAAACAGAAACAAAGGCCCCAA
>LR738709.1:680684773-680696443 GCA_902687465.1 Secale cereale | reverse complement strand
CCCCCCAAAAAAAATCTGAAATAGAAACATGCAGACGATAAATAGAAAGCCGGCGACTTGTTTCTTTCCCTTGTCCCCAAACCCTCCCAGCTCTATACAAATAAGTATCCAATCATCTACGTACTACAGTATAGCACTAATCCTCATTAAAGTTTTAAATAGCCCGCTATAGCTCCGTTATAGTTTTTAGAAGAGGTTCCGCGCTAAATGCATTTTGTACAACCACGTGAGCGAACATTTTAAATAGCCCGCTATAGCACGCTATAACATTTAGAAGAGGTCCGCCGCTAAGATGCTTAGCGCGATATTTAAAACTTTGATCCTCATAAGTATCATCCAAATATCTGAAAAATCTAAATAATCATACATATAAAAAATAATGCCAATACTCTAACGACGAAATGACAGAGCAGTACGTGTAAATGTAAGTAAATATACAGTTTTTTTATAATTTTTTTGCGGGGAAGTAAATATACAGTTGGCTGGTAAAAAGAAAAAGTGTGCAGTGGCAGGAGATGGAGCTGTACCTTCTTTTGCTTCTTCTGGCGCACCGCGTACTTGGCCCTGGTCACCTCGCACAGCAACAGCCCCGGGGACAATTTCTGCGCCAACACATCGTCGATCGTGTCAGCCTTACCGCTCGTAACACGCAGACGAATGCACGCATGGAAGAGAGACAAAAAGAAAAATGGCGGTGCGTGGCGTACCTGGAGTTGGGTCTCGAGGGACTTAGGGCGGCGCAGCTGGGGGCGGTAGGGCAGCCTGGTGCCGGTCATCGCGAACCAGTCCTCCTCCTTCTCCTTGCGGGTGAGCAGGGCCGCGACGAGCGGCACCGGCGGCTGGGCCACGGCCTCCACCGCGACGCGCGGCGCCACCGCGGGGGGCTCCTGCACTATCGGCGCCTTGCCTTTCTGCTTCATCGACGCCTGGCGCGGCGGTTGCTGCCTCTGCAGCGTCGGCTGCCTAGGCTCCTGCTCGCCGTTGCCGGCGTGACGCGCCTTGTCCGCCGCCTGACGGTGCGGCTGCTGCCTCTGCGGCTTAGGCTCGTGAACCTTGGGCGCTGGCTCCTGCTCGGTGTCGTTGGTGCGAGGGGCCTGCTTGTCCACCGCTTGCTGCTGCGGCTCGCCGGCAGCGGCATGAGGGTCCTCCGCGGATGATCTGGCCATCGTCATTTTCGGCATCATCAGTAAGCAACGACGACGGACACGACGACCGAAACTGAAAAAATCCTATGCAATCTAGCCTGCCCAGCGAGTACAAGCACACCGCGTATAAAAGATAGATGACGTCTACTCTATAGATGGATGGAAAGATGGTTGGATATGCACAAGCAAAAGCAAGCACACTAATGCCACTAATGCATGCAGCAAATCTCTACTACTAATGCAGACGATTTAGCGGTGATATCGCCAGTTCCTCTCGTCTTCATCGCGCACGTATATACAAACAATAAAAGGAAACTATTAATAGCATTAGTGCCAGGATAGACACTGCTGTTTGCGTGTAGAGTGAATGTCCAGATTATCAATACCTATCTTGGAGATAATGAGGTGCAGATTAATGCGTGTGGCGTTACTTACTTTACTGTACTGCTGGCGTATAAAGGGCAAGAATACAAATGTTGTAATTGAGTAAAGAAACACGTCACTATTTCTAAAAATGGAGGGTGCCCACAACCCGACCGGGCCCGGCACTGACCCTCAGCCCACGGGCAGCGGCTCGGACCGGCCGACCGAGACGGCACAACACAGATGAAGTTGGGACGCTACTAATAATGCCGACGATTTAGCGGTGACATCACCAGTTCATCTGGCCTCCACCGCACACGTATATACAAACAATAAAAGAAAACTATTAATGGCATTAGTGCCAGGATAGACATTCTTGTTTGCGTGTAGACTGAATGCCTAGATTATAAGTATCTATCCTCGAGATAATGAGGTGTCGATTAATGCGTGTGGCGTTACTTACTTTGCTGTACTGCTGGCGTATAAAGGGCAAGAATACAAATGTTGTAATTGAGTAAAGAAACGCGCCACTATTTCTAAAAATGGAGGGTGCCCACAACCCGACCGGGCCCGGCACTGACCCTCAGCCCACGGGCAGCGGCTCGGACCGGCCGACCGAGACGGCACAACACAGATGAAGTGGGGACGCTACTAATGCCGATGATTTAGCGGTGATATCACCAGTTCATCTGGCCTCCACCGCGCACGTATATACAAATAAAAAAAAGAAACTATTAATGGCATTAGTGCCAGGATAGACACTGCTGTTTGCGTGTAGAGTGAATGCCCAGATTATCATTATCTATCCTCGAGATAATGAGGTGCCGATTAATGCGTGTGGCGTTACTTACTTTGTTGTACAGCTGACGTATAAAGGGCAAGAATACAAATGCTGTAATTGAGTAAAGGAACGCACCACTATTTCTAAAAATGGAGGGTGCCCACAGCCCGACCGGGCCCGGCCCTGACCCTGAGCCCACGGGCAGCGGCTCGGACCGGCCGACCGAGACGGCACAACACAGATGAAGTGGGGACGCTACTAATGCCGACGATTTAGCGGTGATATCACCAGTTCATCTGGCCTCCACCACGCACATATATACAAACAATAAAAGAAAACTATTAATGGCATTAGTGCCAGGATAGACATTGCTATTTGCGTGTAGACCGAATGCCTAGATTATAAGTATCTATCCTCGAGATAATGAGGTGCCGATTAATGCGTGTGCCGTTACTTACTTTGCTGTACTGCTGGCGTATAAAGCGCAATAATACAAATGTTGTAATTGAGTAAAGAAACGCGCCACTATTTCTTAAAATGGAGGGTGCCCACAACCCCACCGGGCCTGGCCCTGACCCTGAGCCCAGAAGCAGCGGCTCGGACCGGCCGACCGAGACGGCACAACATAGATGAAGTGGGGACGCTGCCGCCGTGGACGGAAAAAAATTATATGAGACCAGGTCTCATATAATGCACGTGAGACCCACTCTGATGGATGACACGTGGCATTCACAAATCACAAAGCATCTAATCTCTCCCCCCCCCCCCTGATTTCAGGTGGGGTGGGGGAGGTGCTTTGTGATTTGTAAATGTCACGTGTCATACATCAGAGTGGGTCTCACCTGCTAATCTATGAAACCTGGTCTCATAGAATTTTTTTCCGCAGTGGACGACGGGCAGGTCCCATGGTGGCTACCTTACCTGGCGTTGACAGTGAATGGGCGTGGCGTGCATACCTGTGCTGGGAGAGGGTGGCGGCGAGAGGTGGCAGTGGCGAGAGGGTGGCAGCGCGAGGAGTCTGCGGCATGGTGTCGAGGATGACGGGGCCGCGGACGCTCGGCGGCAGCATCAGCTTCTCCGTCTCCGTGCATGACGTCGCCGGGCGTTTCTTAATTTTTAAGACTGCCCGACGATGCGCCTGAGCGGGGGTGGGAGTGGGCACCGGTGCCGGCGGGGGAGTAGGCATCGGTGCTGGCGCGGGAGTGGGAGCCGGCGCGGGCGCGTGCGGCTCGCGGCGGGCGCGCGAGCGCCTCTTGCGGCCCCACTTGAGCGGAGCGGGGTCGTCCGGCGCGGCGATGGCGACGCTGCTGCTGCCGCCGCTGAGGTCGTTTCCCGGGGTTGCAAGGGCGGCGAGGTTGTAGAGCCCGGCGTCGCCGAGGTCAGCTCCCTGGGTAGCCTGGGTGGCGAGGTTGTAGAGCCCGCCGTCGAGGCCGTTGTATGCCTGGGAGGCCTGGGCGGCGAGGTTGTAGAGCCGGCCGTCGACGATGTTGCATGCCTGGGAGGCTTGGGCGGCGAAGGTGTAGACCGCGCCGCCGAGGCTGTTGGATGCCTCGGAGGCTTGGGCGGCCACGTTGTAGAGCCGGCCGCCGAGGTTGAGTCCCTCGAAGGAGTGCGCGGCGGCGTCGTGCAGCTGGTTGTCGCTGGTCTGGTGCCTGCACAGAAAACGAAATCAGAAAGCCAAAGAATCCGGAATCGATCTCTCGGGAGGAGGGAACGAACAACCCAAAACACGGCACGGGAAGAACACCGGGAGCGAAATCGGTGCGGCGGGATGATGGAGATTTCGGGGCTACCTCATGGTGTCGTTGATGTCCATTGCGGTGGGGCTGGGTTTGGAGGGGCTGGACGAAGAGGCAACGTTCCGAGCAGCAACCGCGAGGAGCTCGAGTGAGGAGGAGCCTGGCATCGGGGCAGCCTCTTATATACTACACGAGCCCCTGCCACCCCAGTATCTCCGCCTGTTCCTCGGGTCGGGGTCTCTACACTTTACACTTTACAGATAGGACATTTTTATATCGGCAGCGAAGCGGGCAGAAGGAGCCGCACGGGACAAGGTACGCGTTGTGTAGCCTGAGGTCCACCCCTCCCCGGCTCACTGAATCACGTGATTTCTCTTTGCATCAAATAGATGGCTCGGAATTGGCGACCAGCTGCTGGTGCCCTCGTCGCCACTCCTGCTGGCTAGCGTTGTTGATTGTAGAGCGACCCGTAACTTAAACAGTAGCCGTAGAACCAGACTGTTCTACTCCCTCTGTTCCTATGTAGAGATTTCACTATGAATCACATACGGATATATATTGATGCATTTTAGAGTGTAGGTTCACTCATTTTGCCCCGTATGTAGTCGATAGTGAAATCTCTAAAAAGACTTATATTTAAAAACGAAGGGAGTATAAGTGTACATTTTTTAAAGTGTAGATTTTGTACTATCCCCGTTCCCAAATATTTGTCTTTCTAGAGATTTCAATACATAGGAAGCAAAATGAGTGAATCTACACTCTAAAATATGTCTACATACATTCATATGTTGTGGTCCATTTGAAATGTCTAGAAAGACAAATATTTGGGAACGAAGGTTGTATAAGTGTGAATATTTTTAGAATTTCTGAAGAAAAAAAGTTGAGAACAATTTTTTTTTCAAAATGTGAACAAAAATAGCAAATCTCAAAATTTTAAAATCAATGTGGAACATTTTTGAAGTTGTGAATCAATTTGGAAACCGTGACCATTTTTGTAATTTGTGAACAAAAAAAATGTAGAAAAGGAACATTTCATGAAATTCTGAATACAAATTTGAAACCACAAACGTTTTTTGAAATTCCTGGGCATGTTTGAATTTGTGAGAAGGTCGTTATTACCTTGGGATTTGGGAATTGAGAGGCAAAAGTGGTGTCAGCTCTCACCGAAGTCGATCATCATCGTGAAGAGGGGCGGACCTGGAGGAGGCCGTCAGGACTCGCAAGTAGTCGGCGAGTAGGGCTTGGCCTCTAAGCGGCGTACTATCGCAGTCCCCCCGATTGATTCGGCAACCAGATCTTCACCACCGGCGAAGAGGTCGCCTATCGATGGAACGAGAAACGAAGGAGTGGGAGATGGAACCAAGGGCGGCCACAAGAGAGTGAGAGAGGGAGAGGGGGAGAGAGAGAGAGAGAGAGAGAGAGTTCGTGAGGTAGTGAAGATCTGGTTGATGGTGGCCTCGCCGGCAGTTGAGAACATGAGGGAGATCCACGCCCTCACCTGGTCGGTGAACCGCATCGACGATGATGCATAGAAGGTTCCACGAAAGCTCTCCGAATTGGCGACCAGTTGCTGGTGATTTTTTTTAACACAGTACAGACGAAAGCGCTCATACATACGCGCATACACTCATTTCTATGAACGCGCACAAGCATACCCTACCTCTATGAGTACCTCAGAGACACTGAGCCGGCATATCATCTTGAGATTTACGAAGTCACCGTAGGCGCCTTGTCGGCGGCGGGAACGTCCCCTCCCACTGAAAATGCATCGCCAGAAATCCTGAAATAAATACAAAAATAATGCGAGCACCAGGACTTGAACCCTGGTAGGCTAGAGATACCATTGTCCCTCTAACCATCCAACCACGGGTTGGTACGCCAGTTGCTAGTGATTACCTCGTCGCCACTCCTGCTAGCTAGCATTGTTGATTGTAGAGCGACCCGTAACTTAAAGAACAAACAGTAGCCGTCGAACCAGATGGTTGTATTGTAGCTAAGCAGGATAAGTTATTTTAGAGAAACATTTTTTAAGAAGTGTACATTTTTTAAAGTGTATAATTTGAATAAGTGTGAGTATTTTTTTAGTTTCTGAGGAAAAAAATCGAGAACAAGATTTTTTTTCAACATGCGAACAAAAGTAGAAAAACTCAAAATTTTAAAATATATTTGGAACATTTTTTAAGTTGTGAACGCATTTGGAAACCGTGACCGTTTTTGCAATTTGTGAAAAAAAAACTCTAGAAAGGGAACATTTCATGAAATTCCGAATACAAATTTGAACCACAAACATTTTTTGAAATTCCTGGGCATGTTTTGAAATTGTGAGAAATATTTGAATGCTCGAAAAACTTTTTAAATTCTTGAACATTTTTAAACATGAACAATTTTTGAACTTTTGATCCAATTTTGAAAGATAAGAAGAATTCTGACGGCGAGAAAAGGAAAGAAGAGAGTGCAGCCAGCAGCAACGGCGATTTGATTTGGAGCAGATGGAGTGAACTCGGAGTTCGAACCCCCGAGGCTTTGCCATTTCCCTTAATGCCCTCCGTCATTAATACAATCTCCCGTATCTGCCACCTTCCCCTCGTGGGCCCTAGGTAGCATGTGGTCCTGATCAGTAGCAGTGCCCTACGATTACCGGGATATTGCTGGGGCTAAATGCGTAAAATGGCCCATGGCATGGCCAGTTATTACCATAGAATTTGGGAATTGAGAGGCAAAAGTGGTGTCGGCTCTCATCGAAGTCGATCATCGTCGCGTAGAGGGGTGGACCTACAGGAGGCAGTCAGGACTCGCGAGTAGTCGACTAGTAGGGCTAGGCCTCTAAGCGGCGCACTATCGCAGTCCTTGCAATTGATTCGGCAACTAGATCTTCACTATAGGCGAAGAGGTCACCTATCGGTGGAACGAGAAACGAAGGAGTGGGAGAGGGATCCAAGGGCGGCCACGAGAGAGAGAGAGCACCTAAGGTAGTGAAGATCTGGTTGATGGTGGCCGCGCCGACGATTGAGAACATGAGGGAGATCCACACCCTCACCTGGTAGGCGAACCCCATCGACATCGATGCATAGAAGGTTCCACGAGAGAGTCTTCCCATTGGCATGTCATGATGGCGCGAGGCTCGATCTGGGGAAGATGGAAGGGCTGGGAGAAGAGAGGGTTGGTGGCGGCTAGGGGAGGAAAGATGATTATGGTGCGGTTTGATTTAGGGTTCTGATGTGAGAAGGATGGACGTGGTATTTTTATACGGGAGAAACGATAGGGCCCATATGCCGGTCCTAATTGATGGGCCCACTAGAGTCGAGTACGGAGAGTGTTGGAACATACCCATCGCTAGAACACCCTGTGAGGACTATTTTTTGGCGCATACACATACCCGGGATAGTAAATTTAGCCCAAATATGGTAATTGGGTGATATCGTGCCTTCTGAGATGTGCTTGTACGGTGCCATGGAGGCTATGCATGTAGGGCATGTCCATGACCGAACGCACCAGCGAGGAGTTCGTCGATTGACGAAACGAGAAACGGGGGAGAAGGAAGGGATCTAAGTGCGGCCAAGAGAGAGAGAGAGAGAGAGAGAGAGAGAGAGAGAGAGAGAGAGAGAGAGAGAGAGAGAACCTGAGGAACTGAGGAACTGAAGATTTGGTTGATGGTGGCCCTGCCGACGATTGAGAGCATGAGGAGGGAGATCCACGCCTTCGCCTGGTCGATGAACCCCATCGACGTCAATGCATAGAAGGCACGACCGGAGAGGCTTCCCGTCGGCCCGTCGCAGTTGCGTGAGGCTCGATCTAGAAAGAGGGGAGGCTTTGGGAGAAGAGAGGGTTGGCGGCGGCTAGGGGAGGAAAGAGGGTTATTGTGCGGTTTGATTTAGGGTTCTGATGTGAGAAGGCTGGGTGTGGTACTTTTATACGGGAGAAATGATTGGGCCCATATATCGGGCCTAATTTACGGGCCCATGGGAATCGGGTACATGGAGCGGTGGAATGTACCCATTCCCACGACACCCTTCGAGGACTACTTTTGGCCCATACACATACTCGTGGGTAGTAAATTTAGCCCAATAGGGTAATGACGTGATGGTGTGCCTTATAAGATGTGTGTGTCTGCAGTACTATGGAGGCTATGCTTGTTGGGAATTTCCATGATCGGACGCACCTGCGAGGAGGTCGCCGGTCGATTGAACGAGAAATAGGGAGAAGGAGAGAGATCTAAGGGTGGCTAGGAAAGAGCGTACCTGAGGTAGTGAAGATCTGGCCAATGGTGGCAACGCCAGCGACTGAGAGGAGGAAGAGGGAGATTCACATCCTCACTTGGCCGGTGAACACCATCGACGATGGTGCATAGAGGGGCCCACCAGAGAGGCTTTCTGCCGTCTGTCGCGGTGGCGTCGTGCCCCAGATCTTGTTCCCCGTCGCCTTGGCCGAGTCGAGGGACGAAGGAGGAGGCCGGCAGGATGAGGCGACATCGAGGGTGTGGCGCAACTGTGACAAAGGGAATACATACGAATTTAACGGGGATTTTTTTTGGCAGAATAGGCACGCAGCATTATCCCTGTGCGGTCTTAGGCACGACCACCCAACGTTCACTTGACCCATTGGCACGACATGGAAATGGGAGGATAAGCACTCGCATCTCACCTTCTCCATCGCAGTCCTTGGTTCAAGATCCCATAGTCACTGATCTATTCACTACTCTATGGCTCGCCGCGAAGAGAAAGAAACACACCTTCCTCTAAAAAAGGAATAAGCACACGTTTCTTTCCAACCAAAAAACTAATCATTGAACATCTTTTATGGTTCATAATCAGTAAGACTTTTATGCTACTATTGTTTCCACATATCAAAATGGAAATGCCTTTCAAAGTTTCACTTATATATAAGTTTGAATGGATATGGGTATAATTCATAAATTATAATATTAATTATATTTAATCATGACATGCAATCGTAACTTGGTATATATTAGTCTTTGCTTGATATGTATTATTATGAGATAAATGTGACACTGTCAATTACTTGGGATCCAGAACACACTACTTGGATAAGGCATTGTAGAGGAGGATGCACACCTAACCACTACCCTGTGATGCCTCAAGGATTAAGGATTAATGCGACCGAACATAGAAAATAAAGTAGATGCCTGAAATCCCCTTCTAATTTCTAGTTAATCATATGTTCTGCCATGGGCCGGTTTATGTATTCGACTGAATGAACATTTTCTTAATTACATAGCATGCCATGGATCAACGGCATTATCTCTCTTGCTAGCCTCGCAGGTGCACATGTAGCGTGGTAGAGGTTCGGAGATGGAGTGGGAATGTAAGGTGTCTTCACAACAGTGGAAATAAGTAGGCCTTGAGTCATGGTTCACTCTCGGCTACTCTCCTTTCTTTGCTGTGTGATTTCTTCAAAGAAAGCCCCTCTTATCCCGTGGATCCCCTTCCAATCTATTCGTGCAAAGTATAAAAATGTTTGATCTGTAGGACGAGCGAGGAGTAGTGCGAGTCCAAGAGATATCTCTCTTTGTGTGTGTGTGTGTGTGTGTGTGTGTGTGTGTGTGTGTGTGTGTGTGTGTGTGTGTGTGTGTGTGTGTTGTGTGATTAGACGGGTGACAGAAGTATGCATGTTCAAGGAAAATGTCAATTATTAGGATGATACTAAATTGCAATATCGACCAATAAGGCATTCCAATGAGAGCAAAAGTGAATCGCCATTCTTGATTAAACCATGATTCACTATAACAAAGTAATTTTATGATTAAAATCTTCTTTGAATATATGCCCATATATGTACTAATGTTATTATCTTATATACTAGTGACGTTTTTACATGTAAAAGGAAACTATTTTTCATTTACTAAAAGCATGACGTATATTTAGCGTAACTACCATGCACCAGCAAAATGATTTTTTGGTACTGATGTGCACTTAAGCTATGCTTTATAAGAGAAGGGTCACCCTTTCTGTTATGAGTATGTCAAACAAGTATGGAATGATAAGGATCAATTTCGTGGCTTCCTGGAGAATTTGATCGAAGAATAACAACCTCTCAATCGACTGGATCCATTCAAATGTTTGTCAATTCTTCATTTCTAAGCAAAGGGGAAAAAGTAGCACAAGCAAAACAATCGAGCTTTAAGAGATACCAACAATCAATTCCATGCATGAAAAGAATAACATGCCTCTTGTTTTGCCAAAAATACTTTGCTAACACAACTTGGTTGCTTTAGAACACACCAAATCGGTAGTATGATAGCTACTATCAAACAAATATGTAATACACACAATATACCGACCAATGCATGACAACTTTTTTCCATGAGGTCTTGTTGGGTTATTGCACTATCGGGGTGCAAACATGAATTGCAATGTCCTTGTATAAAACAATATCTTGCAAAGTACCAAAGATATCTTGGAAATGATGACACTTCTGAGAAGAAGTCATAACCGATATAGATCGATGGATGTAAAGAACCATAAGAGTGGATCTCAAGACGAAAAAGAATGCGCGATAGCTACAATTCAAGATCCATATATATCCGAGTAAAAAAGCACAAGGTGTTACTTGAAGTATAGATCTCGCAGAAGTGAGGCATTGAGTTTGAGATAGACAGTGGAAAAATGCAAAGTATAGATCTCACCGAAAACAATGGTCTGACACTTCATAGATTCAAAGTAAATATCTCACGAGTGATGCTTTGACATGCAACTCGAAGTATGAAGAAGTGTAGACTTATGTGAAAATCAATAATGATATTTGAAATGGATCAATAGGCGGATCTCATATTTTAGACCCCCCTATCATCACCAATGGTTTGAGATGGGTCACGATATATGACACAAAATAGATCTTATTGAAACATTAGTATCGATGCTTCAAGACAGATAATGAGGTAGCCCTTGACATATAGATGTAACATCCCCAGCATCACCCCACAGTAATCAACCTCTGATCAAGCCAAGTCATCCTTATTTGCAAACTAGATCATAATGGTTAATCAAAACAATTCTAACTCTATTCTGAAAATCAACTCAAATTCAAAAGTGAATTATGAAGTTGCTCAAACACTGTTGGGAAAATGTTCATTAAATGGCAAATAATCCAGGAACATTTGAAAAACCATCATCAAAATATTTGGAGCTAGAAAAATGAGTCAAACAACATGAAACAGTACCAAAGCAGCAATATTAAATCCATTTAAAATCATTCCAATTTTAAATGGATTCCAAATCTGTCCAAACCACTTTTTGGTGAAAGATAATATTGCAATGTAATATTCGGGTCAACTACCATATTTTACAAAAATGCTAAAGTGTCCTAACTAATTCAAAACAGAAAACAGAAATGAGAAAAAGAAAAGAAGGACTTACCTGTCGCTCACCGCAGCCCGAGCCGGCCCAGCCCATCACCACCTACCTCTACCTGCTCCCGTGCGTGTCGACGCCGGACCCGCCGGAGCGCGCCGCTCCGCCCACCGGCCGCCACGGCGATGGAGTGGTTGGCTGGGAGGGGATAAGGCAGCCCCCTTCCATTCCCCCTGGCCCCCTCCTCCATTCGCCGCCTCCTCCCTCTCCCTCGAGCTCGCCCTCTCCCTCTTTCTCCTCTATCACCGAACGCCATCGCCGCCGCATCGTCCGTC
>LR738709.1:680664908-680684119 GCA_902687465.1 Secale cereale | reverse complement strand
ACACTGACTAGTGGGCCCCATGCGCTTAGTTAAGTTAATTAAGGTTTTTTAAATTAATCTACTAATTAGTGTAGACACTGACATCAGGGGCCCACCTCACTAATCTCTCTGCTAGTTTAAATAATTCACTGTTAAAAATAACAGAGGCTGACAAGTGGGTCCCACTGGACCCACATGTCAGATTTGACTGGTCAGCCGTCATGTTGACTTGCTGATGCCAGCATGACATCATGCTGATGTCATTTTTCCTTTTTCTGTTAATTTAAATAAAATTCAGAAAATCATTTAGACTTTAGAAAAATCATATCTTTTAATCCGTAACTCCGATGAAAATAATTTATATATGAAAGTTGCTCAGAATTTCGATACGAATCTAGATACGCCCTCCGTATTCCCGTCAGATGCCCCTAGCTAGATGAACATGGAACTTTCGGCCTGTTTTCGATAAATGAATAGTGCTCAACTTTAATAAAATAAATCCAAACAAATTCCTAAAATAGCTAAATGACTTAGACATGTCTTTAAACAACCCTGCACTGCACCCAGTTGCCACTTGACTCTGACACCACTAACCTGCAACCGTCCCCCTCCGGTAATCTGTCCGACACAGGTCCGGAACCGGGAATACTTTCCCGGATGGGTTCCCCTCCTCCGTTATCGGTAGCACTGCGTTAGAACGTCTTGCCTTGTGATTACTTTCGTTACTGTGTATTTATATTGTTTCCTCTCCCCCCCTTTTCTTCCCGGTAGACCCCGAGACCGCTGACGGTGCCCTGGTGATCGACTACTTCACCGCCGTGTTCCTTTTCATTTGCCAAGCAACCAGGCAAGCAACCCCCCTTTGATCATTCCGATATCGCCTATGTCTATTCTCTCTTATTCTTGCATTAGAATTGCTGCTACTGCTACTGCTCCTATTACTGTTGCATAGCCTGTTTTTGCTAAACTGTTGATACCTGTCTTTATTCATAAACTGCTTAGTATAGGTTGGGTAGCACTGCTATGGACCCACACTCTCGTAGTTGCCTCGCATAGTACCCTTGCCTCGATCAAGCGATCGAGCCCCCTTCCCCTGACCTTCTTCACATCACCGCACACCCCCCCTAATATGCTCGACTCCGCAGAGTTAACATCAGGTGACGAGGGTGATACCTCCGAACTCACTTCTGATGTTGCCCCTGTAGTATAGCTAGCTCGTTGTGGGTTACCGAGGGTGATTCCTCTTCCCACTTCCGACTTAGCTTTTGTCGTGCATCCGCTATGGTGATTACCGCCGAGGGTGATTCCTCCGGTATCACCTTAACGGGACTTGTCGTATAGGAGTCCAACGAGGGTGATTCCTCGGATTCCTCATCGGCATGGAAACCACACGGATGCCCTGTTTCACCATACCGTGTTTAAAGACGTATCGATCCCCGAGGCCGGACGTCGCCAGGAACAAAGGCGTGCGGCCAGAGGTATCGTGCGTCTGAAGACACTTTGAAGTTTACCGTGTTTAAAGACGTATCGATCCCCGAGGCCGGACGTCGCCAGGAACAAAGGCGTGCGGCCAGAGGTATCGTGCGTCTGATGACACTTTGAAGTTACTACTGCACATGTTGGATGGAGGCGGGTTGACCCAGAGGGGTACCCGCGAGTGCCTTTGAGGCGTGAGCTGTGGAGTCGGGTGACCAGTGAGGGTACCCGCGAGATAACTACGAGGCGTGGCCGGTCTTTCCCAGTCCTTGTCACAAGTCCTCGAGACGGGACGACGGGGCCAACAGTATCGTAGGCTCTGCTCGTTACCGCGCGCTCCCAATACACTAAGCGATTTGGATATTTGATCCGAGGGGCCTCCGGGTCCGATAGCACTAACCACCACGTGGGTGTGAGTGGGTGCTCTGCGTCGTATACATCAGCCGGAGTCGTCACGACGTCAGCGATTGAGCGGGCTGTTCGGATTGGACTTAGGATGCAACTGCGTGCTTGTATAAGGGGTTGCTAGGTCTGCTACCGAACGGCTTCGCAACGTGCGGAGCGTCCGGGGTGATGGCCCCGACCCCCGGGGGCATAGGATTAGTCCGGCGTGCTCGATCCTCTCTGGCGGTATCCGGTCGGGTTGCGTCGTATTGTTTAGCCGAGGGCGGGCACGACCTGATGGTGTGTCCGGCCGGAGTTAAGCGAGCGTGGTGGGTAACTTGGTGCACCCCTGCAGGGAAGAAACAATCTATCGATAGCCTGTCCTACGGTAACGGACACTCGGAGTTGTATCCACTTCGGTACAACTAGAACTGGTGACTTGAGATATATGATATGAAGATGATATTGCTATAAACACTATACATTATTATGATGAAACTATTCTGCTCCCCTCTAATTGCTGCAAGACCCTGAAGATGCTAGTCTTCGTCAGGACTAGGTTTTTCCCCCCTCTACTCTGGCTTTCTGCAGTCTAGTCCACCCACATAAAGCCCCCTTTGAAAATAATGCATTGCTAGTATAGATCTGATGTAAGTCTTGCTGAGTACTTTGGATGAGTACTCACGGTTGCTTTGCTTCCTCTTTTGTCCTACCCGCATGATAAACCAGACGACGGAGCCATGGTGCCCGCAGCCCCCGTTGACGACTACTACTACCAGCCCGAGGCTGGCTACTACTACTACCCGGCCGGCGAGTACTTCTACGAGGAGCCGGCGGACGACGACCAGGAGTAGGATCGGAGGTCCCAGGCAGGAGGCCTGCGCCTTTTCGATCGTAGCTTTTCTTTTGCCCCGCCTCGTATGAGGCCTATCTGAACTTGTGTTCTATGTCTGTACCCAGACATCTAATGCTTCCGCTGACTATGTGTGTGACATCATGTTATGTATTCGAGCCCTCGAGGCCCCTGGCTTGTAATATATGACTTGTATGTATTTACTTATGTTTTAGAGTTGTGCTGTGATTCCTTCACGTGAGTCCTTAGGCTTGATCGTGTGCATTTGCGTGTATGGTTAGTGCACGGTCGGGCCGGGGTCGTCACAGGTTGGTATCAGAGCCGACTGCCTGTAGGAACCCCCTTTCCAACTCCTTGGCCGAAGTCGAGTCTAGAGGTCCAAAAACTGTTTTACTAACTTGGCTGTGTGGCTTATGGCCCCACGTCGCCAATTGGGTGGTATAGTATCTTTTATTCCTCATCTATACTCTGGGACTCTGAATCTCTCCTCTATTCGGGTTAAATGATTTTACTAACACCGACATTAGGTTCTCGTGGACGATTCCTCCCGGAGAGCCCCCTCGTTCCAGAAGGTGGCGTGTCATCATCAGAAGACTCCGAAGATACTACTCGAAAAATTTTCCGAGATCCTTTTGCCCACTGCTTTTGCAAGTTCCCTGCCACCGATAGGATCCCCGTGAACAGCAACACATCCTTACCGTTTGTATCTTTGTTCCCAGCCACCCCTTTCTGTATAAGATACCCTGAAGTACTCCTTGTACTCCGAGAATCCTTTGAGCCTACTGCCGTGCAGCTTCTTTCGCACTGCGGATAATTCCTCACAACACCGATGATCCATTCATTCCCAGTTGTTCTTGTGTTCCATGAAATACTTCGTATTGCTATCTGATCTCCCAAAAATCCTCTACAGACTCTTGCTCTTGAAATTTTTGTCTGTCTGCATCATGGTAAATCCTATATAACCTTCGTTGACATCCTTGTCGCTAGCATTTTGCGTCCCTTGATTCAATATGCTGTGAATATTCGTAAATCATCAGTTGATTCCTACTAATCCATCCTTCCGGCTCAGACGTCCTTCAGGATGATATGAGCTGGTTCTCGGTAAATCAATCCATGATTGATTGGTCATCAAATTCTATTCAGCCTATCCTTCTTTTGATCAGAGCCTTTGCTTCTGGTCCTTCGTCTTGGAATTATAATTCCCCTGTACCCAAACGTCGAATTATTCCGATGTTTCTATAGTTCCATGACTTTGCATTCTTTCTTCTTCTGGTTGAGTACCGATACTCACATCAGATTCTCTGCCGACCACCTGATTTTGTTGGATTAATATCCGACAATGTCCTTTATATTCAACCAATCTTGTGCGCTTTCCCCCTGATACATATTGCCTTCGGTAAATTGTATCCCCTGCCTTTGACAACTATGCTCTGCTTCCGAGCTTGAATTCATTACTCCTACAGTATGTGGTATATGTTCCTAAGATGCCCCGATGGGTTGAACATATGCCTTCCCCCAATATGTGTGGACTCGAAAGTTATGCGAGTCATACTCTTCTGGTGCTTCACCAGATAAATCTCCAGCTCTACAATTTCTTCGAAGACGAGAAGCGAATGAAAGGTTAAGCATTGGATAAGTGGGAGTCGACCTTGAACCTTTGTGTTCATGCCCATGGAACCGATGTAGAACTTATCATGGAAGCTGCTCGTAAAAATAATTACTTCCTTGGTACAAGTTCATCTTGTACCTGTGAATTGATCCTTTGCAATCGTGGTTCTGACCATATTTTCCCCTTGATTCCATTTCACGGATAAGCTAAAATACTTGTCTTCTACAGATCAACTCACCTATCCAACCTCTATCCTGATCTACCTTCAAGTATTGCCCCATGTTATCTCGAGGATATTGCGTCATTGCACTACCTCTTGTGAACTCATATTGGAATGATACTCCATCATATCATTCCTTGTCTGATCGGCTATATCATCTTCATGCTAATTTTAACTGTGCTACCTGGTCCTTATACCCGGAGCACAAATTCCCGACGATGAGCTAAGCATACGTCGATCTTCTTCCTCTTATCATTTCACCTCGAACAACAAGCTTGATTTCGAGCTTGTGCCGTATCCGTGGCTCCATTAACCCTCTCGCTTCATCATTCCTTTTATCGATGCCGTCGCTGTTCGATGGCATCCTCGTGAAATCTCTCGACAAAATGTTTCTTGATCCATCATCCACACAACATCGTATGGGTAATATCAACACTCTTCTCTCGTTCCTTTATCCAAATGTTTTTGAACTTGCTGCCCTATCATGTATATCATGCTCCGCTCTTTCTTGCGAAATGATATACCCCTAAAACTTGTGTGTAAACACATATTTCTTTCCATTGGCGTGATTAATCAATTAATCACATTTTCCTTCCATTTGTTTGTTTAACCTTTCCTAAGATCATTATGACATAAGCAGGAATAACTCCCTGCTTGTAGAAACATCTTGGTCTACCACTCTGTCAGCTAGACCCTGTTACTTTTGTTGATGACATTCCGGTAACCACCGATGGATGAGAACTTTGCCTATTGGTCCGCCTCGTATTAACGAGCAGGAAAATGGTTCTCTTCGTCCCTCGCCCCTGGTACCGACGCTGTTGCCGACATAACTGACAGGATACTCTCTGACAGTCCTTGCTGTCATATTCGAGCAAATGACCCCGTTCTCCCTATTCTCGATCGACCCTCACCACAGTTCCACAGGATCGGAACCTAACTCTTCTGAACCTCATTGATCCCGAAGAGTCCCTTGCTTTTCACATGGTGTGTTATCCATCGCCACTCTTCAAGAGATGATCTACTCCCGATACCCTGAACCCCTGTTCATACCTCGTTCAGGTATCGATCGAATGTCCATTCGCTTCATACATCTTAACGTACCTTTATACTTTGCTCTCGATAGATTTCCTGAATTTCAACTCGAGAGATGCTTCTGCCACATTACCTAAATTGTCCACCAGATTATCGATTCTATAAGGGTTAGTCCTCCCGTGATTACCCTTTTCTTCCCCACTTAAATCTCGGGACGAGATTTCTTGTAGTGGAGGAGATTTGTAACATCCCCAGCATCACCCCACAGTAATCAACCTCTGATCAAGCCAAGTCATCCTTATTTGCAAACTAGATCATAATGGTTAATCAAAACAATTCTAACTCTATTCTGAAAATCAACTCAAATTCAAAAGTGAATTATGAAGTTGCTCAAACACTGTTGGGAAAATGTTCATTAAATGGCAAATAATCCAGGAACATTTGAAAAACCATCATCAAAATATTTGGAGCTAGAAAAATGAGTCAAACAACATGAAACAGTACCAAAGCAGCAATATTAAATCCATTTAAAATCATTCCAATTTTAAATGGATTCCAAATCTGTCCAAACCACTTTTTGGTGAAAGATAATATTGCAATGTAATATTCGGGTCAACTACCATATTTTACAAAAATGCTAAAGTGTCCTAACTAATTCAAAACAGAAAACAGAAATGAGAAAAAGAAAAGAAGGACTTACCTGTCGCTCACCGCAGCCCGAGCCGGCCCAGCCCATCACCACCTACCTCTACCTGCTCCCGTGCGTGTCGACGCCGGACCCGCCGGAGCGCGCCGCTCCGCCCACCGGCCGCCACGGCGATGGAGTGGTTGGCTGGGAGGGGATAAGGCAGCCCCCTTCCATTCCCCCTGGCCCCCTCCTCCATTCGCCGCCTCCTCCCTCTCCCTCGAGCTCGCCCTCTCCCTCTTTCTCCTCTATCACCGAACGCCATCGCCGCCGCATCGTCCGTCATCGACACGGCCACCGGCGACCTGCGGCCCCATCACCGTGTCCAGCAGGCGCGCCGTGGACTTCCACGTCGCCTGGTGCCCGCCGTTGGAGCGGGGAGCCACTGCAGCCCCGGATCCGCCTCGCCCCCTTCCGCCTCGGCCGTCGACGAACGCCGACGACCTCGACCCTCCCCTGCGCTCCCGCTCACCCACGGGCCTTCCGTGTGCCGCTGCGGTGAGCTCCACCCCGTCTCTCCCCTCTCTCTCCCGCTCTTTTCCACCCCCGTAGTGGCCGCGCTCGAGATGCCCGAGCTCACCGCCGCACGTGCTCGTCGCCGGCAACCGTCCGGTGACCGTTTGACCTTGGGTTCATGCCCCTCGAGCTCGTGCGCTCGCGTAGACCCCTCCATCATTTTTAGTTCGAGCTAGAACGCACGACCTCGTCGATTTCTTCGGCGCCCGAAAGCCGTCGCCGCCGCGGCTCGACGCCGGCGCGTTTCCGGCCACCCCCGCTCTTCCTGACGCCGTAGATGGACGCGGGGTTCAGTGCCCGTTCGAACGCGGGTAGTCGCGCGCAAAACGGCCTTCTGTAGCCGATTTCCGGGCCTCTCCGGCGAGGACGCCGCCGCGGGAGCTCGCCGGAGCTCGTCTCCGGCGCTCCGCTGACCTGGCCAGCGGTGGGGCCCTCCCTGTGAGGCTGCCAGTGGGCCCCGTCCACCGTTTGACCACGTTGACTAAAATCAACACAGCTACTATTCACCCCTAACACTGACTAGTGGGCCCCATGCGCTTAGTTAAGTTAATTAAGGTTTTTTAAATTAATCTACTAATTAGTGTAGACACTGACATCAGGGGCCCACCTCACTAATCTCTCTGCTAGTTTAAATAATTCACTGTTAAAAATAACAGAGGCTGACAAGTGGGTCCCACTGGACCCACATGTCAGATTTGACTGGTCAGCCGTCATGTTGACTTGCTGATGCCAGCATGACATCATGCTGATGTCATTTTTCCTTTTTCTGTTAATTTAAATAAAATTCAGAAAATCATTTAGACTTTAGAAAAATCATATCTTTTAATCCGTAACTCCGATGAAAATAATTTATATATGAAAGTTGCTCAGAATTTCGATACGAATCTAGATACGCCCTCCGTATTCCCGTCAGATGCCCCTAGCTAGATGAACATGGAACTTTCGGCCTGTTTTCGATAAATGAATAGTGCTCAACTTTAATAAAATAAATCCAAACAAATTCCTAAAATAGCTAAATGACTTAGACATGTCTTTAAACAACCCTGCACTGCACCCAGTTGCCACTTGACTCTGACACCACTAACCTGCAACCGTCCCCCTCCGGTAATCTGTCCGACACAGGTCCGGAACCGGGAATACTTTCCCGGATGGGTTCCCCTCCTCCGTTATCGGTAGCACTGCGTTAGAACGTCTTGCCTTGTGATTACTTTCGTTACTGTGTATTTATATTGTTTCCTCTCCCCCCCTTTTCTTCCCGGTAGACCCCGAGACCGCTGACGGTGCCCTGGTGATCGACTACTTCACCGCCGTGTTCCTTTTCATTTGCCAAGCAACCAGGCAAGCAACCCCCCTTTGATCATTCCGATATCGCCTATGTCTATTCTCTCTTATTCTTGCATTAGAATTGCTGCTACTGCTACTGCTCCTATTACTGTTGCATAGCCTGTTTTTGCTAAACTGTTGATACCTGTCTTTATTCATAAACTGCTTAGTATAGGTTGGGTAGCACTGCTATGGACCCACACTCTCGTAGTTGCCTCGCATAGTACCCTTGCCTCGATCAAGCGATCGAGCCCCCTTCCCCTGACCTTCTTCACATCACCGCACACCCCCCCTAATATGCTCGACTCCGCAGAGTTAACATCAGGTGACGAGGGTGATACCTCCGAACTCACTTCTGATGTTGCCCCTGTAGTATAGCTAGCTCGTTGTGGGTTACCGAGGGTGATTCCTCTTCCCACTTCCGACTTAGCTTTTGTCGTGCATCCGCTATGGTGATTACCGCCGAGGGTGATTCCTCCGGTATCACCTTAACGGGACTTGTCGTATAGGAGTCCAACGAGGGTGATTCCTCGGATTCCTCATCGGCATGGAAACCACACGGATGCCCTGTTTCACCATACCGTGTTTAAAGACGTATCGATCCCCGAGGCCGAACGTCGCCAGGAACAAAGGCGTGCGGCCAGAGGTATCGTGCGTCTGAAGACACTTGGATTACCGTACCGTGTTTAAAGACGTATCGATCCCCGAGGCCGGACGTCGCCAGGAACAAAGGCGTGCGGCCAGAGGTATCGTGCGTCTGATGACACTTTGAAGTTACTACTACACATGTTGGATGGAGGCGGGTTGACCCAGAGGGGTACCCGCGAGTGCCTTTGAGGCGTGAGCTGTGGAGTCGGGTGACCAGTGAGGGTACCCGCGAGATAACTACGAGGCGTGGCCGGTCTTTCCCAGTCCTTGTCACAAGTCCTCGAGACGGGACGACGGGGCCAACAGTATCGTAGGCTCTGCTCGTTACCGCGCGCTCCCAATACACTAAGCGATTTGGATATTTGATCCGAGGGGCCTCCGGGTCCGATAGCACTAACCACCACGTGGGTGTGAGTGGGTGCTCTGCGTCGTATACATCAGCCGGAGTCGTCACGACGTCAGCGATTGAGCGGGCTGTTCGGATTGGACTTAGGATGCAACTGCGTGCTTGTATAAGGGGTTGCTAGGTCTGCTACCGAACGGCTTCGCAACGTGCGGAGCGTCCGGGGTGATGGCCCCGACCCCCGGGGGCATAGGATTAGTCCGGCGTGCTCGATCCTCTCTGGCGGTATCCGGTCGGGTTGCGTCGTATTGTTTAGCCGAGGGCGGGCACGACCTGATGGTGTGTCCGGCCGGAGTTAAGCGAGCGTGGTGGGTAACTTGGTGCACCCCTGCAGGGAAGAAACAATCTATCGATAGCCTGTCCTACGGTAACGGACACTCGGAGTTGTATCCACTTCGGTACAACTAGAACTGGTGACTTGAGATATATGATATGAAGATGATATTGCTATAAACACTATACATTATTATGATGAAACTATTCTGCTCCCCTCTAATTGCTGCAAGACCCTGAAGATGCTAGTCTTCGTCAGGACTAGGTTTTTCCCCCCTCTACTCTGGCTTTCTGCAGTCTAGTCCACCCACATAAAGCCCCCTTTGAAAATAATGCATTGCTAGTATAGATCTGATGTAAGTCTTGCTGAGTACTTTGGATGAGTACTCACGGTTGCTTTGCTTCCTCTTTTGTCCTACCCGCATGATAAACCAGACGACGGAGCCATGGTGCCCGCAGCCCCCGTTGACGACTACTACTACCAGCCCGAGGCTGGCTACTACTACTACCCGGCCGGCGAGTACTTCTACGAGGAGCCGGCGGACGACGACCAGGAGTAGGATCGGAGGTCCCAGGCAGGAGGCCTGCGCCTTTTCGATCGTAGCTTTTCTTTTGCCCCGCCTCGTATGAGGCCTATCTGAACTTGTGTTCTATGTCTGTACCCAGACATCTAATGCTTCCGCTGACTATGTGTGTGACATCATGTTATGTATTCGAGCCCTCGAGGCCCCTGGCTTGTAATATATGACTTGTATGTATTTACTTATGTTTTAGAGTTGTGCTGTGATTCCTTCACGTGAGTCCTTAGGCTTGATCGTGTGCATTTGCGTGTATGGTTAGTGCACGGTCGGGCCGGGGTCGTCACAATAGATCTCGTTATGAGTGATTCTCTGATGTGTACCATCACGGCCGTAAGAGAAAAATGGGGAATGCTTAATGATAGACACAAGGCACCCGTACTTACAACACTCATTTGACTAGGAAAAAATATGAGTAGTTTGTGCTGAAATTTTCTAACACCCACTCTCTGAGTGCCCTTAATTACATACACGTGGGATTGAATATCAATAAAATATGGCCGTAGATAAAAAAGAAGAATTTCAAAACACACATTAACATATAAAAAAATCAACTAACAACGAGGCTAAAAGAAAGGATCTAGTGGATGATAGTGATCGAAAAATATGATGCACATAGGTATTAGATAGATACATACCCATGTAAATTGTCATAAGCAATTATGACCATCTCCAACTTGTTAGAAAAAACAGAAAATGATAGAACAACAATGCAAATTACGTGCCTTATGGTTGTAGCTTTACTAGTTTCTCATTTCCACTCAAGGTTGCAAATGCTAATTTCCTTCAAATAAGAGAGCAGTTGTTTTCTAATAAGTTTGTTAAAGTTAAAATTACAACTCTAGAGGGGCTGCCGCGATAGCGGACACGCCTCATCTCGCTGTCTTGGTTAGTTGTAAGTCTTTCCATTTTGAGGTAGAGTTTTCAAGAGTGTTTTTTCTGCCAATCATGGGATATACCATGCATACATCCACATTCCGTCGTTGCTTTGAGATTCGTTCCACGTATTCACCGTCCATACATCCACGCGATGTTTTTCTCGATGTTTCAGATTATATTGTAATGTTTTATTGTGTACCAGCAAATAAGAGTGCACTTCTTTTAGATGGAATTTGTTGGTACACAACGAAATACAATGATACATTTTGAGAAAAAAGAAAAGAAAATAAATGATACACTTTGAAATGGAAAAAAAATATGGATGAAACACTTTGTAGCATCATAAAAACAATTTGTCACGGACTAAAAAAACATGGCACGGGTATTGAAGCAATGATGGACTGTGAATCCATGCATGAAATATGTGTGCATCGTAGAATATCATATATTTATCCAGAGTCTTGACTCCCTCTTCGTCCTAACTACAACTGTGTTCGTCGAGATGACTTTTAAGGCGCAGTGTAGAGTAATATCTGCAATGACGGCATCGAAGTTTCAGTTAAAGCGAATGCTCGCCGCCGCCCATCCCTCGCCGTCCCTCGCGTGGGGCGCCGGCCGCTCCTCGCCTTCGGTTACTAGTTACCGCTGTTTCCAGACGTCACGGTGAGCATTTGCAGATGAGCGGCAACCTCCAGATGAAGCATCCGAAACACTGGTGACTGGGCGTGGTCATCCTGGTGCCAGTGCACTTCTATCCCCGGGCTGTACGTAGCATCAGCAAGTGTTGCCGCGAGGGGAGAGCTCGAGGCGGTGCAGCCGCAGAGACAAGTGCGCGATCTCGCCGGCCCCTCCTCGCTCTCCCCCGCGCACCTTCGGTTACTACTAGTTGCTTCAGTTTCCTCACATCGCGCAGAGGGGCGGCCACCGGAGAAAGCGGGGCTCCGCCGATCCGCGAGCATATCGTTGTTCTTTTCCGCGGTGAAGTTGCAGCACTTAACAGTTTACAACACAACAACGAGTAACTGAAGTTGTTGATGTGAGTGTCGGCCTCTCTATCCCCAGGCTGGCCGTAAGCGTCAGGAACTCGTGTCTATGGATGATGATGAACTCGTCACTGGCGCCTATCTAACTGAAGTTGCCACGAAACATGTTTGACAAAATACATTTGCAGCCGAGTACAAGCGGTGGGCGGTGTGCCAGTGCACTCCTCACGTCGCATGCATCCAACAGCTGCAGCGGGACTTTTTTTCTGTACAGTTGGACGCGCACATACTGGCATGCACACCGCGTCACTCAACGTGTAGTCCTCTGCGGATGTGGTCGGACGTATTTCATCGCAACTTCAGTGACTCATTTATAGACTCCAGCAGACGCTTAAACCCAGTGACTCGTCTGCAGATGTGGTTGAACGTGTACTCGTCTGCAACTTCAGTGACTCATCGTTTTCATCATCATCTATAGACCCGAGCAGACGCTTGAACCCAGCCTGAGGGTATCAAGGGCGTCACTCACATGGACGTGCATGAACCTTGGTACCTTCACTGCTCATCTGCCAATGCTCCCAGCACGCAAGCAACCAAAGGCGAGCAAGGAACGGGTGATGCTTGGGCAACACACGCACACACTTTTGACGATTTGATGGGGAAATCTGCTAGGAAAGCGGCATACTATTTTTCACAAAACAAGAGCCATGCTATTATTTTCATGGAATCAATTGTTGGTATCTCTTAGAGCTAGCTAGTTTTGCTTGTAATACTTGGTTGTTGTTTTTTTTCCTTTGCTTACAAGCGAAGAACTGGTAACCATTTGGATGGATTCAGTCGACTGAGAGCCTGTTGTGCTATGGAGTTAATTATCCACCAAGTCACGAAATTAATTCTTACTTGTAATAGCATACCATACTTGTTTGACATATTCATAACAGAAAGGGCGACCCTTTTGTTGTAGCTGATAAAGCAAGCTTGCATGCACGCTAGTACCCGGTAGATGCAACAGTACAACTCTGAAGATGGACTCGTGGCAGGTGGCTGCGGCGGCCTCACGCCCGGCAGACGTCCTGATTGAGGAGTGCGCCGCACTGTTAGGTGCCCCATACCAGGCAGGCATCCTGGTTGGGACATCAGGTCTTGGATGTTTAGGTTTGGCTGCGATGTCTGTTTGGTATTAGGCCCAGGTTATCAGCGCCCCTTCATCAATTGGATAGGTGTAGCGACAGTTGTTGCTTAGACGGTGGCTTTAGTCTTACTGTTGTATGACTTTGTAAGGTCTTATGAGAATAATTAATAAAGTGGCCGCATGCATCGACCAGATGCAGAGGCCGAGGGTCATCCTCCTTTTCTAAAAAAAAAATGCACGCCAGTACCCAAAAAAAACTTTTCATCCATGCATATGAAATACTCCAAATATGCATCATCGTGCTTAGTGAAGTGAAAGGCATTTTCCTTTATATGTAAAAGATGTCACTAGTATATAAGATCATAACATTAGTACATATATGGATATACTTCAAAAGAAGATTTCAATCACAAATACTAATTGGTTACATTGAATCATGTGCTAATCAAGAATGATGATTCACTTTTTCTCTTGGATACTTCCACATTGGAACACCTTGTTGGTAGAGATAGCAATGTAGCATCCTTCCAAATGTATGCATGATGGCAAGGTTTGGCCGATCTCGCATAATGGTACTCTATTAATTTCTCTTCATTACAAGACGAGAGCGCATCAGCAATATTAGTTGTGCGCCGATCGAGCACGCGACGTACGCGAGCACCGTTTGTCGCGAGAGTGATAGTTCAATGTCGTGCAGCTGGCGCGCACACCGCTGTGTCTGCAGTGACACAAAGTACAATTGTAATTTTCCTTTAAGATTATGAAAGTGAGTTCGTATGCATCTATACTTTGTATAACATTTCTCTTATCGACTCACTTGTTTTTCTCTTGTAAAAGAATACAACTTTTAAGGTGCTATCGAGCATTGGTAGTTGGTAGCAAAGTGACAGTCAAACACTGGAATCCTAATGGACACAAAGACAAATAAAATCAAACAACATAAATTATTTCATAATAATGTTATTATACGCTACTAAAGGAAAAATATAATCTCCTTTGCTTAAGTTCTTTTACACTAGATGCATATGAGCGGCTGTTTCGGTGAAAGTAGCGCCGAGATCCTCGCTCGCCTACGATTAGTTACTTGCTTGCTGGCGACCGGGGATTGTTGTTCTTTTGTGGAGTAGTAAGGGCATGTACAATGGTTGATAAGATAGTCTTATCTTAGTTTTGCATGTAATTTAGAGATGGTAAAAAAATATGTCTACAATGGATCATCTCTTAGCCTTATCTTCAATAACTAGTTATTCCTAAAAATATGGTGAGACATATTGTGCTAAGAGATCATTTCTTGTCTTCTCTTAAATAAGATAAGACAAGCCTTTTCTTATGATTTCTCTCTCCTACACATCATCATCCATCCTATGTGGCATTGCTAAGATAAAATCATTGTACATGCCCTAATAAAGTAGCATCACTTTATAGCAGAGCACAAGTAACTGATACTTTCCTCTAAAAACAAGTACTCCCTCCGTCTCATAATGTAAGACATTTTCTGACACTGCACTAGTGTCAAAAAAACATCTTACATTATGGGACGGAGGAGTAACAGATACTCACTAGCTGGAGCGTCCTCGGCTGCATGGCCGTCCATGTGAGCTTCTTGTTTCCTTACGCCGTAAGCTTCTTGTCTATAGATGCATGTTGATCTCACGGCGAGTCAGTACGTCCCGCCTACATCTATTCTTAAGCAGCTGCGACAAAATTCGTTTGACCACATTTGAGGGCGAGTACAAGTTGCATGACACGCACTGTGTGCCACTGCCAGTGCGCTCCCACTGTCGCATGCCTGGCTTCGCGGCGCCGACGGTGCTTGTCAGGTTGTGCTTCAAGACACTGAGTTTTGTTTGGACATGACTGAGTTAATTGCATGGTGGTACCACACTTCTTCACCTACTAACGGATTGGTACCACTAGTCAATAGTTTTGCAAATCAGTACCAACTCAGGGCCTAAGTGGTGCAATACGGTCGGAGTTGCGTATAAACACGTATTGACAGGTATTCCGACAGGCTGGGCCCAACTGTCAGGTGACACTCTGGCCGAATCGGCCCGCGCCGCTCGCTGACTAGGACGAGTCCGACCTAACGGGCTAGGTCGAACCGAGCCGCCGGTTCGAACCCTAACCCTCGTTCCCCTCTCCCTCTCCTCCCCGCGCTCTCCCTCTCTGGCAATGGCGACGGCGAATCCGGGCGGCGGCGGCGGCGGCTCGAGCAGCGGTGGCGGTGTGGGCGGGTACGGAGAACCTCCTGGCCTCGAGGCCGATGCGCACGCAGGACTGGCCGAAGCCGACGGCGACAGTTCGGAGTACTGCTCGAGCGGCGACAAGGAGGCTCCGCTGACCATGGAGCAACGCCTGCGATTGGCAGAGATCTGAGTCGCCAACCCTACCACGAGCCACCACTGGACCCATGGATGTGGTGGAGTCATGTAAGTCGAGTCCCTCTCCTATATTCTTTCTGCCAATTTGGGGGCTAGGGTTAGTGTTTCTGAGAATGTATAAATTTGCTGCCACTTGTAGTTTGGATGATGCTATCTGGGATGTTAGGATTCACTTTGATGCCCAACACAATTTGGATAGAAAGATATGCAGTTCTGATGTCACTTTTCTGAATTTGTATGCACTATTGCATACACAAGGATTTACATTCTCTGATGAATTGTATCACATGGAGAACACATGCATAGGAGAGAAGAGAGAACATGGCCTAGACTTGATTGACACAAACATTAAATTGCAGCAACTTAAGAAGCAGCACCAACATACTTTAGTTCTGAACCTGTTAGTTAGAGCAACAGCCACTGACAGTGCTGCACATCAGAGAAATGCTGAACTACAAACCATTATTTATGAACCACCAGTTGTGTATGATCTCAGTGAGCCAAATGTGCTTGCTGTTGATGACCAAGGGGTTGTTTTTCATAGTCAGTGCAGCAGCAGTACCACTGTTCAAGCTAGTGGTTTCAGCAGTAAACAAAAGCTGAAAGCTGTGATAGAGGATGAAGTTTTGTTGGAGGAGGGTTATTACAGTAGTGATAATTTAGAAGGGGAATATGACAGTGACAACTATATGGAGAAGTACAGGATTTCTCAAGACACAGAGATAATAGATGGAAAGAGACAAGCAGATGAGGAACAACTAGAAGATGATGAAGATGGATATTCAGATGATGAGTCAGAAGAGGAGGAACAACTGCATTATGAGGGGGACACTGAGGTTGAGGATATATTTGAGATGGAGGAGAGGGAGGAGGAAGAGAGTGGGGATGAAGAGAGGGAGGAGCTAGGGCAACAATTGCAGGCAGAACCTGCAAAGAAGAGGCAGAAGCTGCCAGTTAGGAGGTGCCCAACCACTAGAACACACTCTAGTGTTTTGAAGAAGGTGAAGCCAGATTTCACTCCTTCATCAGATGAAGAAGAAACTGGTTGGCTGCTGGATAGTGAAGATGATGGGCATGAGCCACTTCAATATGTTCTAAAGAAATGCAAGAAGAGTAGGGCACAGAAAAGAAAACCTAGGATATGGTTCAATGACAAAATGGAGCACCCACACCAGCAATTATGTAAGTACATGTGCTTCACAAATCAACAACAATTCAGAGATGTTCTGTTGAGCTTGCACATTTCACAGTCAAGAGATTTCAGATATCATAGAAACTCTGACCAAAGGATCATTGCATGTTGCAAAAATGAGCACTGTCAGTTCTACATTGTTGCTGCTGTGATCAAAGGTGAAAAGACTTTTGCTATAAAGAAAATGAACCTGGAGCACACTTGCCCTACCACTACAGAGTCATCAAGGGTTAGTGCAAAGTGGCTTGCAAAGACCTATGAGTCATTGTTCAGGTCTGATCCAACCACTAGCATACAAACTCTGATTGATGTCTGCCAGTAGAAGTATGGTGTTGAGGTTCCTAAGCACATGGCCTATAGGGCCAAAAACCTTGCTGTGGAAGCTGTCTTAGGAGAGCACAAGAAGCAATATCCCAGGCTAAGGGACTATGCAGCCACCATCATGGATACAAACCCTGGAAGTAGGGTTGTAGTTACAACTGTAGTTCCTAAAGCAACAAAAAAAATACCACATCCAGGGCCAAGGTTTCATGCAATGTTTTTCTGCTTAAATGGAGCAAGAGAGGGATTTCTCAATGGATGCAGACCTTTCATTGGTTAGTTACTTGTTTATTTGGTTTATTTACTATAACACATCAACTTGTACATGATTACACCTTTGCTATGTACTGACTTAATTTGGTCTTTCTTTGCAAAAACAGGTGTTGATGGATGCTTTATTAAGCTGACCACAGGTGCACAGATCCTTGCTGCCACTGGCAGAGATGGCAATAACAACATTTTTCCAATTGCATTTGCTATTGTTGGTCAGGAGGATACAGCAAATTGGTGTTGGTTTCTGCACCAACTGAAAATATGTCTAGGAGGAGAAGTTGGCCAATTTGGTCCATATACTATCATGTCTGATAGACAGAAGGTAAGTAAATACTTTGCTTTGTGATTTCAGTAGCATAGTTTGTTGTGTATCTTCAAATAGCTTAGTTTGTTGTCTAAATTTCAACAGGGTCTACTAAATGCAGTGAATAGAGTATTTCCAAACTGCCACCAGAGATATTGTCTTAGACACTTGTATGCAAATTTCCAGAATGCTGGTTTTAGGGGGGAAGATCTAAAGAAATGCATGGATAATGCCAGTTATGCTTACAATGAACATAAGTTTAATATTGCCATGAATGATTTGAGAAATGAGTGTGAGGGTGCTTGGATCTGGCTTAATGGAATTCCTAAGAAAACATGGGCTAGGCATGCTTTTGACACTAACTGCAAGACAGATTTGGTTGTTAACAACCTATCTGAGGTTTTCAACAAGTATATCCTTGATTTTAGGAAAAAGCCTATTAGGACTATGGTTGATGGTATTAAGGACAAGCAAATGGTGAGGTGGCATAGGAATAGAGAGAGGGGAAAGGCAGCTTTCTGGGAGATCACACCACATTATGCTGAGAAGCTAGAGCTGGAAAAGGAGAGGGCCAGATACTGCAAACCCATTCAAGCTGGTGTTAATTTATGGCAAGTGACCAGTGGACAGCAAACACACCCTGTTAACTTGGAGAATTTTACATGTGGTTGCAGAAAATGGGACCTGAGTGGCATACCATGCAACCATGCAATTTCAGCAATTAACAAGGCTAAAAGGTTTCCAGAGGACTTTGTTTGCAAATTCTTCAAAAAACCTTTTTACCTGGCAGCATATGAACCTATGATCTTTCCTGTTCCTGGTCAACATGACTGGATAAGGACACCTGGGCCAGACATAGAGCCACCAGAATTTCATATTAGGAGAGGAAGAAGGAAAGAGAAGAGGATCAAGGGCAAGTTTGAAGTGCCAAAGCCAAAGGACAGCAGTAGAATGGCCACAATAACATGCTCCAACTGTGGGCTCCAAGGCCATAGATACACCAACTGCCTGAAACAATTGAAACCAGATTTGGCTATGAGGAAAAACAAGCATGTGGTAATACCAATCTAACTTCTTTTGTATTAGTTTACTAGTTAATTTGTTAATATATTTTATGTTACTAGTGCATTTGTGTATGTTGACTACTAATACCAATCTCACTTCTTTTTGCAAGACACCTGCAAGATCACAGCCCCCACCTGTAAGATCACAGCAGCAACCTACACCTGTAAGATCACAGCCCCCACCTGCAAGACAGCAGGAACCTGCACCTGGAAGATCACAGCCCCCACCTGCAAGATCTGGTGTAAGGTCTGGTGCAAGATCACAGCCATCAACTAGTGGTGCAAGGCCATTCACTGCCCCAAGATATGCACCTCCTTCTACATCTTCTGCACCAACAAGCCACACTGGTTGGATGGCCTGGTTTTCTGCCAGTGGTAACAAATGAGTGTTGGATGTTGATGTTTAAGTGTACTGAATTGCTATCAACTTGTGTGTCATGAGTTGTTGGATGATGTTTAAGTGTACTGAATTGCTATCTTGTTGAATGACTTGTTGGATGATGTTTAAGTGTACTGAATTGCTATCTTGTTGAATGACTTGTTGGATGATGTTTAATTGTACTGAATTGCTTCTTGTTGAATGACTTGTTGGATGATGTTTAATTGTACTGAATTGCTAACTTGTTGAATGACTTGTTGGATGATGTCGATAAAGGCAATTTGGCTTAGGGTTAGGTTCTAGGGGTTCTCGGTGTCGATAAAG
>LR738709.1:680578147-680662797 GCA_902687465.1 Secale cereale | reverse complement strand
TTATGCAGCAACCAACTTTATACCACTTATACAACAGAATGCAACAAATAACCCTATAAAGAGTAAAGAAGAACATACCAGATGCACTGCAAATCCCTAGGCATTTAAATATAGTATAACACAATGCACAATTAAAGTTATGAAGTGACACTTTAATCAACTGATGCTCTCTGTCAATTAAAGAAAGACCAGACTAAACAAAGCTCTCTGTCAATTAAGAATCGATGATACACAGAAAGGAGTGACCAATGATTGTAACTAGCACTAATTAATGGCTTAGTAATGTGCATCAGAATTAATAAACAATGGCTGCAGTCAGTGTAACTAGCACTACTAAACAATTAAGTACTCACAGCCTACTGCAATGATTGTAACTAGCACTAATTAATGGCTTACTAATGAGCATCAGAAACAATAAACAATGACTGCAGTGAGTGTAACTAGCACTAATTGATATCTGCACTAATAACTATTTCAACAAGTTTACTACTTCAATGAATACTGCACTGATTGTTACCTTCTTTGAACAGGTTAAGAATCTCCTGCCAGTGTTAAATGCCTCGAAAGCAACCCTCCTCTCAGCTGGCAAACAGTGGTGGTCGCACATGACAGGGGGTGCTGTCTCAATGCCCATGAAGTCTAGGTCTTCAATACTAGCAGGGATCTAAGGAGCAAGATGAACAAAGATAACCTAGTCAAATCCCCAATCCCCCAACAATCACAGAACAAACCCTATCCCTAACCCTAGCTCGAACCACGCACCTGGTACTGCATTCCGTCGGAGGAGGAGGAGTAGACGTACACATTGCTGGTCTGAGAGTCACTGCTTTCGTCCTCGAAGACCATGGCGCTGCGACGGCGGAGGAGAAACGCGCGGCGGCCGGCGACGGAGACAGAGGGGGGCGAGGAAAAACGAGCGGGGGGGAGTGAGCGGGCGAGAGAGAGCGGCTCGGTCGGACTCGTCCTAGTCAGCGAGCGGCGCGGGCCGATTCGGCCAGAGTGTCACCTGACAGTTGGGCCCAGCCTGTCGGAATACCTGTCAATACGTGTTTATACGCAACTCCGACCGTATTGCACCACTTAGGCCCTGAGTTGGTACTGATTTGCAAAACTTTTGAGTAGTGGTACCAATCCGTGAGTAGGTGAAGAAGTGTGGTACCACCATGCAATTAACTCGACATGACTGCTTGGTTGAACCACGGCACCAACCTCACAAGTGCAATGCAGCCTCACCTTCCATAGGACTCACTCATCTACACCGCACACGATGAGAAGAAAACAAGGCTACCAACCAGCTTTGGCCTTCCGCCGCGAGGAGTTTGGTCCGGTTCAACGCCCCTAGAGCGAACAACTCTCCGGCGTGCACATCGCTTCACCGTGCACGCCGTGTCCACATGATCCTGATAGAGATAATGAGTCTGCTGCCTATCCTTAACTGAAGCAACAAAAATGTGGTCGACCACATCCACAGAACAGGTCGAGTAACTCAGCGTGCCACTGTCGCACGTGTGCGTGGCTTTGCATGCAACAGCTAGCACCGGTGTTTAGTGGTTCAAGTCTTTGCAGCCTCGGTTCTCTTTTCCCCCGCAGGGTGTTGTAACTTTCCCTTGCGACAAGTTGGGTGTGTATAATCCCGGTCACCGCTCCAACATGCACAACAACCATCGACCTGGACAGGCAGCCCCATACTAGGTTAAAACGATATGGCATGCAGGCCTCACGTTTCACCATGCCTTGGAGCATCCATCGACAGGGTCCAACACCTGACCTGGAGACCACGTCGATAGGTGAACAAAGACAGAAAAGGCGAGTGTGTGTTGCATCATGGTGTCCCCGGATGGAGGGAACCGCTAAACTGCCCACATGTATCGGGCGCTACGCTCTATGCAAACCGCTACGCTGTTCGATCCCACGCGAGCTAGCACAACGCTAAGTCTGTGGTTATCAGGGGGAATCCTATTTGGCGCACATGTCTTTTTGTGAAACCCTTTTTTTCTTTCAGGTTATTTTTCTGTTTTTTTCATTATTGTTCTTTTCTATCTTTATTCAGTTTTTCTTTTATTATTATTTTTTCCATTTATTTTTAATATTTTCAAAATCATGAAGATTTTATGAAATCCTGGAACTTTTTGCATTAGCAAACATTTTTTATGAATTCATCAACATCTTTTGAATTTTTTCGATATTTTTACAAACTCAGGAACACTTCTTATGAAACTCATGAGCATGCGAAGCGGCGATTGTTTTTTAATTGATAACAATTCTTGAAATTCTGGAATTTTATTTATATTCACAAACACTTTCTCAGTTTTGATGGACATTTTTGAAATGGATGAAAATATTTCGAATTCATGAATTTTTTTAATCATCGAACATTTTTTTACTCGATGGAATTTTAAATTTCACAAACTTTTTTGGAATACGTAAACGGTTTATAAAAATTGAAATTCTTGATTCCCCAAATAGTGTTTTTCAAATCGTGAACATTTATTGAATATGCGGATTGTTTTTAAATCACGAACATTTTTATGTGATTATTTTATGTTTTCTTGAATAAAAATTTTAGTTCACAAATTTTATAAATTTGACAATTTTTTGAATTCCTAAATAATTTAATGAAGGAAAAAACAAATACAAAAAAAATAACAAATAGGGAAAAACGAAATGAAAAATATATGGCGCCGCACAGATGGGCCGCCCCAAAAAGGGGCGGCATGCTATGTTTTATACCAGGGAACATGTTTTGGAATCGACAAACAATTAACAAAACTGGGAAACAATTTATGAAATTCGCAAACATGTTTTTTGTTTTTACGTCCGTTGTTGAAATGTATGAACATTTTTCTAATTCTTGATTATTTTCGAATCATCGAATATTTTTTTATAATTCACTCTCTTTTTTGAATTTTGTGTACATTTCCTAAAAATTCATGATTTCTTTGTGGAATTAACGAACATTTTTTCAAATTCACAACCATAATTTGAATAAACAAACAATTTTTTCAAAATCAGGAATTTTTATATTTACCAAATAATTGTTTTCAAAATCAAGATTTTTTTTTAATATACGAACATTTTTTTAAAATCACAATGGTATTTGAATATGAGAAACTTCTATGATTTCTTGAACCTTTTTTTAATGAAAGTTTTCCAAAATTGGAACTTTTTGAAATCCCAAATTATTTCGAGAAGGAAAAACACAAAAATAGAAAAAAAATGAAATGAACAGGGCGACCCGCACATGGACCGGCCCAAAAAGGTCGCGCTGGGAAGGGGGCTGTGCTCTGGCTCGTTCGCCAGCACCTAGCGAGCTAAATAGGAGGTCCCGGCTATCACCCCCCAATATGTTAGACGGTGCACCGATGCCGAACCATGAGCACCCCCCACCGCGCCCACGAGGAGAGGCACCTCATCATCCACGGGTACCTTCCGGACCGAGGCCAACCTCATCGATCTAGAGTAAGAGCCCCAACCCATCTTGGTCTAAGATCTGGTCCATCTAAGCGCGAACCCTAGGTCAAAGCCATTGCCGCAGCCAGCTCGGACCCAAGAGAGGAAGCCACCGCCGCCACCATGCTCCACCTACTCAAGCTTGGCCGCCTAATTTGCACCATCTTTACCACCTTATGCTTGCACGGCCACCCCGGCTGCCCGCAGCCGCTCGATCCATCTCGAACAAGTCAACTCGGCTCATGCGAAACACGAGGCGTCATGGTGGTCCAGGACCCACGCGGCCATTATGTCGTCCACTCACATTCAATGCGCCAGTCGATGGGACACGATTAACATGGCTAGGGCAAGCGCTATTTACACTCTCATTAATTGACCCTGTCCTAACCCGAAGAGGCCCCAGAAGCTTCGAGGAGGGACCAAAAGATGCACGAGGGAGCGACAAGCTCACATGGCGCGGCATTGGCACTTATGGGGCCCACGTGACACTGTTTGACATAATTTTTGGCCGATAAATTCTCTAATATTCCAAAAAAGTAGAGGGAGACCCAAAACAAGTCTTCCGTCGCCACAAGTCTCTATTTTTCCACGATCCCATCTAAAGACCTCGGTCGGTACTATGTCGGAGGGGGAAACTATTGAGGAGGCAATATTCATCGCCCTTGCTGCCTCCATGATGATTTGTGAGTAGTTCCTTTAGGACCTATAGGTCCAGAGAAGTAGCTAGATGGCTTTCTCTTTCTCTTTTTGATCTTCAATACAATGTTCTCCTCAAAGATCAAATTCTCGTGGTGTGTTTGTTGGGATCCGATGAATTGTGGGTTTATGATCAAATTATTCATTGGAAGTATTTGAATCCTTTTGAAATCTATTTATGTGTGGTTTTATAGCCTTGTATATCTCTCCAATCTATCCATCTTCTTTGTCCAGTGGGAGTGGTGCTTGGTAGTAAGTTCAATCTTGCGGTGTCCTTACTCTGTAACAGGAGGAATTGCCAGGCATGTATGTATTGTTGCTAATAAGGACAAAACAACGGAGTTTGAACATATTGTTTGGTCTTACTTTGTCTACATTATGTCATCTTTCTTAAAGTGTTACTCTGTTTGTCATGAATTTAATACTTTGTGATGCCTGCTGGATAGCGGTCTTGGGGTGGAGTAATAGTAGTAGATGTAGTTCGATTATACGGTCTACTTGTCACAGACTTAATGCCTATATATGTATCATGCCGTGAATAGTCATCATAACGATGCGCTATTCTATCAATTGCCAAACAAAATTTGTTTACCCATTGTTGTTATGCTTACGAGAGAGGTGCCTCTAGTGAATCTATGGCCCCGTGTCCATTCTCCATATTTACAAAACCCCTAAAAATTGCCCACTGTTTTATTTTGCTTTTATTTCATTTTATTCATTTTCCTATCACTACCAGATTTAATCCTTGCAATTTGCGCGAACAAGGGGGTTAAGAACCCTCTTGCCTTTGCTGGGTGCAAGCATTTTCTATGTGTGTATGCAAGTACCATTCACATTGTTTACATTGTGTCTCCTATTGGTTCGATAAATCTTGGTTCTTAACTAAGGGAAATACTATCTGCTATAACTCCTGCAGGGAATCCCAACATTGAATGTCTCCTACACGATGTCGGTCCACTGGTATGGCTCGAGCACACCATTGGGTGTCGGCGGTGCGGATGGTGATGGTGGTCATGGTGGGTAGACACTGTCTCCGACCGCAGACAGCTGGGGCACCTCCTCGAGGCCAGGCCAGTGGGCGTCCTCCTCACGCTTTGACTCCTCGATGGTGAGAAGGAGGCCGCCTCCTGTGCTGCCTGGTAGGCCGCCTTAGCCTCCACGTCTTTCTGCCTCACCACCAGAGGTGGTAGTGGAGGGCGGGTGTCAATGTTGATGGCGTCGCGTCGGCGCACGTCATGCTCGGTGGCAAACCAGACATCACAGTGCATGGAGTCTGGCACGTATGATGGCTTGCGTCATTGCTTTGACGTCAGGATAGCATGCTGCTTGCGGAATGTGGTGAGGTTGAGGTATTTGCTCTGACGTGAGGATAGCATCCACTAACAAAACTGTTCTCGTCCATCTTGCAGCTATAGAACTTGTTGGAGACTTCATATCTCTTAACTCGGGCATTTGCTTGAAATATTAACTTCAACTCTTGGAACATCTCATATGCTCCATGACGTTAAAAACGCCTTTGAAGTCCCGATTCTAAGCCGTAAAGCATGGCACACTGAACTAACGAGTAGTCATCAGATCGAGCTTGCCAGATGTTCAAAACATCAACATCTCCTCCCGTAGTAGGCCTTTCACCTAGCGGTGCATCAAGGACATAATTCTTCAGTGCAGTAATGAGGATAATTCTCAAGTTATGGACCCAGTCCGTGTAGTTGCTACCATCATCTTTCAACTTAGCTTTCTCTAGGAACGCATTAAAATTCAAGGGAACGGTAGAACGGACCATTGATCTATAACATAGATATGCAAATACTATCAGGACTAAGTTCATGATTAATTAAGTTCAATTAATCAAATTACTTAACAACTTAGATAGACATCCCTCAATACATCTAAATGATACGTGATACAAATCAACTAAATCATGTCCGATCATCACGTGAGATGGAGTAGTCATCAATGGTGAACATCTCTATGTTGATCATATCTACTATATGATTCACGTTCGACCTTTCGGTCTCCAGTGTTCCGAGGCCATGTATGTGCATGCTAGGCTCGTCAAGTTTAACCTGAGTATTCCGCATGTCCAAAACTGTCTTGCATCCATTGTATGTGAACATAGAGTCTATCACATCCGATCATCACGTGTGTCTCAACACGACGAACCGTAGCAACAGTGCATACTCAACGAGAACACTTTTACCTTGAAATTTAGTTAAGGGATCATCTTATAACACTAGTAGATAAAGGGTCTTTAGCCCCGGTTCATTTGGGCCTTTTAGCCCCGGTTCTGGAACCGGGACAAGAGGGTCGGTACTAATGCTCTGACCCTTTAGTCCCGGTTCAATCCAGAACCGGGGCAAAAGGGTGTCCACGTGGCCTGTGCACCGAGTCCAGGCAGGAGGGGCTTTAGTCCCGGTTGGTGGTACCAACCGGGACCAAAAGGCATCCACGCGTCAGCATTTCTGTGGCTGTGGTTTTTGTTTTTTTTTTTTGAAAGGGGAGGGGGGTTTTAGGTTTTGGGGGTTAATTTAGGTGTTTCATATATTGTGTTAGCTAGCTAATTAATAGAGAGAAGTGTTCTCTCTTATGTCCGTGCTTGGTCGACGCTACATACTACACATACGTATATAGAGAGGACTAGAGTCACGCTAGCTAGCTAGCTAGCTGCTAGCTAGCTACTAAGCAAACGAAGGAACAGAAGATCTCGTATAATCAACATATATATATATGCATACAGAGAGAAGTAATATCGACCACCTCTCCTTCTCCGAGAGATTGGTCGAACAACAAGTTCTCGTATATCTATCCGACACTACCGGGCACATATATACAATAATTATCTCTTACAAAAATAATCTCCTAACACATGGATGCATGGTCCACATAGTATTCTCCGTCTTCAGCGATCACGTGTTCAAGGAAGAATGCCGCCAATTCCTCTTGAATTGCTCACAGACGATCTGGTGTTAGGAGTTCATCCCGCATCCGAAACATCTAATTTGAAGTAGGGGGTCAATACATGAAATGATGCTATAAATTTGTGAATATTATTGATTGCTTACGCACTTCAAATTGTTCATCAGTGTAGCCCCGCTCACAGGTCGTGTGGCGGATGGACTCGCAAATGTAGTATCCACAATAATCATTCCCGGGTTCCTGCCACAACCACTTTACAAGAAATAGAGGTCAATCAAACTGATAAGCAAGAATGCCAAATTGGTATTGATGAAACTAGCGCTTGAATCAAGATATAGGAGATGCGCGCGCGGAACATGCTACTATATAGTACTTACTTTCGGGTATCTAAATTGTAGCTTCTTCGGCAGTCCCGGAGCTTTTTTGGTGAATTTTTTACAAGCCCTGCCAGACAAAGGAAACAATTAGTTGATATCAGACATGAAGTTGCTGATATATATGCATGGTGGATAATATTGATCGATTTAATTTACCTGGCTAGCATTTGAGTCATGTCCGCATACTCCTCGGGATCTTTACGTTTAGAGTCGAAGACAGTTACTATTCCCTTCTCAAGCTTAATCTCTAAGAGAATATAGTGGAAGCTGCGCACGAATGCATGAGATCATCAATTACATCACTATAAACTTGACTGATATATAAGGGAAACCAAATATGCACAAGACATTAACACTCACTTGAAGTTGTAAGGAAAGAGTATTATATCTTTGTTTTCATTTACCACCAACGATCGTAGCAAATTGGTCTCGGTATCGTCGGGACGCAATTTAACCTCGGTTGCATCTATGAGGTATGTGTTAATAAACCCAATATCACCTACTTGTCTTTTCTTCAATTCGACGATCTTCAATCTGCATAATATAGTGAGGATAATTATAAATACATGCAATGAAGATCAGCTATATAGAGAGACTTAATGACAGAAGTAGTACTACTTACAGACAGTAGCAGGTGACCGTTGCTTTATCGAGGGCCAATTGATTGAAAAATTGATAGAACTCCTCAAATGGAACAGGCAACAGGTCAATTCCAACGAGGTCATGCTCCGGTTTAACTCTCAAATACAAGTTATTCCTCCCCCCAGACTCTCTGCAGATTTTCATGTACCAATCATGCAATCTTCGCATATTCGTTGATAGAGATCTTTCATTTTTGACGAGAGGCTTTTTGTACTCGTATCTTTCTATCTGCACGTCCATGAAATCATAGTGTACATCGTCGGACGCGTAATCTGCAAGATTGGTATAACCGGGCACCATCCTCGGATCATTAGCGACCATGTCGCTAGACACCTTGAGCGGGGGGCACGATTGGTTCGCTTGTTCACCGAGCTGGGCAATTTGTTTCCCAGCTCGCCCTTCTGCTAACCTCTGATCACTTTTTGTACTTCCGGACCGCTTGGCATCTTGAAATGTCTTTTGAATAATGCGGTCATAGTTGCCCTTCGGCTTACTTTTCGCTGGTTGCTTCAGGGCAGCAAGAGTGCGCTTTGCTTTCACCGCATCTATCTTCTCCTCCGGAGGTGGATGTCTCTGTTCTTTCAACCCTTCAAAAAAGTCCTTCACTTCGCCTTCAGCGATCTTCGTGTTTTCCTCGTCGGACCTCTCGTACGGTAACTTCTCTAGAGGCGTGAGAGAAGGACCGAATCTGCATCGCCTCCCGCCTCTGGCTGTACTGGTAGACGTCGCCGGACCTGACGAAGCGGCTGTCTTTTTTACTTGCTTAGGCGCCGGAGCAGGAGCAGCCGGAGCGGCGGCAGGTCTCTTCCGCCCTTGCTGATTAGGCGGAGAAGGAGGAGCAGGCTGTCTGCTCGGGCGCGCCGGCGGCGAAGGAGGCGGAGTGCCGCCACGCGCCGGCGGCGAAGGAGGCGGTGTGCCGCCACGCGCCGGAGAAGGAGCCGGAGTGCCCTGATGGTCACTCGCCGGAGAAGGAGCCGGAGTGCCCTGATGGTCACTCGCCGGAGGAGGAGGCGGTGGAGGAGGCGGAGTGCCCTGACTCGTCGGAGGAGGAGGAGGAGGCGGAGGCGTCCAGTTCAGAATGTTGATTAGGCCCTTCCGCCATAGGCATGGAGTCTTCAGTGAAGAACCCAGCCGAGTCTCCCCTTCACCGGTAGGGTGGTCAAGCTGGAGCTCCTCAAATCCCTCCGTTATTTCGTCGACCATCACCCTAGCATATCCTTCTGGAATCGGCCGGCAGTGAAAAGTGTCGTCTGGTCCAGAAGGATAAACAGAGCCAGCAGCCGCCTTGACCTTCAGATTCATCCACTGTGCCATAAGGTGGCAATTTTGTGCCTGCGTGATAGCATCCACAGGATTCCTGGCAGTAGCCGTCAAGGCAAGCTCTGGCTGAAGCAGCTCGGTGGAAGCCACGCTGCTTCTCCGCTGAGATGGCGGGGTAGCTTCGGGGGAAGCTTCGGCAATTCTTTTCTCCCGATCTGCTTCCCGTTCCTCTATCGCTTGTATTCTGGCCCGCAGCGCCTGGATTTCGGTCATCTCCATTTTCTTCCTCCTGTCGTGGCATTTGTAGCCTCCTGCGTCCGGAAACCCAGCACGCCACGGAAGGGAGCCTGGCGTGCCTCGTGTCCGTCCAGGGTGCTCAGGATTCCCGAGGGCCATTGTCAGCTCGTCGTTCTCTCTGTCGGGGATGAACGTCCCTTCATGCGCTGCTTTGATATACTGCCGCATCTTCCTGAGTGGTGTTTCCAATTGCTTGTCCGTCCAAATGCACCACCCTGTTACAGGGTCCAAGGTTCCGCCATCCCCGAAGAACCAAGTCCGGCAACGTTCTGGCCAGTGCATTGTCTCTGGTTCGATCCCTTTCTGAAGCAGATCATTCTCAGCCTTGGCCCACTTAGGCCGGGCTACGAGGTAGCCGCCCGACCCCGTGCGATGGTGATGCATCTTCTTCGCAGCATTTATCCGGTTTGTCTCCGACATCTTCTGACTCTTTTCCGACTTCTTATGGGCCACAAATGCGGGCCAGTCATCTTTGATCTTCTGGAGTCGTTTTATCTCTGACAAACGTATTCAGTTTTTTCTTCCATGCCCTGAATTGGTCTGCCATCTTCGAAAGTGCAGCAGACTTGATTAACTCCTCTTTAACTGGCTTCGCCGGATCAACCTCTCGCGGTAGGACGAAGTTTGACTTCAGCTCAGTCCAAAGATCTTCTTTCTGCATATCAGTGACATAAGTCACCTGAGCGTCGTTTGCAGCCGGCTTTAACCATTGATGGATGCTGATCGGGATCTTGTCCCTAACCAGAACCCCGCACTGATTAACAAATGCGTTCTTTGTGCGGATGGGTGCAATCGGCTCGCCGGAGCGCGAGATTTCTGAGATCTCAAACTTTTCATCTGGCCTCAACTTTTTCTTCGCTCCTCGTCTCTTTACCGAAGATTTGCTCGATCCGGAGGGCTAGAAAAAGGAACAAAGACGAGAGTTAATGAATGAATCAATTAACTAGTCAGCACATGCTTAACTAACATATATACCTCCTGGCCGGACTCGGTTCGGTCACCGGAGCCAGCATCACGGTCTCCTTCTTGCACCGGCATTGGGTCACCGGAGCCGTCCTCACGGTCTACTTCTTCCATGTGCATTGGGTCACCGAATTCATCAATATCATAGCCTAGATCTTCCAGCCGCAGCTCTTGTTCGACCTGCTCATCGGTGTCGTTGAGATACGACCTAACGGCATTTTGTCCGTGTGCGATTATGTCCATCAACATCGCTTCTTGTGCTAGGTCTCGGGTGTTGTCGTCCATTGTTTCTACAAATATTTACAACATGCCAATTATTATTCAAACATGACAGATGGATATATTAATGGCAAACGTAGAACTAGCTTCAACCCTCGACTGCTCGACGATCCACAAACCCTAAACCCCCTCATGTCACATTTTGTCTAGCTAGTGTCAAAGGATTCAACAAAACCAATACTTCATCATTAGGCAAAAGTAACAGTAGAATGATGGTACGAAGCTCTCCAAAGTTGTTTTGGAACGGAGTCCCAGATAAGATAATCCGTAACAAAAGACGGATTAACCTATCAGGAACTCCGTTCCAAAACATCTTTGCATAACTTCGTACCAACATGCCCCGGTTACTTCTGGCAAATGATGAAGTCATGGAATTTTTCAATACTTTGACACTAGCTAGGCAACCTCTCTCGACCCTCGACCCCCGACTGCTCGGCGATCCACAAACCCTAGACCCCCTCATGTCACATTTTGTCTAGCTATAGTGTCAAAGGATTCAACAAAACCAATACTTCATCATTAGGCGAAAGTAACAGTAGCATGATGGTACGAAGCTCTCCAAAGTTGTTTTGGAACGAAGTCCCAGATAAGATAATCCGTAACAAAAGACGGATTATCCTATCAGGAACTCCGTTCCAGAACATCTTTGCATAACTTCGTACCAACATGCCCCGGTTACTTCTGGCAAATGATGAAGTCATGGAATTCTTCAATACTTTGACACTAGCTAGGCAACCTCTCGACCCCCCCCCCGACTTCTCGGCGATCCACAACCCTAGACACCCTCATGTCACATTTTGTCTAGTGTCAAAGGATTCAACAAACCAATACTTCATCATTAGGCGAAAGTAACAGTAGCATGATGGTACGAAGCTCTCCAAAGTTGTTTTGGAACGGAGTCCCAGATAAGATAATCCGTAACAAAAGACGGATTATCCTATCAGGAACTCCGTTCCAAAACATCTTTGCATAACTTCGTACCAACATGCCCCCGTTACTTCTGGCAAATGATGAAGTCATGGAATTTTTCAATACTTTGACACTAGCTAGGCAACCTCTCTCGACCCCTCGACCCCCGACTGCTCGGCGATCCACAACCCTAGACCCCCTCATGTCACATTTTGTCGAGTGTCAAAGGATTCAACAAAACCAATACTTCATCATTAGGCGAAAGTAACAGTAGCATGATGGTACGAAGCTCTCCAAAGTTATTTTGGAACGGAGTCCCCGATAAGATAATTCGTAACAAAAGACGGATTATTCTATCAGGAACTCCGTTCCAGAATATCTTTGCATAACTTTGTACCAAAATGCCCCGGTTACTTCTGGCAAATGATGAAGTCATGGAATTCTTCAATACTTTGACACTAGCTAGGCAACCTCTCTCGACCCCTCGACCCCCGACTGCTCGGCGATCCACAACCCTAGACCCCCTCATGTCACATTTTGTCGAGTGTCAAAGGATTCAACAAAACCAATACTTCATCATTAGGCGAAAGTAACAGTAGCATGATGGTACGAAGCTCTCCAAAGTTGTTTTGGAACGAAGTCCCAGATAAGATAATCCGTAACAAAAGACGGATTATCCTATCAGGAACTCCGTTCCAAAACATCTTTGCATAACTTCGTACCAAAATGCCCCGGTTACTTCTGGCAAATGATGAAGTCATGGAATTCTTCAATACTTTGACACTAGCTAGGCAACCTCTCTCGACCCCTCGACCCCCGACTGCTCGGCGATCCACAACCCTAGACCCCCTCATGTCACATTTTGTCGAGTGTCAAAGGATTCAACAAAACCAATACTTCATCATTAGGCGAAAGTAACAGTAGCATGATGGTACGAAGCTCTCCAAAGTTATTTTGGAACGGAGTCCCCGATAGGATAATCCGTAACAAAAGACGGATTATTCTATCAGGAACTCCGTTCCAGAATATCTTTGCATAACTTTGTACCAAAATGCCCCGGTTACTTCTGGCAAATGATGAAGTCATGGAATTCTTCAATACTTTGACACTAGCTAGGCAACCTCTCTCGACCCCTCGACCCCCGACTTCTCGGCGATCCACAACCCTAGTCCCCCTCATGTCACCTTTTGTCGAGTGTCAAATGATTCAACAAAACCAATACTTCATCATTAGGCGAAAGTAACAGTAGCATGATGGTACGAAGCTCTCCAAAGTTATTTTGGAATGGAGTCCCCGATAGGATAATTCGTAACAAAAGACGGATTATTCTATCAGGAACTCCGTTCCAAAATATCTTTGCATAACTTTGTACCAAAATGCCCCGGTTACTTCTGGCAAATGATGAAGTCATGGAATTCTTCAATACTTTGACCCCCGACTGCTCGGCGATCCACAACCCTAGACCCCCGACTGCTAGGCAACCTCTCGACCCCTCGCCCTTCGGCCTCTCGGTCCCTCGACGACCCTCGACCCCTCGACCTTCGGCCTCTCGGTCCCTCGACGACCCTCGACCCCGGCCCCCCCTAATGTCGAAGTTATCGGGGAGGGTGTATATCGACATAGACATATCCGATAAAAAAAGAGGAAGAAGAAGAAAAAAGGAACCGCTAGAGGAGAAGATCGAAGAAAAAAAAAGAAAAAAAAAGGAGAAGAAGAAAGGAATAGAGGAGAAGAAGAGAAAATTTCTCTTCTTCTACTCTATTCCTTTCTTCTTCTCTTATTTTTTTCTTTTTTTTCTTCTTCTTATTTATTTCTCCTCTTCTTCCTCTCCTCTTCTTCTTTCTTTCCTCTTTCTTATTTTCTTCTTTCCTATCCTTCTTTTTCTAAATTTGTAACTTTTGCATATATAAAACTTTCTATATATATTTAGCATATATAAACAAAAAACTATATAGCCACATACACATATATATACATCACATATACACACATCACATATATACAGCAACTTCCTAAGAAAAAATATATTTATATACACATAAATATATATTTAACATATATATTTAGCAAATTCCTAAGAAAAAAAAAGATATACACATACATATAAATACAGCAACTATATATACAGCAACTATATATACTGCAATTTATATAAACATAAAAAAAATATACACATATATACATATATACACAGCAACTATATATATATACAGCAATATTAAACATAAAAAAAAGGGAGCCCCTCACATCGGCAGGGCTGAGCGGCGCGACGGCGGCGGGTCGGGGCGGCGACGAGGCGGCGTCGGGGCGCGGCGGCGCGACGGCGGCGGGGCGGGGCGCGCGGCGGCGCGGGGCGACGGGCCGGCCGGGGCGCGGCGACGGCGCGGGGCGGGGCGACGAGGCGGCGTCGGGGGTGACGGCGACGGCGACGGGGCGACGGGGGCGACGGCGACGGCGACGGGGCGACGGGGGCGACGGCGACGGGGAAGGAGCAGATCGAGGGAGGCGTCGGGGCGGGTAAGAAGAAAACTGCCCAAATTTTCGCAAGTGTTGGTTATATAGGAGGGGCATTAGTCCCGGTTGGTGGCTGAAACCGGGACTAATGCCGCCCTTTAGTCCCGGTTGCTGCCACCAACCGGGACTAAAGGTCCCTTTTCAGCAGCCCAAAGGGCGGGAACGAGGGGCCTTTAGTCCCGGTTGGTGGCACCAACCGGGACTAAAGGGGGTCATTAGTCCCGGTTTCAGCCACCAACCGAGACTAATGCCTCCCTTTAGTCCCGGTTGGTGCCACCAACCGGGACCAAAGGCCCAGTGCTGGCGCGGGTGCGGTGGGATGTTTAGTCCCACCTCGCTAGCTGAGGGAGCTCGAGAGTGGTTTATAAGGGCTGCTGCTCCCACCCTCTCGAGCTCCTCTCAAATGCAGGCTTCTGGGCGTAACTCTGCGCGCTGCCCTGTGAGCTTGCTGGGCCTTATATGACAGGTGGATCCTGTGCTATAGGCCTTGCAGGCTCACTGGGCAGCGCCCAATTTTTTTTTTCCTTTTTTGCTTTATTTATTTCTAAGTTGTTTTTTGCTGTATTTAGAGTTGCTTTATTTATTTTATTTTCTTTGTTTATTTCTAAGTTGTTTTTTGCTGTATTTAGAGTTGCTTTATTTATTTTACTTGCTTTATTTATTTTCTTTGTTGCTTTATTTAATTTATTTTGTTTATACTTACAACAAAATACTTATTGTTGCTATTTATTTCTAAGTTGTTTTTTGCTGTATTTAGAGTTGCTTTATTTATTTTATTTTCTTTGTTTATTTCTAAGTTGTTTTTTGCTGTATTTAGAGTTGCTTTATTTATTTTACTTTCTTTATTTATTTTCTTTGTTGCTTTATTTATTTTATTTTGTTTATACTTACAACAAAATACTTATTGTTGCTATTTATTTTTCAAGTTTGTTTTGTTTTGTTTTGTTTTGTTAGTGCAAGTAGTATTGAAATTTGAATAGTACAAACGGACAATGGTATCATACTCGTTTGTTACAAAGTTGGCATTGTATCATCATAATAGTTGCGGAAATAACTCTTCACTTTTTCTTCGCTTGTGTCATTTGCTTATTGCGCCGTAACCATGGATAATCTTCATCGTTTATCAGGATGCTTGGGTCAGCCTTGACTTTGAAGGGAGGAATTTCATGAAACTTTTCATAATCTTCAGACATGTCTGTCTTGCCCTCCACTCCTAGGATGTCCCTTTTTCCTGAAAGAACTATGTGGCGCTTTGGCTCATCGTATGATGTATTCGCTTCCTTATCTTTTCTTTTTCTCGGTCTGGTAGACATGTCCTTCACATAGATAACCTGTGCCACATCATTGGCTAGGACGAACGGTTCGTCAGTGTATCCAAGATTTTTCAGATCCACTGTTGTCATTCCGTACTGTGGGTCTACCTGTACCCCGCCTCCTGACAGATTGACCCATTTACACTTAAACAAAGGGACCTTAAAATCATGTCCGTAGTCAAGTTCCCATATGTCCACTATGTAACCATAATATGTGTCCTTTCCCCTCTCGGTTGTTGCATCAAAGCGGACACCGCTGTTTTGGTTGGTGCTCTTTTGATCTTGGACAATCATGTAAAATGTATTCCCATTTATCTCGTATCCTTTGTAAATCAATACAGTCGAAGATGGTCCCCTGGACAACAAGTACAACTCATCACAAACAGTGTTGTCACCTAAACAGTGCGTGCATGCGTTGTATCCTTTGTTTGTCTGTCCTGAAAGGTTACTAAGAGCGGGCCAATCGTTGATGGTCACGAACAGCAACGCCTTTAGGTCAAATTCCTCCTGTTTGTGCTCATCCCACGCACGTACACCGTTTCCATTCCACAGCTGTAAAAGTTCTTCAACTAATGGCCTTAGGTACACATCAATGTCGTTGCCGGGTTGCTTAGGGCCTTGGATGAGAACTGGCATCATAATGAACTTCCGCTTCATGCACATCCAAGGAGGAAGGTTATACATACATAGAGTCACGGGCCAGGTGCTGTGATTGCTGCTCTGCTCCCCGAAAGGATTAATGCCATCCGCGCTTAGAGCAAACCATACGTTCCTTGCGTCCTTTGCAAACTCCTCCCAGTACTTTCTCTCGATTTTTCTCCATTGCGACCCGTCAGCGGGTGCTCTCAACTTCCCGTCTTTCTTACGGTCCTCACTGTGCCATCGCATCAACTTGGCATGCTCTCTGTTTCTAAACAAACGTTTCAACCGTGGTATTATAGGAGCATACCACATCACCTTCGCAAGAACCCTCTTCCTGGCGGGCTCGCCATCAACATCACCAGGGTCATCTCGTCTGATCTTATACCGCAATGCACCTCATACCGGGCATGCGTTCAGATCGTTGTATGCACCGCGGTAGAGGATGCAGTCATTAGGGCATGCATGTATCTTCTGCACCTCCAATCCTAGAGGGCATACGACCTTCTTTGCTGCGTATGTACTGTCGGGCAATTCGTTATCCTTCGGAAGCTTCTTCTTCAATATTTTCAGTAGCTTCTCAAATCCTTTGTCAGCCACAGCATTCTCTGCCTTCCACTGCAGCAATTCCAGTACGGTACCGAGCTTTGTGTTGCCATCTTCGCAATTGGGGTACAACCCTTTTTTGTGATCCTCTAACATGCGATCGAACTTCAGCTTCTCCTTTTGACTTTCGCATTGTGTCCTTGCATCGACAATGACCCGGCGAAGATCATCATTTGGTTCATCTTGATCTTCAGCAGCTTCACCCGTTGCAGCATCATTGGGCACATCGTCTGGTTCCTCTTGATCTTCACCAGCTCCCCCCATTGCAGCATCACCGTATTCAGGGGGCACATAGTTGTCATCGTACTCTTCTTCTTCGCCGTCTTCCATCATAACCCCTATTTCTCCGTGCCTCGTCCAAACATTATAGTGTGGCATGAAACCCTTGTAAAGCAGGTGGGAGTGAAGGATTTTTCGGTTAGAGTAAGACATCGTATTCACACATTTAGTGCATGGACAACACATAAAACCATTCTGCTTGTTTGCCTCTGCCGCATTTAGAAACTCACGCATGCCCTTAATGTACTCGGAGGTGTGTCTGTCACCGTACATCCATTGGCGGTTCATCTGCGTGCATTTATATATAATTAAGTGTGTCAAAAACCATTACAGAACATCATAAATAGATAATTAAGTGACCAAATGGATAAAAGTTCATCATCACATTAAAACCAAAGTACATACATATATAGTTCTCATCTAACAACATATAGCTCTCCATACACATCGAAACTATGTAAAACATTTCAACGCGAAAACAAATGCTATCATAATCGCAACCAAGGTAACAATTGATCCAACGGCATATATAATGATACCAAGCCTCGGTATTAATGGCATATTTTCTAATCTTTTTAATCTTCAACCGCATTGCATCCATCTTGATCTTGTGATCATCGACGACATCCGCAACATGCAACTCCAATATCATCTTCTCGTCCACAATTTTTTTTATTTTTTCCTTCAAGAATTTGTTTTCTTCTTCAACTAAATTTAACCTCTCGACAATAGGGTCCATCTTGATCTTGTGATCATCGATAACTTCCGCAACATGCAACTCCAATTCCATCTTCTCCTCCTCCATTTTTTCCAATTTTTTCTTTAACGAAATGTTTTCCTCTTCAACTAAATTTAACCTCTCCACAAGAGGGTCGGTTGGAATTTCCGGTTCAACTACCTCCTAGACATAATAAAACATCTATGCATGTCAGGTTGGTCGGCATAACTATCATAAGCACTAAAACAAATAGTTATAAATTAAAGATAATATACCACATCTGAATCGTAGACCGTACGAGGGCCCACGTGGGCGGATATCAAAACCATCGCACTATATAATAACAAGCAATAATAAACGTAAGAAAATTAGACAAATATCTATCTAAAGCAATAATAAAAGTAAGAAAAGCATGGACATAACAAGAGGCTCACCACGGTGGTGCCGGTGACGAGATCGGCGGGGGCGATCGACGGCGGCGAAGACGGGGACGGGACGTGACGGACCGCTAAACCTAGACAAATCTCGGAGAAAATAGAGCTTCGAGAGGAGAAAAGCTTAACTAGTGTGGCTCGGGCATTCCACCGAACACGTTGTGTGCATAGGAGGTGAGCTAGAGCACCACTAACCCCTCTCCCCCTCGGCCAGAAAAAAAAACAGAGCAGTGAGCTCTGCTCTTGAGTGAGGGGGTTTATATAGGCAACTCACTGGTCCCGGTTGGTGCTACAAACCGGGGCTAAAGGGGTGCGTTTGGTCCCGGTTCATAAAACAAACCGGGACCAATAGTGGTGGGCCAGGAGCAAGAGCCATTGGTCCCGGTTTTTAGCTCCAACCGGGACCAATAGGTCCAGACGAACCGGGACCAATGGCCCACGTGGCCCGGCCGGCCCCCCGGGCTAACGAACCGGGTCCAGTACCCCCATTGGTCCCGGTTCTAGATTGAACCAGGGCTAATGGGCTGGACCAATGCCCTGTTTTCTACTAGTGTAATGCTACCGCCGTACTAAGCAAAATAAGATCTGTAGTTTTTGAAGAACCTAAATACCAAACCTGAAATAGTACTTGCTTACAACTTCGAGTGAGTGTTACTGTCTTGTACATTACAAATTCTATTTTTCTTACTATATGTTAATAAGTGTAGTTGATGACTTATGCACCGCTTATACAAACGTGTTCGCATGCAGTTTCCAATGGATCCTGCTAGTTATTGAAGTTGACACGGAAAAAGTTCATGTATTGGACTCACTAGCTATAGATACTAAAGAATACAACAACGTGAGGTTCATGTTTGACAGGTAATTTCAATCATTATCGCACTATGTCGGTGAAAAATGGGCTTCTGATGGCGCGACTGGGTCGATTTTTCGGCGCCGGCGACAAAAACCGGCTTGGGGGGCTTGTTGGGGGCGCGGCTGGAGATGCTCTTAGACTGTAAGCTTCAGGCTGGAACTCAGGTCCGTAGACCATCTCTTGTCACGATGAGTCACTGCCGCTCGCTTATCCTTAAGAAGTTGTGACAAAAATATGGGTTTGACCGCATCCGCAGGCGAGTACAAGCCCGCATGACGAGGTGTGCCACTTCAAGGCTAATTTTGGTGATTTGACCTTTTTGCTAAAGTTTAGCCGGATCTGACCCCATCCGAAAGTATTTCGGTATCTAACCATTTTTCTACCGTCAGGATCGATGGCGGTAGCGTATAATAGCCTACTGTCAAGGCACATGGCGGTAGGAACGCACACCCTACCGCTATAACTATGACGGTGACACAACCCCGGGCCGTTTCGATCGAAGCAGCGCGCCCTCGGCCCGATCTCGCCGTCCGAGCGGCGCCTTCGTTTGCTTGCTTGCGGGGCGCCCGAAGCGCTTCATGACGAGCGGCCGCCTATCCTTCACTAAGGAGGTTGCGGCAGGGTGGGTTGACAACATCGCGCGGCTATGCCAATCGGACTGGCCTATTAGAGCATCTAATATGCCTTCGCCGCCTCACGCTTCGACTGCTCAATGATAACCAGAACGCCTTCGCATTCTTTCACTATGGGAGGGGAGCGTCAGTCTCTACCGCCGTGATCGACCGGCGGTAGACCCAAACGACAAGCCGCTCGTCCTCGTCGGGCTCCGCCTGCATCCCACGACGGCGGTGTATGGAAACAAGTGTCCTATTAGGAAACAACTCCTACCCTGTCTACACACAGTCCAAAACTAAGTCCAACTATAATCTACCTTGTATAATAATATTCGACACAACTCTAACAAATTCAAATCCAAATATACTCTAATCTACACTGCACGATGGAGAACACCAGCACTAGATCGCATGCCCGGACACATCCAAAAATAGGCAAATATATTTAGTTTTTACATGCCCGGATCCAAAAGAACATATGTCTGGCACTCCGTACATTTCCGCCCTGCCGGACTGGCAATCCTATCCAGCTGCTCTCCGATCATGGTGGTGTCATCGTCGCCGCGTAGACAGGCTCTCCGATCATGCAAGAAAGTATAGGTATGAAAACACCCATGCCTACTAGTGGACATCTTGACTTGATTAAGGATGGCAAACCGGTTGACTAAAAGGTCTACCGCTCTATGATTGGTTCATTGGATATCTATGTGCCTCTCGTCCCGATATTATGCTAAGTGTGCGCATGTGTGCACGATATCAAGCGGCCCCCAAAGAGTGTCATCTTAAGGCTGTGAAAAGGATAGTGAAATATTTAATTCATACACCAAACTTTGGCATTTGGTATCTTAAGAGGTATTCTTTTGATCTTGTTGGCTACTCCGATTCGGACTACGCCGATGACAAGGTTGATAGAAAGTCCACTTCGGGTACTTGTCAATTTCTTGGTAGATCTCTTGTGTCTTGGCCCTCCAAGAAACAAAACACGGTATCCTTATCCACCGCCGAAGCGGAATACATTGCCGCTAGATCATGTTGTGCTCAATTACTTTGGGTGACCCAAACCCTTAAGGATTATGGGATACATGTGAAACATGTTCCATTGCTTTGTGATAATGAAAGTGCTATTGAGATTGCTCACAATCCCGTCCAACATTCTCGAACTAAACATATTGAAGTTCGTCATCATTTCATTCGAGATCATGTTGCTAAACGAGATATCAATCTTAAACATGTTCGTACCGACAAGCAATTGGCGGATATATTTACCAAATTGCATGATGAGAAAGTATTTTGTCATTTCAGAAGTGAATTGAATATCATTGATGCCTCAATCTTGGAGTAGAAACTCTTTTGGTTACATGCAAGGCATGAGCCTTGATGACTAACCCTTGATGCCTCAGTTCAGGAGTTTTTGAAAACTTAATTTAGAAAATATTTTTTGTCCAAATTATTTTTGTAAGAAAATACTATTCTGCCCTATACACATGTCATGATCATTGGGTAAAAGTTTGGATCAAGGAGATGAAGTGGAGAAGGTGGAGCTATGTTGACTTTAAAGAGCACTTGAAAACATAGACAAAAATCCAACTCAAATAAAAAGCCGAACAATGAAAAAGTTTTTGTTGGTCCAAATTTTCATGCTTTATTAATGCAAATGACATGCTACAAAATGCTGTGTGTGACACGTCGCCAACTCATCTTTGTGCCGCTGCAACATCTGGCAGCGCACGGATTACACGATCATTCTTGTGTCGGCTTCCAAAGAGTCGATGTTCAAGGTCAACATCTTGGCGTCCTCTGCATTGGCGGCGATCTTCACCCTCTTTTCCTCTAGTGTGGCCTTCCTCTCTTCGATCATGGTCCTCCTCTCTTCGACCTTGAATTTCTTGTCCGTCACCTCCATCAACAGTTTGAACCTCTCCGCCTTCTTCTCCTCCTTGATGTTTGAGCGCCTCATGCATGCCTCCTCCTTCTTCACTAAGATGTCCTCGAACCTTTCCGTCAGCTTGGCCGCTGCACCTTCTCACTTCACCCTCTCCTTCTCCCACTTCTCCCCTCGTAAATTTCTTCTAACCTTCTTCAATGGTTCTAGGGATGGGTCGGTAGGGTCGCCGGTTTCTTTCTCGTTGGCTTGGACGGCGGTCTGGGCAATGAGAAGGCTCCACTTTGGTTGCCAATTCAACTTCAAGCAACAATGCATTACGGTGAAAGACCTATTCTCCAACTTCTTATACGCCACACAAGTACGAGTATGCTACAAAGTGAAACAATGTTGACAATGCATATCCGTCTAGTGAGCAATAAAACAATATATGTCCGGCTAGTGATCAACAAAACTAAAGCATATCCGGCAAGTGATCAACTTATTTGCTCGGTAATTTGTGCACCGCTGGTGTAGGGCGTGAAATGCTCGTGTTCATGAAACCATATGTGAACGTTCCTCCAAAAGATTGTGCCCTTTTGCTCCATGCCATGAATCAGATCAATACCAGTAGCAAAGCATCGCATAAGTGCATAACAGCTCACCCCCCCACATGTTGAAGTCCAATAATAAATAGCGGTAGCGAAGTGTGGGCTTTGTAATAGTTACCATTATTTGGACCCATATAGGCTCACAGGCCGCATTCGTGTGTTGTTCAAGATCCTTGTTAGTGCATTTATACCGTTGTAATATTTCAGTCATCATACTTCTGTAGGAGAACCATGCTTAGCAGGATCTACTACGCTTAAATTTCAGTCCGCAGATTACAGAAAAATGAATATCACAAGAGAACCAAAAATAAAACATCACACAATCAGACCAGAAAAGAAAAAAAACAAAAGAACTAAAAAATAGGCGCATATGCATCGCCGCATCGTGACAGAGCTCAATATGTCAGCGTGGAAGCGCTGTTCTTGGACCACCTCGTCCACAACATGAACTCGAGCCCGATGACGGCGACGAGGAGGATGGCGAGGTTGAAACCGTAGCCGATCTTCCACGAGTCATGGCCGCCGCCGACGTGGATCCCAAGCACGATATTGACGGCGGCGAAGAAGAGCACCAGCCTGCCCGACCAGTGGTGGTACCAGTTCCAGTACTTGCGGTACTTGGAGTCCGTGTTGGGCCTTAGGAAGAAGGCCAGAACCTGTCAACAGTTTTGCACAACATTCAGCATCTATCAGTCTAGACATGCACCAGAGCATCAAAGCATAGCAGAGGACAATGAGTGACTGGTCGACCTGCAGGATGCCGAGGAAAAGGATGAAGATGCCGAGGCCACGGTGCGCCGGGATGTCGGCCTGGATCTTGCTGTACAGCGCCACGCCGGCGACGACGCCGGCGAGGCCGATGATGAAGGCGGCGAACTGGATGCCGACGTGGAGGTAGAACCAGAGCGGGTCCATGCGCCGGAAGTAGCGCGCCAGGATGGCGCCGATGGGCATGAGGATGCCCCATGCGAAGAGGTTGAGCCCTCCGTGCGCCCGCCGAAGGCCGTAGGGGAAGGGCCCGTCGGCGAATCCTTTCCCTGCAGATCGGCCAACACGTACGTTGTAAGATCATCTGAATCTGAGTAGAGCAATAATGATGTGAAAAGGGCATTCTGTTGTACGGTCTGATGTTGATCTGCCAACTATGTAAAGGTGGTGCAACCGATGCTTAAAGAAACAACAAGCTTTTTCTCAAAAGAAACTTTTCCTCAAAAATTGAAAACATTTTCTGGTAACCGACACATGATCAACTTTCACTGCAACGGATTGAGCTTGCTAGTCTCGTCAGGAGCTCACAAATTTGGTTCCAAACACGACGATGGACAAACATACCAGTTGTGAAGTCGAAGGTGAAGGAGGTCTTGTCCTGGTGCTTGGAGAGCTTGTTCTTGACGGGGACACCGGGGCCGAAGGCGAGGATGATGTGCTGGTGGGAGAGGCGGTAGGAGAATTTCAGCTGAAACGCGACGTAGATCTTAGCCTGCTGCACCACGACGGTGTGGTCGTGGTTGTTGGAGACGAGGAAGCCCCGGTCGACGACGGCGGCCTTGGAGCCGGACTTGCCGCGCAGCGAAAACTGACGGATGTGGGGGAGGCCCTTCTTGCCCATCCAGCCGACCATGGCGCTGGAGCCGATCATGAGGCCGTCCCGCGAGAAGCCCATCCCCACCCACCCCGTGCTGTACATGGTCGACAGCACCACCCGCAGCACGTTGTTCTTGTCCTGGTGGTACTGCAAATTGCAAATAAATTGTTATTGCAGAGGACAGAGTACATCAGAAACCCAAGCATGATGATCTCAAAAATGTACAAGGCACTTGAGCCATGGCGACAGACACTTATTATCCCATTACAGCTTGGTCCCCTGCTTTTCACGGTACCAAATTGCTCTGCTCTGACAGTACCATGCCAAGTCTAGCCCATTGAAACATTGAGAAAATGAGTAATGATTCTTGGATATCTGCAGCTGCACCAGTATTGTTTTCTGCCCTTAATTTCCTTACACTAACTAGGTCAGTTACTTCAGTACCACAGGTAAAAGCTACCCATAGCCGTTCATGGTGGATGGACAACAACTTGAGCAGGATCTCAAGAAGCCTACGTTCTACAGCTAGATCTCAAACAGTTTCAAGCCCAAGAACATATATACTGCACCATCTACCATCAGGAGCAGAGCAATGGCGACATACCCGGAGCACGAAGTTGTTCCAGACGGGCTGGCAGGCGAGGCCAGAGTAGTTGCCGACGAGCGCGAACGGCAGGTCGCCGCTGCAGCTGTCCATCTGCGCGGTCGCCGCCGGCGCCAGCACCGATACCAGCACGGCGGCCAGCGCCGCGGCGGCGGCGACCACCGCACGCGCCATACTGATCTCACTAGCTCTCTTCTCTGTCGATGGCAGAGTGACAGTGGTGGCAGCACATCAATGCCAGTTCGGCGGTGCGGGAGGAGAGGAGTTTAGGAGGCGGAGGCGGAGGCGGGGAGGGGGTTGGGAGGTTGCAGTCGGTTGGTAGTGCCGATCTTTTTAATCTCTGCTGTTGAGGTTGTTGCCGGTGGCGCGTCAGTGCACCACACACTGTCACTGCGGCTGGGGACGGGCGCCTATGATTGATCGCGGTGTCGGGGGGAAGCGTGGTTGGTGGCCGCGCCGGTTTGGGAGTCCCCCTCGCTCGATCGGCGAGATCTGGATGGAGGTTCGGGGGACGGACGGGGAGGGTGGTGGAGTGCGAAGGTGGCAACAGGCGCGCGGTGTGCGCTCGTGTCACCGTACCACGGTGATGTGAGAGCGGCCGGTGTGCCGTTGGAGCTTTCTGGGAGCGGTGGTGGGCAGCGGAGTGCGTGTGGCTTTGACCTTTGCCGTGTGGATGATGCTCGTATGAGTGTCGGTCAAGCTCTGACGAAGACGGAAATGGCCGATGCGGATGTAGGAGTACGGAGGGGCGGTTGTTGCCGAAGAAACCTAACCGGATAACATGAAGGGTGTGGAAAGGTGGACTGAGATTTAACTAAGTCTCAGTTAAGTGACACAATAGGAAGGGAGAGAAAGAAAAAAACTACTTTATTTATTTATTTATTATTATTTTTATATAGATGTTGTAGGGAAATTTTAAAATCGTAGATTTTAAGGTAATATAGTATCGATCGAGACTTAATGAAATCTCAGTCGACTAAAACTTACCAAGAGTGTAACATGAAATCCTTCTGTGTCCGGCCCGCTTCGCGAGTTGGTTTTGGGAAACTTCTACTCCCTCCGTCCCAAAATAAGTGACGCAAAAGTGACTCAACTTTGCACTACTTTAGTGCAAAGTTGAGTCACTTTTGCGTCACTTATTTTGGGACGGAGGGAGTATAATGGTTCCCTAACCCGGTTTTTTTGCCGGTTTCCTGATTTTTTTGTCTGTTTCTTTATTCATTTTTGTATATGTTTATTTTTTCCTTCTATTTCTATTTTATCCCATTTTGTTCTTATTTTCATCATTTGTTTTCAAAAAAGTTTGAAATTCCGTATCTTTCTCCATGATTTCAGAAAACATTCACTGTTTTTAATTTTTGTTTACAATTCATAATTTGTTCAGGGTACATTACATAAATGTTCAACGTATATTTTAAATTTGTTTAGCATATGGCACAATAATGTTCAGCATGTATTTAGAATTGTTCAGCATATATTAAAAAATGTTCAATTTTTATATTTTAAAAATTGTTCATCTTTTTGGAATTTCTAAATTTGTGTTCAACTTTTCAATAATTGTTCATGTTGGAAAAGTTTGTTCGATATTAAAAAAAATCATGGTTTTGAAAAGGTTTTCGCTTTTGTTAAATTTTGTTCACAATGTTCTATTTTTTTGTTCTTGATTTTGTTGAATTGTTCAAAAAAATTGAAAAGTTGTTCGGTACTTTAAGCTCTCAGGCTGCTTGCAAACAAGTGGAAGTTATCAGCCCGATGGTTAGGCTCTAGTCTTCCTGATATTTCTGGCGTCTGGACTAGTTATTGCTAGCGTTGGTTGGTGTTATTCATCGTGAGCAAGGAGAGGGAGAGTCAAAGTCAAGCATACATGGAGATGTGGTGGAGTTTTGGATCTCTGTGACCTCGTGCATATGAAAAGGCTGCTAGATGGATTTCCTCATTGGATCTCTTTGTTTGGTACACGTACGGATTATGTACGGGATGACAACGGTTGTATGCTGCAATAGATAAAGACACGGAGTCGCATGTCCAGATGGAGATCGCCTGGTTCGATCAGCTACATGTAATCAAGTGTTGCATGAGGACACAGATGGTATTTTTACATCATGTGACCATGAAGTTGGGGTATTGTCAGTGCCGGCAAAACAGAGAATTTTGATGGCATTTGTGGGTGAATAATCTGCTGAAGCAACGAGATGCTTGATGGCGTAGCGGGATGTCAAGTCAATAAGGATGAACCATCTACGGAGGATGGTGGCGTGTGTATAAGGCCTGGAGGAGTCTGGAGCGCGTCGTGGTAGGGATCATGCATACACATGGGGTTAAGCAATGCATGGAGATGTGCGGAGGCGGACACGATGCAGGGTGGAGCATGGTTGCAGTCAGATAAGTTCGGCTGGGTCGGACCGAATAGTCTGATGAATCGACAAGGATGTTGATCAAAAAGCAGAAGACGGCGGTGATTTCAGGGACGGTGACATAGGAGCATGATGCTGATGGTGGCCGAATTATGAGGCGTGGAAACACGTGGTGCATGCCTGAGGGCTTGTGCGGCTTCAACAAGACTATGTGCGGGGTTGATTTAAGGCAGTGTACACTTGAGAGGTTGAAGTCGACAGGGTGCAGGGTAGCACGACCAGCTGCATAGAGTCATGTTGAAGGTGGAGATGGAGTCTGGCAGAAGACTTCATTCAGTGCTGATGGAGGGGCTATGGTGTAAGATCGGAGAATCGAAGCCTATTTCGGCATGATAGCGAGAGACATGTGTATCGACTTGGGGCCGATGGTTTGATGGAGACGTGATACTCGGCATCGGTCGGTGATGATCTGTGGTTCTCTGCACTAGGGTTTTGAGTGGTGTGGGTCCGCGGCCCTAGAGATTCGACCAGGACAGCTGAGGCTCGGCGCGGTGATGGCGGCGAGGCGTGTGGTAAGCACGGGACACAATGATAGGCCAAGACACTGGTGATCAGACATGTGGTCGTGCAAGGGTGCTGAAACAGTGTTGACGAGTACCAGATTCAAGTTCGTGACTGGGTCTATCGGTGCTAGTTGATGGACAGGAGTTGACCATGGAGAATCTGTGAAAGTGACGGAAAGTCCTAATGTCAGAAGCTAAAAGTATATGGTCATATATTATGGGATGTTTAGTGCACATAGCAAAGTGCGGATGACAAGTACAGAAGAAGGCGGAGTGCTATATGAGTGGGACATGTCAAAGACTATCTGGGGCAAAATGGATGGGACAACTACGAATTTGACTCGGGCTGACACAGGGTGACGGTGAAATCCCTTCAAGTTTCTGACAGATGGTCAAGAAAGGGCAGATGTTGAGTTCAGGTAACTCTTATATGTGGCATCTTCACTTTCACGTAGGTCAATGATTGGTGTGTGATGGCATTGAGAGGATATTCCGAAAGTTGGGAGCACAAAGTAGAGTAAAGAGGAACTTAATTTTGCTCGAGTAGAAAACGAGAAAGGACTATAGTTGCATGTGGAGTCACGTGGATTCTGGTAGTAGTAGCAGTGCTCATGGCGTATCTCAGGTCCAATGTACATGGAGATTCGACGCATGGATAAATCCAAGGTGGTGGAGAATATTCACCAATGTGAAGTTTGTTAGAGTTGTGTTGAATATTATTTGTACAAAGTAGGTTACTGTTGGACTTGGAGTTGTACGATGTGTAGACAGGATATTCACTTGGTCAAGAAAATGGATTTATGGAGTGATCATCGTCAAGGAAAATATGAACAAGGTGCATAATCATTTGCAGACAGTTCAGAAAGAAAATCCTTCAAATAGTTCCCTTAGCTTCTGGGCTGCAGTTGGACTCAGCGCCACCTTCTCAATTGCCTACAGCTTTCTTTGGCGAGTTTTTTGATGGCATGAGACTCTCTTCGTAATGGATTATTTTTTCTAACTGTCTGCAATTGCGCAAAGACCAACTACACCCATAATGTAAGGAAGCTATGTGCAGCACGTATAGCAGATGCTCCTTCAATAAATCGCTCTCAAAGGTTGATCAAGAAGGTGAATTGATTGCACATTTATTCTTCCATGCTCGAACTCGAACGCATTTCCTAAGACTACCCACAGTGAGGGTAACATAGGTAGTACTCCCTCCGTTTTTATTTACTCTGCATATTAGAGTTGACTGAAGTCAAACTTTGTAAAGTTTGACCAAATATTTAGAAAATAATATAAATATTTACCATAAAAATTCTATATGATGTGAAAGTACATTCGACAATGAATCTAATGGTATTAGTTTGTTATTGTATATGTTAATATGTTTGTTTATAATCTTTGTCAAAGTTTGCAAAGCTTGACTTTGACCAAAGCTAATATGCAGAGTAAATAAAAACGGAGGGAGTAACATCACACATACCTTGATAAAATAGATGATGTGGCAATCAATAAATGAAGAAAGAGAGGCATGTGGTAACATAGCTAGTTACTACTAGTATGAGTAACATCACACACATCAAGGTAAGATGAGTCTATAGCCTAATAAATGAAGTCTTCCATGTTACCACACATATGTTACTCCCCACTATAGAGGTAGTAACATAGAGTTATAACATGGACATGTTACTACTCTATGTTACTACCTATTGTGGCTAGTCTAAGGCAAATGGCTTGAAACAACCAGACTGAGAACCCCACCCATGATCACATGACCAGAAGGAAACAAGGCAAACCGATCAAGCGATCGAGGGTCTAGGAAAGAATGTGACCAGCGAGCATGTGAAGCATATACATCAACAATGATCCATCACAAACAGATCCTCATGTCATTGTCGGGGGTTTGGTGCGACATATGCCAAAGGATGGCTTATCATGCATGGGGACAAGAGAACGTCGCCGGGCCCTGGAAGCGGGATAAGGTGATACTTTGGACGCCTACGGGATTTACCCAGGTTCGGGGCTCTCCATGGAGATAACACCCCTAATCCTGCTCTGCGGGGACTCCGCGTTGTGACTATCGTCAATATGGTAGCTACAAGGTTGCTCCTTGAGCTGTGTTGGCTAGAGGAGAGAGAAAGGAAAGGCTAGCTCTATCTCCTCCTTCTAGGAATATGGGTAGTTGCTAGGGTTTCGAACCCCTTGTATGGCGAAACCTGGGGGGTTTATATAGGCCTACCCCCCAGGGGTACAATGGTAATCCGGCTGAGTGCGGGCCCCGGCCATTAGCGTCTCTGGATGCCAGGTTCTCCGCCGGCTACTGGGCCCCGCCGCTTGGTGGGCCCCGCCGGCTGCTGGAGACATGTCCGTTAAGTGGGGCCCGCCGTCTGCGGGCCAGTGTGACTACCTTTCACTGTTGCCTCGCCTCTGGTGACAGAGGCTTTGTCGGGGAGGGCATGGCTACAGTCTCGTCGCCTGGCGGGCTCTCACTGTAGCCACACCCCATTTTATCATCTTAATGGTTCACAAACTCCAAGGAGAGGAAGGGCCACCTGCTGGATGCCGGCCTGCCCTTGGCGCCGCCTGCTGGGGACTTGCGCCTTCTGGTAGCTCGCAGACAGGTAGGGCCCGCCGGCTGCGGGCCGTACTGCTCCCTCGTCGTGGGAGCGTGGCTCCCTCCGACGTGGGTGATGTCATGGGCTGATAACCCACAAGTGTAGGGGATAAGTTGTAGCCTCTTTCGATAAGTAAGAGTGTCGAACCCAACGAGGAGCTAAAGGCAGAACAAATATTCCCTCAAGTTCTATCGACCACCGATACAACTCTGCGCACGCTTGACGTTTACTTTACCTAAAACAAGTATGAAACTAGAAGTACTTTGTAGTTTTTGTGGGATAGGTTTGCAAGAATATAAAGAACACGTAAATAAAACTAGGGGCTGTTAAGATAAAGAAACAATAAAGTTAATGATAGCGAGTGTGGAAAAGTGATGTTAGGAGTTGCGAAATTGTCCCTAAGCAATTGACTACGTTACTAGACCGATAGCAAGTTTTATGTGGGAGAGGCCACTGCTAGCATGTCATCCCTTACTTGGAATTCTATGCACTTATGATTGGAACTATTATCAAGCATCCGCAACTACTAACGTTCACTAAGGTAAAACCCAACCATAGCATTAAGATATATTGGCCCCCCTTCAATCCTGTATGCATCAATTTCTACGCTAGGTTGAAGTTTCTGTCACTCTTGCCCTCCAATACGTAGTCCTATCAACATACAACTAACCCTATGGTGTGATCCACGCGCACGCTCATATGATGGGCACCAAAGGATAGCAACATAACCACAAGCAGTTTAAATCAATCATAGCAATTCACCAATCACCGATAGGACAATGATAATCTACTCAGACATCATAGGATGTCAACACATCATTGGATAATAATATGAAGTATAAAGCACCATGTTCAAGTAGAGGGTACAGCGGGTTGCGGGAGAGTGGACCGCTGTAGATAGATGGGGCAAAATGATGAGTGAAGGAAAAGCCAAGGGGTTCCGTGAGGATGAGCACGACACCTTGTGGTTTGAGGATCGAATCTATGTGCCCAACGACCCGGAGATCAGGAAGTTGATACTGCAGGAAGCACATGATTCGCCATACTCGATACACCCCGGAAACACCAAGATGTATTTGGATTTGAAGGAACGTTTCTGGTGGACGGGAATGAAGAAGGATATTGCCGAGTATGTAGCCGTATGTGATGTATACCAGGGAGTAAAGGCAGAGCATCAGAAGCCAGCAGGATTGCTACAGCCTATGCCAATACTCGAATGGAAGTGGGAGAAGCTTGGCATGGATTTTATCACCGGATTGCCGAGGACCAAATCGGGATATGAATCAATCTGGGTAGTAGTGGACCGTTTGACCAAGATAGCCCACTTTATCCCCGTGAAAACCACGTATACGAGTGCGAAGTTGGCCAAGATATACATGACCAGGATCGTATGTCTGCACGGAGTTCCGAGGACCATTGTATCAGACAGAGGAACACAATTCACCTCAAAGTTTTGGCATCAGCTACACCAAACTTTGGGAATGAGGCTGGAATTTAGTACAGCATTTCACCTACAGACAGATGGACAGACCGAGAGAGTCAACCAGATTCTGGAGGACATGTTGAGAGCTTGTGGGCTAGATTATGGATCTAGTTGGGATGACAATTTTCCCTACGCTGAGTTCTCGTACAACAATAGTTACCAGGCCAGTTTGATGATGGCACCGTTCGAAGCATTGTACGGAAGGAGATGCCGAATGCCGTTAATGTGGGATGAAGTTGGAGACCGACAGTTGTTTGGACCGGACTTGATCAAACAGTCTGAAGAGAAGGTTAAGTTAATTCGAGATAGATTGAAGGTAGCTCAGTCTAGACAGAAGAGTTATGCAGACTCGAAGCGCAAGGAGATAGCCTATGAAATCGGAGACAACGCGTACTTGAGAGTATCGCCTCCGCGAGGAGTTAAACGTTTCGGAGTTAAGGGAAAGCTAGCCCCAAGATATGTGGGACCCTACCGTGTTTTGGAATGCATGGGAGAGGTTGCCTATAAGTTGGAATTGCCCGAAGGATTGTCAGCAGTGCACAATGTGTTTCACGTTTCGCAGCTTAAGAAGTGCCATGCAGAGATGGCCGATATCCCGCTTAGAGACACAGTACCCCTGGAAGCAATTCAGTTGGATAGTGATCTGACCTACGAGGAGAAGCCTGTTAAGATTCTCGAATTTTCGAGCAGAGTCACCCACAGTAAGGTTATCAAGTTTTGTAAAGTTCAGTGCTGTAGCGACTAGACCTCAAACAGTCTGATCTCTGTGCATCAGTGTCATCCCTGGATCAGTAATGCTGACACACACAGTACTTGAAGGATTTATAACAGAGTAGCAATCACACACTTATTACATTGATAGTTCCAGCGATGAACTTATTACAATAAAAATGGCTTAAGGCCATCTAACACGATAACAGCGGAAGGCTTGGAAGATAAGTGAGTCCATCAACTCCAACGGCATCACTGAGTATAGAACCACGACCTAAAAGGCACCTTACTCGTCGTCTGAAAAGTCCGCAACATGAAACGTTGCAGCCCGAAAACGGGTCAGCACATGGAATATGCTGGCAAGGTAACATAAGAGAACAAAAGAAAGTAAAGCTATACTATATGCATAAATGCTGGTGGAAAGCTCTATTGTTACAGTTTTTGCGTAAAGCCAGTTTTTCCCTACTTCAAAGGAATAAATTTTAATTAACTATCATGGTAGTTGAAACATCGTTGAGAAGATAGACATCCTCTCAACCCCAATTGAAGTTCATCCTTAAACCCAACAATATTTAATTAAAGTAACATGATGAGATTCACATGATATCCAAGTACTAGATACTCAAGATGTCCGTAACAGGGGACACGGCTAATCATGATCAGTTTGTACACTCTACAGAGGTTTGTGCACTTTTCCCCACAAGACCCGATCTCCTCCGTTTGATTTCTTGCACTACATGATGTTTGAGAAACGGATGACCGAGACATAGTCTTTCAGAAGCACTAGCACCTACGACCGGGTGAACCGTACCACCTGTCGTGGAATTAACACGGCAGATGTCCGGTTTAACGGACTTGATGATGGAACCATCGCACGGGTTAGCTTGAAGGGGTTAAAAGCACACAAAGGACACAGAGGGTTTATACTAGTTCGGCCCCTTCGATGAAGGTAAAAGCCTACGTCTAGTTGGGTTTGGTATTTCTTGGGCGTCGATGAACAGGGAGCAGATCGCTTGCCTGTGTCTCGACTGGTTGTTTCTTGCTTGTCCTTGAACCGTCGCCGGGTCGTCCTTTTATATAGAGGCGACGCCCGGTCCGGTTTACAAAGTCCCGAGGCCGGCTCATACTCGTGTCCGCCTCGGTCTCTGCTCTTTCTTTCTTATCTCTCAAGTTACATGATCAGGCGGTTTACAAACCATAACTCTATACATGGGCCCTAAGATCTCATGGGCCGTAGCCTTTACTAAGTATTACAATGATACAATGATATTACCACAATCCGGTTTATACTAGCCGGTTCATACCTGCTAGTAATATCCCTGACATTAGGCCCCAGAATGATTTGAACTTGTTCACATCAATCTTCCCAATCTCGCATAATCTTCCTTCTTGTGTCTTCCCATTTTTGTAAACCGGCCATGACGTCATCCTTGAAAATTACTTAATTTAACCATGACATCACTTCCGCATTTAACGCCCCCAGCTGTCTATCGACTTTGTTTAAGGGTCATTTCGAGAATCGAGGTGACAGAGGATCTTTATCCAATCTTCTGCCTCCGCAAATCTCGCGCCTGTCGTTTCAACTCTGCCCTTCCATAAATACCGCTGCCTCTATTCTTTATCTCCTTCCGTTCTTTCTTCTTCCTCCATCGCCCGAGCTCCAAAAACTCCGTGGTCGCCCGTCGAGCTCAAGCCGCCGCCGTCGACCGTCGAATCCAAGTCTTCGCCGGCCGCTGCATCAACCTGAGCGTGACCAGAGAACCTCCGCCGCTGCCTCCTTGCCGCTCCAGGTATGCCATTTTCCTCACTGTAGATCCATAGCTCTAGGGTTCCTTCTCGCACCTCCGCCATTAAACCTCTGTGGTAGCTTCGTTCGTTCTTCGTAGGCGCCAAGTTCGCAGAATTTTTGACCTTTAAATCTTGCTTTTAGATCTTACCTCTATTCCGCTGCGGTATGCTTTAGATCTCGTCATTCATATTCAACCTGTAGATTTATCCGCTCTGTATAGGACCCTTGTAGTTCTTCCCGTAATATCGTTGCATTTCTTTTTCTTTTTCCTGGGTGCTCAGATCTGTTTTACTTTAGCTGTCTGTGGAAGCCTGTTTCTTCACCTTTGTAGATCTGTAAAGTATGCTCCGGTTTAAACAGTCATATACTGCTTCTGAAAAAATTCCATGACGAACGCGACGGTTTAGCTCTTTCTCTTTTGTTGTTATGAACCTGTAGTAATACAGTTTCCTGTTTATTGCCGGGTTAGCCATATCATTAGTCCCTTGTCTAAACCGTAGCGTGATGAACTTGCCGGGTTAGCCATATCATTAGTCCCTTGTCTAAATTCCATGACGAACTTGCCGGGTTAGCCTGTTTCTTCACCTTACATATGTCTTCCGATTTATGCCACTGTACTCAAATAATCCGGGTTTACACTTTACCCTTTCAGCACTTGTTCTTCTGTTACTATGGCCAAATAGTTTGTCTCCTGCAACTGGGTTCCTTCCGTTATTACGGAACAAGATTTAATCAATGCTGCTGCAATCAGCACTTTAGGCCCTCAATCCGTTTTAAAATGGCGGGCAGATGAATGTCCTCCTACTCCCAAAGAGGGGGAGGTTATTGTCTTCTTTGACCATATTGCTCGGGGCTTTACTCCTCCCGGTTCGAAGTTTTTCCGGGATGTGCTTGCCGCTTTCCAGCTTCATCCTCAGGACATAGGTCCCAACTCCGTTTCCAATATCTGCGATTTCCAAGTTTTTTCAGAGGTATATTTGCAAGAAGAACCGTCAGTCGACCTGTTCCGGGACTTTTTCCACCTGAACCGGTGAACTGAATTTACTAGTGGCCCGCATCAAGAACTAGGCGGGGTCAGTATTCAGAAAAGAAAAGATGCAGTCTTTCCTCATGCCGCTCTCCACACACATCCCAAGGACTGGAATAAATCTTGGTTTTACTGTATTGATACTTCACCTGAGGGGGAAAACCCATTGCCGGGTTATCGCGAGCACCGTCTTCCAGAGGATCACCCTTTGCCGCAGCGCCTCAGCTCCTCAGAGCGGCCCCGGTTTGCCTCTCAACTTTCTAGGTTGAAGGCCTTTATGGCCAATGGTTTAACCGGCGTGGATTTTATGCGCTGCTGGCTCTCCTGGAGTATCCTTCCTCTGAGCCCGCGCCCAAGCTTGATGTATCAATATTCTGGTAAACCGGAGGATCCTCAACGTTTTTCTAAGGACAAGCTTTCTGAATCAGAAGTTACTGAGTCTGCTAAGAAGATGCTTAATATCTCCTTAGAAGAATGCAGCCAAACCGGATTGGCTCCGTATTACAAGAAAAACAAGCTACCTGCAGTAAGTTCTGCTCTCCTTCGTATGTCTGTAATCCGTTCCTTTAAAACTGTTCTTTCAATTATCTTTTACTTTTTGAACAGGCTAATGATCCTTTCTGGAAGAGGAAGCCACAAGAGAAAACCGGAAAACAACCACGCCGGAAAGCCTTCGCTACCAAGAAGAGAAAAGCAGCTGGCGGCTCCGGTTCTCATGCTGACGATAACGATCCGGACTCTGAGTATGAGTTAATCCGGCTTTGACTTGTTTACCTTTATCCATATCTGTATTTAACGGTAACTTCTCACAGGAGTTGGCTGAAGGAGATAAGCCGGCCGAAATTGAGGTAACTATCCTTTCTTCCGATTCAGAACCACTTCCACAAAAAAGTCGTCGGACAGTCCGGAAATATCAGTTTTCTCACCCTTATGCTCAATTGGATCCCAATTTTATTTTGAAGAAACAACAACACGAAGCCCTTCGCCGGACTACCCGTCATAGCGGCCTCGCAGTGGAAACATCCGGAATATCTCTTACTCCGGCTGGGAGACGCCGCTCTGAGGTTATACTCTCCCCAACTCTTCTTCATCCCAAGGCCGGGCTTATACGAAAACCACTGAAACCATCTGACCCTGATTATCAGGACACTCCCTTATCTTCTTCCGGCGAATCAACTGCTACACAACTCCCACCCCTGAAAACTGTCCCAGGGTAAGTCCCTTAATTTAGCCGGTTTATGATTGCACTTTGCTTTATAGTTCAAACTTATTTTTCCAACTCCTTTCAGCAAAAAAACCGAAGGCCAACAAACCCACTGCTGAGACTGCCATTGATGACCTGGCGGTTGATCCGGATTCAGCTATGCCTCCGGAAGGCGAGTCCACCATTCCACTTGAAGATCCTTCTCCTATGGATCACACCACTATGCCTGAGAATCCCAATACTGAGGATGTTCATGAACCGGCAAGTCCTGCCCGGGCCAATTCTCCTCAGACCAATCCGGCTCCTGCTAGCCCGGTTCATACCGCGACCCCACCACCAACAACTGCTTCTCCAGAAGTTCAAATAACTCACACAGCTTATACTGCTCCTGCTGAGCCCACTGTCTTAGCCAAACATACGGCTAAAAAGGAGAAGCTGTCTCAAGAAAAGGGTAAATGGAGTACCGAGCTGTCTAGCTTTGCTGACATGAGTGCCCAGGAACTCTATTCCGGGTACTTGAACCATCTTCACACGGGTCGAGACTATGAAGCAGGCTTGATTAACTTGATGAAGGACAAGTATGAGGTAATCCTTTGCATTTCCATTTTTTACTTTCAATGTACTTCTGTCTATAACGTAGCAGCCCCCAAGTTCCGGTTTAGCTATGTTTAGAAGGTAAACCGGCCAATGTTGGGGATATCGCTTATCGGCAACTTATCGGTCGACCCATGATAAGGGGTAAATCGGCCAGTTTATCGGCATATCGGCCAATTTATCGCCATATCGGCTGATTTATCGGCCGATTTATCTTATCGGTGAGACAATGGTAAGTGATAAATCGGCCGATTTATCGGCATATCGGAAGATATCTTGAACAGTGAAACCGGCACTTCCTGATTTAATCAAATGATCTTACATTAGCCCCCAAGTGTCAGGGGCATAACTCAATTTATGTGCCTGGGACTTGTCTGAAATTTTCCTTTGATACTTCAACTTCCCATTAGCCCCCAAGTGTCAAGTAGACAACTTGTTTGTGTGCTTGAGACTTGTCTTTGAATTGCTATTATTTGACGCTTCAACTTCCCATTAGCCCCCAAGTGTCAAGTAGACAACTTGTTTGTGTGCTTGAGACTTGTCTTTGAATTGCTATTATTTGACGCTTCAACTTCCCATTAGCCCCCAAGTGTCAAGTAGACAACTTGTTTGTGTGCTTGAGACTTGTCTGACTTTCGCTTTCATTCCACTTGATTTTCCTTGCAGGCTGATTTGAACTGGAGGGCAGAAGAAATTACTGAACTCCGGAGCAGACTTGCTGAAACGGAATCTGCTGCTTCTAAGGCCAAAAAGGACTTGGCGCTGAGCTTGAAGACTGCTGAACAACTGAAGAAATTCTTTGAAGAAGAACGGACCACCTTTGAAGTTCAGAAAAAGGACTTAGAAAAGAGGGCAAAGGACGCTGAAGAAGCCCTTAACCCGATGACTGAAGAATTAACCAGTTTAAAGCGGCAAATTGAATTGATGACTTCTGCTGTCTTCGGTAAGTATTTAATCTGTATTCCTGCTTTCATCCTTGTAATCTTCCATCCGTGCCGGTTTAACTGTGATAATCATATGCAGGCCGCCGTGTTACCCATCTTGGGGATGACTTACGGAAAAAACTCAAGGCGTGTTATACTTTGGTCGAGCAGCTGTATTCCGGCGCTCAAAGGATCACAAGTGCAACATCGTTCAATAAACTGGCCCCAACCACTATCCAAGGCACATTAGAGAAGTTGTCTGTCTTGCCAGTGCACTTAGAGGAAGTGAAAAAATCTGCTGCTCGAGCTGGTTCCCTCATGGCACTTACCAGAGCTAAAGCTTGGGTTCCGGATTTTGATCCGGAAGAGGCCTTGAGTGGGTATCCCGACACTAAAGAAGACGGATCAACTTTTACTGCAAAGGATCTCCATGCCTTGACGAAGGAAATGCGTCCTCTCGCCAGCAAACTTGCAGCTGAATCAGATTTATCCAGGTATCATCCGGGGTATGATTTGCAGAACGAGCGGGTGGAGCGGCCGGTTTATGATACCGTCAATCTAATCCCACCAGCGCGCCCTCATACCTTCGCTCCAGATATCGATCCGTCTGAACTCATCAATGAGGAGATGTACTTCCGTGCCTTAACGAAAATCGATTGGTGCGTCCCTGACTTCCAGCCGCTTCAAGAAGAAGAGGAGACTCCGGACCAAGTTGATACCCAGCCGTCGCAGCAGGAGGGAGCGAAGCTCGTAGCATATCTTTGTAGTCACAGTCTTATTTTACCGAACAATTTTTAATCCGTCAGGCTTGCTATGCCTTGTAATAGGATAGCTGAAAACATTGTTTGCTTTGATCCGGATATTCTGACTTCTTGTTTTAACGTTTGCCAATTTAAATTTGGTCTGACGTGGCTTAACCTGCATATCATCTGTCCCTGCATAGATAATATTGAAAATATGTTCTAGCGGTTTTACCGCTGGACCAATTAAATTTCTCTCATAAAATATATCAAACAAGTGTTTTGTTTGTATCAAAAATAACGTCATACCTGCCATCAAGCATACTTGATTTTTTAATCCCGTAGAATTTAAAATTGCTGAGGGAATCTTGGATCGACCCAATAATAATTCCAGGTTTGATAAAAGACGTCGGTTTATATCATGCTGAAACTTTGTCCAGAAATTTGTAGTTTATCCTTGGCTTTTGCCTGATGGATGATCCGGGTTATAATGAACACCTGGTTTATCTCATGCTGGTATTCATGACCCAGACTCTTAACTTTATAGATATGTGGTCAACTTCTGGAGCTGCTCCACTTCGGTTTAAAGAATCATAAAACATAAACACCAGAAATGCAAATTTTACAAATAAGACCATGTAGTCGAGGCTTTTTACGAGCGGCCAGGCTCAAAGCAAGGTTCAGCCAATCAATGGAATGGGCTTACCATCCAGAGGGCCGGTCGATGGATGCGGGTACCATCCATAGGAACCATAAGAAAAAACTTTAGCCAATCACTGGAATGGGCTTACCATCCAGAGGGCCTCTATGATTCCATAGAACCATAGGAAAAACTTTAGCCAATCACTGGAATGGGCTTACCATCCAGAGGGCCTCTATGATTCCATAGAACCATAGGAAAAAACTTGAGCCAATCACTGAATGGCTTACCATCCAGAGGGCCTCTATGGTTCCATAGAACCATAGGAAAAACTTGAGCCAATCACTGAATGGCTTACCATCCAGAGGGCCTCTATGGTTCCATAGAACCATAGGAAAAACTTGAGCCAATCACTAGATGGCTTACCATCCAGAGGGCCTCTATGGTTCCATAGAACCATAGGAAAAACTTGAGCCAATCACTGGATGGCTTACCATCTAGAGGGCCTCTATGGTTCCATAGAACCATAGGAAAAACTTGAGCTAATCACTGGATGGCTTACCATCCAGAGGGCCTCTATGGTTCCATAGAACCACAGGAAAAACTTGAGCCAATCACTGGATGGCTTACCATCCAGAGGGCCTTTATGAATTGTCCTCTTTGGTCCTGATACGACCTTATGCTTGAAAAAAGCTCTTTTAGTGAACGATTGCTCCTGAGTGCATATGCTCTGCAAAATCAGTTTAAACCGATCGATTTGTTTGAAGTATGACATATGATAATACATGTATGGTTGTCCCCATAAGATATTTGTATTGGAAAAAAGGCTGAGTCCCCGGTTTACTGAGGGTGCCGGTTTATTTATTAATCATAATATATACATAGGATACAGTGGAGCTCATGGCTCAGGTATAGTAGGGCCGCAAGAGGGCGATGTTCCACGGCCTCTTTGTCTCCTCTTCCGATGTCCGTGAGTCCTTGTGTTCTCGAACGTCCACCAGGTAATATGAACCGTTGTGCAGATTTTTGCTGACCACAAAGGGCCCTTCCCAAGGCGGGGATAGCTTGTGCATATCTGTTTGATCTTGATTGAGCCGGAGTAATAAGTCTCCCTCCTGGAACGTCCTTGTTTTGATCCGGCGGCTCTGATATCTGCGCAAGTCTTGTTGATAGATCGCAGACCGTGCTGCTGCTATATCTCGCTCTTCATCCAGCCGGTCTAAACTGTCTTGTCTTGCCTGCTCGTTGGCTGCTTCAACATAGGCTGTCACCCTTGGTGAATCATGACGGATATCACTTGGAAGGACCGCTTCAGCACCATATACCATAAAGAAAGGTGTATAACCTGTGGACCGGTTTGGCGTAGTGTTGATACTCCAAAGGACAGATGGTAACTCCTCAATCCAACATCCTGGGGTTCTTTGCAAGGGAGCTATAAGCCGGGGCTTGATACCTCGCAAAATCTCCTGGTTTGCTCTTTCAGCTTGACCATTGGTTTGAGGGTGGGCCACAGAAGATACGTCTAGGCGAATATGTTCCCGTTGACAAAATTCTTCCATCGCACCCTTAGACAAATTAGTACCGTTGTCTGTGATGATGCTGTGTGGAAAGCCAAACCGGAAAATTACCTTTTTGATGAATTTAACTGTTGTGGCCGCATCACACTTGCTCACAGGCTCTGCCTCAATCCACTTTGTAAACTTATCCACCACCACCAGTAGATGAGTTTTCTGATCTTGGGATCGCTTAAAGGGTCCAACCATATCAAGCCCCCAAGTCGCAAACGGCCAGGTTATTGGTATCATTCGGAGCTCCTGTGCCGGAACAAGAGCACGTTGCGAAAACTTCTGACAGGCATCACACTTCCGGACTAGATCCGCCGCATCAGCATGAGCTGTTAACCAATAGAACCCATGTCGAAAAGCTTTAGCCACCAATGATTTTGAACCGGCATGATGACCACAATCCCCTTCATGGATCTCGCGAAGAATCTCACAACCTTCCTCAGCTGATACACACCGCTGAAACGCTCCAGATACGCTGCGATGATGAAGTTCCCCGTTTGCAATTGTCATGGACTTAGAACGCCGGACTATCTGTCGTGCCTCTATCTCGTCATCCGGCAGCTCTCCTCGGCTCAGGTACGCCAAATAGGGCAGCGTCCAATCCGGAATAACATGCAGTGCCGCAACTAGCTGTGCCTCCGGATCAGGAATAGCCAGGTCTTCCTCTGATGGTACTTGTACTGATGGACTGTGCAGCTCATCCAAAAAAGTATTTGGTGGTACCGGTTTACATTGAGAACCCAACCGGCTTAAAGCATCAGGCGCTTCATTCCTTCGCCGGTCTATGTGGTCCACTTGATACCCTTTGAAATATCCAGCAACTGCTTCCACTTCTCGTCTGTAAGCTGCCATGAGAGGATCTCTCGAATCCCACTTGCCTGAAACTTGCTGTGCCACCAAATCTGAATCGCCGAAGCACTTGACCCGGCTCAAGTTCATCTCTTTTGCCATCCGTAAGCCATGAAGTAACGCTTCATATTCCGCTGCATTATTAGTACAAGGAAACAATAAACGAAGGACGTAACAAAACTTATCACCTCGCGGGGAAGTTAAAACAACTCCAGCCCCCGAGCCTTCTAACTGTCTTGAACCGTCAAAGTGAATCGTCCAGTATGTAAGATCCGGCTTCTCCTCTGGTGTTTGCAGTTCTGTCCAATCATTGATGAAATCCACCAATGCTTAAGATTTGATAGCGGTGCGTGGCACATATTTCAACTCATGTGGGCTGAGCTCAATGGCCCGCTTCGCCACTCTATCCGTAGCTTCCCTGTTATGGATTATGTCCCCCAATGGCGCTGAACTAACAACAGTTATTGGATGACCCAGGAAATAGTGCTTCAACTTCCGGTTTGCCATGAACACACCATACACCAGCTTCTGCCAATGTGGGTACCTCTGCTTAGACTCAATGAGTACCTCACTCACGTAATAAACTGGACGCTGAACTGGATATTCCTTCCCTGCTTCCTTGCGTTCAACCACGATCGCCACACTAACTGCCCATGCGTTGGCGGCGACATATAACAGCAAAGGTTCATTATCAACAGGGGCAGCCAGGACCGGTAGCCTCGCTAGCTGTCGCTTCAAATCCTCAAACGCAGTATTTGCCTCATCACTCCATATAAACCGATCCGTCTTTCTCAGCATCTGATAAAGCGGAATCGCCTTCTCCCCCAAACGGCTAATGAGCCGGCTCAATGCTGTGATCCGACCAGCGATACGCTGAACATCATTAATGCAAACCGGTTTTGTTAAAGATGTGATTGCCTTGATCTTCTCCGGATTAGCTTCTATTCCTCTGTTTGACACCAAAAACCCAAGGAGCTTGCCTGCCGGAACACCAAAGGCACACTTCTTTGGATTAAGCATCATCTTATAGGCCCGAAGATTGTCAAAGGTCTCCTTGAGGTCCTCTATCAGTGTCTCTTCCTTCCTTGACTTCACCACGATATCATCCACATAGGCATGAACATTTCTTCCTATCTGCCCCTTAAGACAGTTCTGTACGCAACGCTGATAAGTTGCTTGGGCACTCTTGAGCCCAAAAGGCATAGATACATAGCAAAAAGCACCAAAAGGAGTTATGAAAGTTGTCTTATCTTGGTCCTTAACTGCCATCTTGATATGGTGATATCCCGAGTATGCATCCAAAAAACTTAGCCGCTCACATCCCGCTGTAGCATCGATGATCTGATCAATGCGAGGGAGAGCAAAAGGATCCGTTGGACAAGCTTTATTGAGGTCTGTGTAGTCCACACACATTCTCCATTTTCCATTCTTCTTTAGCACTAGCACCGGATTAGCCAACCACTCTGGGTGAAAAACTTCCACTATGAACCCTGCAGCCAAAAGCCTGGCCACCTCCTCTCCTATAGCCTTGCGCCTCTCTTCATTGAAGTGGCGCAGATACTGTTTGACCGGTTTAAACTTCGGATCAATATTAAGACTGTGCTCAGCGAGTTCCCTCGGTATACCTGGCATGTCAGAAGGTTTCCATGCAAAGATATCCCGGTTCTCACGGATGAACTCGATGAGCGCGCTTTCCTATTTGGGATCAAGGTTAGCGCTGATCGTGAACTGCTTGGATGAATCGCCTGGCACAAAATCAACTTGCTTGGTCTCCTCCGCCGATTTAAATTTCAACGCCGGGTCATGCTCTGTAGTTGGCTTCTTCAACGGGGTCATATCTACCAGATCAACATTATCCTTATAAAACTTCAACTCTTCTGTGGCACATACTGCCTCCGCGTACGCAGCGTCTCCCTCTTCACACTCCAATGCTATCTTGCGACTTCCATGAACCGTGATCGTGCCCTTGTGACCCGGCATCTTGAGCTGCAAATAAACATAACACGGCCTAGCCATAAACTTGGCATAAACCGTCCTCCCGAATAGAGCGTGATAAGGGCTCCGGATCTTGACGACTTCGAAAGTTATTATCTCTGACCTGGAATCATGCTCATCTCCAAAGGTAACTTCTAGGTCAATTTTCCCAACTGGGTAGCTGACTTACCTGGAACCACCCCATGGAACACCGTGTTTGACTGCCTTAGCTTCTTATCCGTCAAGCCCATTCGACGGAAGGTCTCATAATACAAGATATTGATGCTGCTGCCGCCGTCCATAAGAACTTTAGTGAACTTATAACCACCCACCTGTGGTGCTACTACCAAGGCTAAGTGGCCCGGATTATCCACCCGCATCGGGTGATCCTCCCTGCTCCACACAATGGGCTGCTCTGACCAGCGCAGGGATTGCGGCGTTGCCGGTTCAACCGCGTGGACTGCCCGCTTTAAAACTTTTTGATCTCATTTACACAAACTTGTGGTGAACACATGATATTGCCCACTACTCAACTCCTTCGGATTACTCTGATATCCGGATTGCTGCTGCTGTTGCTAACGCTGCTGATTACCTTGGTTATTGTGATTACCTTGGCCCTGCTGTTGGCTGCCTTGGTTATTGTAACGACCCTGACCATGCGGCTGATTACCCTTGTTATTATAACCACCTTGACCATATTGATTATTGCCCCGGTTATGATAACCACTGCTGTTACCGCGATATCCTGATCCGGAGCTGTTCCCCTGGTGACCCGGACCGTAGAACCCCGGGCCTGAACCGCCGTTTGGAGGCCTGTTATTAGGGTTGAAGCGGCCCATTATGGCTTCCATCAAGGGCCTGCATTCTCCTATGGTGTGCTTTGCTAGTCGCTCCCTTGTGCTATGCTTCGGACAAGGCTGATTTAACTCCTGGTCCCAACTAACATCCCCTCCGCCGGTTTGTGGAGGTGGTTTGCCCCTATTATGATGAAAACCCCCTTGAACTTGGGTATTGGCCACAAAATAAGAGCCACCTTCCGCCTTTCGCTTGCCTAAGGAGCTTGTAGTAGCCGGATTAACCTGCGCCGGTTTACCGCGCTTGTTAACTTTCCCTGCTTTGTCTCCCTCCGCTTCTGGATACTTAGTGTTGTCAGAGTCGCCATACTTCACCAGAGCGCTCATGAGAGTTCCCATATCGTTACAATCCCGTTTAAGCCGTCCTAGTTTTAGCTTCAGAGACTCAAACCGGCAATTGTTCTCCAAAGTTACTATTGCCGTACTAGGATTGATACCATTCGAAGAGTGCAAGATCTCCGACACTCGCTGCACCCATGCACTTGTAGATTCCTGTTCTCCTTGCACACATGCTGCTAGATCCACTATTGACATCGGCTGCTTGCACGTATCTTTAATTTTTTTGATAAACTGGCGACGTAGCTCTCCCCATGACCCAATGGAATTTGGGGGTAAACCCTTTAGCCAGGTCCGGGCTGTACCTTCAAGCATCATAGTAAAGTACTTTGCACAAGCCGCTTCATCTACATCCAGCATCTCCATGGCCATCTCGAAACTCTCAACCCAAGCTTCTGGAGCCAGATCTGCTGTGTAATTAGGCACCTTACGTGGACCTTTGAAATCCTTGGGCAGCTTCACGCTCCGTAAAGCGGGGATAAGACACTGCACACCAAAGGAACTCGTTGTGACTCCTGTCTCTGTTGTGGTTGTGTGAACCGGCGTCGTCTGACGGATTTCCTCCCGGGCTACCGATCTAACCCGATTTGCATCCTAAGCTTGTGCATCCGCGTCGGCCGGATTATCCTGTCTGTGCCGATGTCGCGTGCGTTCACTGCTAGATACTTCTGGTTCCTCCCAATGTCTAGTGTAACTCCGGCTGAGGCGTGGTGTTGAATGGAGCCTCTCCCGGCTATGGGAATATGCTTGCTGTTGTATCAACGCCGTATTAAGTAGATCCTTAACCCCGCGTGCCTCCAACGCCACCGGGGATGTCCCTTCAATGGGTAAAGCGGCTAAGCGTGAAGCAGCAGCAACGATGTTGTCCAAAGGATTTGAATAGTGACCCGGAGGGGTAGGAACGTGAGGTATAGGGATGACCCGTCGATCTCGCTCTACGGTAGGTTGTTGAACCAGCTCATCCCTTGGGGGCGCCCTCCGGTTTAAAGCCGGATCATTGCCGGTCCCAGCCCCGGGTGTCCTGAACAGATCCGTCGCTTCGTAAACCGACGGTAGACGAGATTGATATTTCCGACCCCTTACTCCCTGTGCAGAGGCCTGCTCCATCCTTAGATGAAAAGCCTGATCATTCAATTCCGCCTACCTTATTGCTATCATAACCTTCTCTGTTTTCAGATCATCCCTTGCTTGATCAATCCGGCCCTTTAGCTGAAGGAGCTCTGCATCATGTTGCGCCTTGTCTGCTGGAGCTACCTTTGCCATGGCTCGGGCCGTGAACTCCTCGACTAAGGTGGATAGAACGTCAGTGGGCGAGAGGGCCTGGCCACTCCCCCCTACACCAGCTTCCGCTGTCGCCTCGATCACCGTGGACTGTGGCGTAGGTTGTGAACCGGCCATAAAGACAGCCACCCGGTTTGGCGGGACAAAGGGGCCCGAAATACTGTCTCCGTCGGAATCACCCTCAGACCGGCCGTCCCGCAACTGATACAAAGACTCAGTCTCTCCGGATGAAGATTCGTCGTCGGAGTACACAATTGTTTCGCCACCGGATTCCGATCCGTCCTCGGTTTGGACCCCGTGAACTGCTCCAACGAAAACGCGCTTCATGGCGGGCTGAATCCAGGCTGATCTCGCACGCTGAGCCGGCTCGACGATGTTGGGGAAGATGTCCGGCTCAGGTCCCGGTTCGCCGATCTTGCCGATGAAGACGTGGATGCCGCCAAAGGGAACCCGATACCCGTATTCAATTGAATCGGCCTCCGGTCCCCAACCTGCGTCATCGATGTAGATCCGGCCACGGCGACTCTTGGTCATTCGGCCGACGGCGTAGCCCTTGAGTCCTTCGAAGCTGCCCTTCAAGAACTCGAAACCATCGTGCGGAGGCCCCACGGTGGGCGCCAACTATCGTGGAATTAACACGGCAGATGTCCGGTTTAACGGACTTGATGATGGAACCATCGCACGGGTTAGCTTGAAGGGGTTAAAAGCACACAAAGGACACAAAGGGTTTATACTAGTTCGGCCCCTTCGATGAAGGTAAAAGCCTACGTCTAGTTGGGTTTGGTATTGCTTGGGCGTCGATGAACAGGGAGCAGATCACTTGCCTGTGTCTCGACTAGTTGTTTCTTGCTTGTCCTTGAACCGTCGCCGGGTCGTCCCTTTATATAGAGGCGACGCCCGGTCCGGTTTACAGAGTCCCGAGGCCGGCTCATACTCGTGTCCGCCTCGGTCTCTGCTCTTTCTTCCTTATCTCTCAAGTTACATGATTAGGCGGTTTACAAACCGTAACTCTATACATGGGCCCTAAGATCTCATGGGCCGTAGCCTTTACTAAGTATTACAATGATACAATGATATTACCACAATCCGGTTTATACTAGCCGGTTCATACCTGCTAGTAATATCCCTGACACCACCTACATCCCCTACATCTTCTAGTCCACCACTGTAGATGTTCGCACGACTTACTCATACTATGCTAGAGCCCATAATAGCATTGTGGCTGCACACGGAAGTTTCTAGTATGAATAATCTCATGATCCCTTTGAGCCTGGGTGGCGGTCCAAAAGAAAAACAGGCAATCCCTGGAATACCCAGATGCCTCAATCCACCCAGATGTGTGTTAAAGTTGCCACCTTAAGTTGAACCATTAATTAACAAACTCACATCTGTCATGGATGCACTCACCCAATCCACGTCTACGAGCATAGCATGGCCTAACAGCAAATGTAGAAGTAGCTCCCAAAGGTTTGAATGTAATGCAGGTATTATGTACTACCTCAATCTACTTCCCAGTCCCACAAGTTAATTAATCCTACTCATGCAATGTGTGAGGGTTTGGACTAATGCAATGAAAACTGGGTAATTGGAAAGTATGATCAAAGTGTTACTTGCCTTGCTAATGATCCGCAAAACCTACAGATTCAAAGTAGCAAGCGGCGCACTCCGGGTACTCTATCGCAAACAAACAAGCACACAATAAGTACTTAACTAATACACGGGTAAAACTCGAATAAAAGATCTAACCAGAAAGTTCAACTTAAGAACTCCTGTTTGCAAAAGAACGGCAAAAGAAAAAGCGACGAAAGACAAACGGCGAAAGAGAAACAACTACCGAACCAATCTGATCTAAGTCCAAATTTAGCAGAGGCAAACGCTTGAGCGACTAGGTTAAACAGAAAGAGAATTTCTAGATGAAACTCCAGGCGCTTGAATCACCTGATTCCGATAAACGAGCGAAAAGATAAACTAAAACGAAGATCGGATCAAAGATCGCGATCAGAAAATAAACTAGAAAAAGAAATCTAAAACAGCTTAACGAACGGACGTTCGTCAGCTGAGACTAAGCGACGAATTCGTTCGTTAGAATGAACGAACGGGTGAATGTTTACTACTTAACTAAACCAGAAAAATAAAAACAGAAAACCGATCTAATAAAAAAAAGTCTAGGGTTCTAAGAAAAAACTCAATGGTTTTTCTAAAAGAAAACTGGGCGGCGGCTACCTCGTCGGAACAACCGGCGGCGGCGGCTTCCGGCGACGGCGGGCGGCACCGGCGGCTCGGCGCGGTGGCGAGGGGCGGCAGCGGCGGCGGCGGCTCGGCGCGGTGGCTGGCGGGGAGGGGCGGCAGCGGCGGCGGCGTGCGGTGTGCGGTGGCGGGGCTGGCGTCGCGGCGGCGGTGGCTTGCGGCGAGGGGCGGGGTGCGGCGGCGGTGGTTGGAAGGGGGGTGGCTAGCTTTATATAGGAGGGGGGTGGCTAGCTTGGGGAGGGGGCAAGGCCATGGCAGTCGGTGGTGGAGTCCGACGCGGCCACGGGGTGGCGACGCGGGGAAGGCGGCGGGCGGCGATGGGTCTGCTCGGCTGGGCTTCGGCCCAGTCGGGTCAGTCCCCCTATTATTTTTTTAATTATACGCCGGCGCTAAAAAAAACTCTAGAAAATAAAATAAAATCTAGAAATTGCAAAAATAAATTTTCACCGTCTAAATAAAATATTTAGAACAAGATGAACATTTTCTTGGCACTAAAATGCATTTTTGAAAACATGCAATTTTTCCTAATTCAAATAAAATCCAAATAACACAAATAAAACTTATTTGATCTTTTTATTAAATCTTCCGTATTTCTTTATTTTGGGAGAGTCATTTTACTCCCTCTCTCATATCTTTATGATAGAAATACTTGAAGAAAAAAATAAAAAAATCAAACGATCCTATTTTCAAAATTTGAGAAACCTCAAATTTGAAAATTTAGAAATCCCCAACTCTCTTCGAGGGTCCTTGAGTTGCTTAGGATTTTCTCGGATCACCAAAAGCAAGAAAATATGATATGCATAATGATCTAATGTATAACATTCCAAATTGAAAATTTGGGATGTTATAAACCTACCCCCCTTAAGATGAATCTCGCCCTCGAGATTCGGGTTGGCTCGAAAATAGGTGAGGGTGGTCCTTGCGTAGATCATCTTCTCGTTCCCAGGTGGCTTCTTCCTCGGTGTGGTGACTCCACTGAACTTTGCAAAACTTGATAACCTTGCTGCGGGTAACTCTGCTAAAAAATTCGAGGTTCTTAACAGGCTTATCCTCGTAGGTCAGATCACTGTCCAACTGAATTGCTTGCAGGGGTACTGTGTCTCTAAGCGGTATATCGGCCATCTCCGCATGGCACTTCTTAAGCTGTGAAACGTGAAACACGTCGTGCACTCTTGACAATCCTTCGGGCAATTCCAACTTGTAGGCAACCTCTCCCATGCGTTCCAAAACACGGTAAGGTCCCACAAATCTCGGTGCTAGCTTTCCCTTAACTCTGAAACGTTTAACTCCTCGCAGAGGCGATACTCTCAAGTATGCTCTGTCTCCGATCTCATAGGCTATCTCCTTGCGCTTCGAGTCTGCATAACTTTTCTGCCTGGACTGAGCTACCTTCAGTCTATCACGAATCAACTTCACCTTCTCCTCAGACTCTTTGATCAAATCTGGTCTAAACAATTGTCGGTCTCCAACTTCGTCCCACGACAGCGGAGTCCTACATCTCCTTCCGTATAACGCTTCGAAAGGGGCCATCTTCAAACTGGATTGATAACTGTTATTGTAAGAAAATTCGGCATACGGCAAATTGTCGTCCCAACTAGATCCATAATCTAGTGCACATGCTCTCAGCATATCCTCCAAAATCTGATTGTGTCACATCCCCAGCTTCACCTTGCCCTAGGATAGATTTTTCCTGTGCATCATGTTTAAAATTTTGTTAAACTTGAAATGGGGATGACTAAACCCTAGCACCAAATCAAAGCAATTAGGTTTAACCTAATAATGCATTCAATAAACCCAAAATGCCTTCATCAATGTTTCATAATTTTGGGCAAGGCTTTGAGACCAAACCAAAAATTAGGAACATTTTTTAAGGATTTATTTTTGGGACTTTGAATTTAAATCATTACCTATTTGAATTTGAATTATATTCATATAATTACAATATAATTTCAAATACCCCTGAAATGTTTTATGAGCTTCTGGAAAAGTCCATCTAGCAAAATAAAAATATTTAGAGGAAATTTTTGGCATTGTTTGAAATTGTTTAATTTCCAAACAGTGGCAAAATAAAATAAATAAAGAAAGAAAAAAACAGAAACATAAATTAAAATAGAAACATAGAGAGAGGAAACTACCTGGCTTACCTAGCAGCCCGCCTGGCCCAGCTCCTGTGTGGCCCAGCTGCAGGCCCGGCCCACCAGGGGCAGCACTGTCTTCCTCCTCCTGCCAGGAGGAGAAGAAGCTGCGTGCCCGGCGCATAGCCGGCCGCGGCCACGTCTCCCCGCCACCTCCTGCTCCGTCGGCCTCCCCGACCCCCCTGGAGACGCCACGGACGCCCCCAGGCCCCTCTCACTCCCCCTCGATCTCTTCTCCCTCTCCTCTGGTCCTCTCTCCCGCACCACCGAAAACGCCCGTCGCCGCCGTTCGCCGTTGTCGCGGCCACAGCCTCCCCCTCGCCCCTCCAACGAGCCCCAGAGCTCCGCCTCGTCGCCCTATACCCCTCCGCCGAGCCACGCGGCACCACACGTCTCCGAACGCCGTCTGCGCAGCCGTTCCCCTCGTCGGCCGCCGACGACATCACCATCGAATTCGCGGTGGCTGGTGCCTCCCCGAGCCCGCTTCGACGACCACTGCAACCGCCGTGAGCCCCTCTTGCTCCTCCCCCTATCCCTTTACTCACGTGCGTGCTGTAGCTCCAACCCCCACCGTGCCCGAGAACCCCTCGCCGCCATGGCTATAGCCACTGGAGCTTCCACCTGAGTGCACCACCGAGCTCCTAATGACCTCACGAACACGTAGCGCACCTCACCTTGACTTTCCGTGCCCCTAGTGGTCGCGCATGTCACCACCGTACTCCGGCCGCCGCTGCTGCAGTTGTTGCCGTCGACTCCGGCCATCCCCGACGAATCCGGCTGCACCCCTAGATGCGCGAGTGTCCCAGGAGCACGTAGATGCTCTCCACTGCCGTTTTGGTCGCCGGAGGGCATTTTCCGAGCCCTCCACCGCATTTGTCGCCGCCGGCGACGAGCCGCCGACGCGTTTGACTAGTTTGACCGGTGGGTTGACCCCCCCGGGTCACTGACGTATGGGCCCCACGCCCTTAGTCAACCACTAACTCGCTGACAAGTGGGGCCCGCCCTGCTAATTAACCTAGTTTAGTTTTAATTAATCGGTTAGTTAGTTAGTCACTGACGTGTGGGCCCTGTCCTGTCTAAGATTAGTTTAGAATTTAGTTAGTGCTAATTAACCCTGTTAACTAGCAGAGCCACTGACGTGTGGACCCCACACGTCAGGTTTGACCTGGACCACCCGCCTGTTGACTTGCTGACATGACACAGACGTCGTGCTGACGCAATAAGTGTTTTCTGGAATTTTAAATAAGTCATAAATGATTTATTTATTTTAGAAAATAGCGAAAACTTCTAAAAATCATAGAAAATAAACTATAGCTCAGATGAAAATAATTTATATATGAAAATTGATCAAAAAAATCCAAGGAATCTATTTATGGCATTTTCATGCATGTTTGAACAAGTTAAACCTGCTGATCAGGTCAAATCAATTAAATGGCATTTGAATAATCACATATGGAGTTTGAATTTGAACCTTTGGTTCAAACCAACTTCATTTAATTGTGTTGCTAGTTGCATTAGCTCAATCGACAGCATAATGCCATGTCATGATCATGCATCATATTGTGCATTGAATTGATTGTGTTTCTTTCTCTGTTGCCGGTGTTGTTCCCTTTCAGTAGACGTGTTCCGACGATGTGATCAATGACACCGATGAAGACCCAATGTTATCTTCAGAAGTGCCAGGCAAGCAAAACCCCATTGAGCATTCTGATACAATCCCACTCTCTCGCTCTTGCTCTCTTTTACTGCATTAGGACAACAAAGTCATAATTGTTACCTGCTGCGGTAGTTGAACCCCTTTCCATTGCATGACCTGTCATTGCCACAGTATATAGTTGAAACCCACTAGTATGAGTAGGAGTTGTTTGAGCCATGTTGTGCCTACTCATTCATGCTTTCTGGTTATGCCTGCTATTGCTTAGAGTTGTGTCAGGTCTGATTCATCGGGGATGAATTGGAAGGGTGATGAACATGTCCTAACGTGTGTGAGCTAAGTGTGTGAACACGATTTGGTAAAGGTAGCGATGAGAGGCCATGTAGGAGTACATGGTGGGTTGTCTCATTGCAGCCGTCCTCAGGAACTGAGTTCTGTGTTGGTTGGTCCATGAAACAGCTACTACCACACATTGGGATCCTTAATTGACTCTCTCGACTTATTAATCAACATGATCTCTGTCCAGGAGTTGCAACTAGTTTCTGGTGTTTGTAGTTTACTGGAGGTCATGCGCAGCGCTGACCCTCGGGGTGGGCTGTGACACGGCAGGTACGTGGCACGGTGTACCGATTGCCCGTTTGGTGATGCGGGAACCCTGTACACATCGTTTGGGGCCGTGAGCGACACCCCGGCCGGATCTCCCCACGGATGGAACCCAAATAGGCGATAAACCTGGACGAGAGACTTGTGTGGTTAGTCAGGTCGTGGCCGACACCCTCGCTGGGCCTCCGCTTGAAGGTTGCCGAGTACATGTCGTGTAAACGGCGGTAAGTGGTGAGAGCGTGTGTGAAGAAGTACACCCCTGCAGGGTTAAATATAATCTATTCGAATAGCCGTGTCCGCGGAAATGGACTTCTGGGTTGCCTATTACAGTTCATAGACAAGTGAAAGTGGATACTCTAAAACACGCAAGATAAGCGTGAGTGCTATGGATGGCCTTCTCGTAGGGAGATGGGAGCAGATCCATAGTGGTGTATTGATTGGGAAATATGTGGACTCGTGTGCGCCACCTTAAAAGTGTTACTTGCAGTCGTAGTTTAGGATAACCACCGAGTCAAGCTGGCTTGCTGCATTCAAACTCCACCACCCCTTTGTTGATACTGATGCATATGTAGCTAGTTCTGATGTAAGTCTTGCTGAGTACCTCTGTACTCACGTTTGCTTAATTTATGGTTTTGCAGAGAGACCTCAGTCTCGCTAGTGGTTCCGTGTGGACTTCGACGTTTAGCTTGTTACCTCGGCTATGATCTTGTACCCTTGGGAGGGTCTTGTAGATAGTCACGCTTTTTCAGCCTTCTTCATTTGTAGTTGTCTGTACTCAGACATGTTATGCTTCCGTTGCCTGTATGCTCTGTATGTTGGGTCATGTGACCTATGCTTGTAATAAATGCTATGATGGCTCTTCTGGGCCTTATCTATATGAGTTGTTGAGTTATGTTGTGATGCCGTGTTGTACATCACATACTTGCATGTTATGCGTACGTGTAATTTGTATTGCTATGTGTGGGATCCGACACCTAGTTGTTTACCTTTGGTAGCCTATCTTACAGGGAAATGTCTCCTATTGCTTCCACCGAGCCTTGGTAGCTCGCTACTGCTCCGGAACACTTAGGCTGGCCGGCATGTGTCCTTCTTCGTTCCTGTGTCTGTCCCTTAGGGGAAATGTCACGCGTTGTTCCTTTAAGTCCTTGTAGCTTGCTACGACTTGGGTTCATACGTTGATGACCGACACGTTCGTTGCTAGGTCATGTATGCCTGTCTCTGTAATTTAGTGCCACTTTTGGTTTATAACTGGTCATGTCGGCCCGGGTTCTTTGTCATATGGATGCTAGCGACACTATCATATACGTGTGCCAGAATGCGCAAACGGTCCCGGGCCAGGTAAGGCGGCACCCATGGGGATACCGTGCGTGAGGCCGCAAAGTGATATGATGTGTTACAGGCTAGACCTGTGTGACTTAGGATCGGGGTCCTGACAGCTTTGGTATCAGAGCCTGACTGCCTGTAGGATTAGTAAGCCAAACTGGTCGAAGTCGTGTCTAGAAATTCTTTAGTTATGTAAGGGAATTGTTTGTGGAAGGGAACGTAAGGCTCTTTTTACTCCTTTACCCGATGACCTTCTGATCAGAGTCACCTTCTTCTTCTACGGGGATTAAGAAATTAGGATTCTCATTCTATTTATCAGGATCACGTTAATTGTGGATTCAACTCTCAGTTCAATTTATTCTACTTCTGTGTGTTCAATTGTTGATCTCAGAACCTTGACATTATGATGTTGAGTGGTTATGCTATCTTGTGCACGAGTCTCAAAAGTATTTTCGAGCATTTATAGCCGTTATGCTGTCCGAGTCATCCCAGGTTTCTAAATAGTCTGATGCATTTGCAAACCTTTCCTCCCTGTTTCCGATGTCCTTTTAGGCCAGATTAATCACACTAGTCAGTGTGTTGAGGTACTCTGTTACCTCGACATATATGTTGGACTTATTATTATGACCCTAGGTGTCTTAGAAAATCACCCAGTAATTTAGCAATACTCTGTATTCCCGGTGTGATGATTCTGGCCATTATCCTCGAAAGCATCCCGTGATGCCATTTGGTTGGTAGGTAATCTATTTATGGGTTCCTGAACCCAAGATTCACTCTACTTACTTCATGTTGATAGTATTGCTCGTTCCTTTTGGATATTAGTAACCTTGTGATAGTCCTCGAGGTCCGTGGTACATCCTTCTTCCAAATACCATGAACCATCCTTGGCAGAAGTTCTTCTGAACTAAAAGATCACAACCCGAGTGCTCTTGAGTAGTACTCCATTCATATTGTGACTCTGCCAATTCTACTTTCTGCATGGGTTATCCGGAAGAAATATGTTGAACTCGTTCGACATGTTAATCTATGCATCCACAACTCAGAAGTTATATGTTCCTTGAGTTGTCTCCTTTTAGTTGTATTATGACCCTCGTCTATCAGTTGATAGTCAGGAGTAGTTGTGCACTCGTGTTCATCGATGCCTTTTACTCTTGTGGTCTGTCAAGCCATTCTATTCTGGAATGACTAGGAGAACCAAACTCCAGTACCTTATCCATATCCAGGATTGGGTCAAAGAAGTTGTACTCCGCAGATGAAGAATGTTAATCCAGCTTCTAATCTGTTCTATCTTGGAATATTACCATCTTTATGTCAAGAATGTCATGGGGATTGCACCACCTCCTATGAACTTTTGAAAAGGTGATACATCTCGCCATCATCGTTTATTTCTCGGTCTCCGTGTTATGGTAACCGAAATACCGACAAGTGAATTGTGATGTGTGAAATCAATACTCCTAGCAACTTCGTTGCTTGGTAGCAAATGGACGATAATCTCATTCTTAGTGTGTTGGTTACCAAATCACCATTCTAAGATCGATCGTGCTACTAGTCCATCTTTCTTGGTGCACTCCTTGACCAATGAGTTAGGATTATTCAATCCCTTGCTTATTTGATCATATTTTCTTGCCCTGAAAAGCAAGATTGTTTCGGACTTAGCAACATATCGGTGGTTCGTGATTTTCTGAATATCTTCTCGGAAGTATTACCAGGTTGTCACCTGACCGCTATGTTGAGTTCGTGATCAAGTTGGTTTTCTTGTAAACCACCCCTTCTCCGAGAATCTGTATTGGATACCCTGAACTAGTTGGTTAAGCTAAACAACAACTTGGAGAGTTGGAAGATAAAAGCTTGTCTGACTTAGTTCCTTCCAAGGGATATCTTTTGTGTGTGTGTTGAAGAAAGATGATATCTTCATTGATTGATCCTCGTGACCAGTTGTTGGATCTACTGTCTTACCAAAACTTTGGTTGAGTGTGGGCTATCCTGAAATCAAATCAGAACCAACGATGTTCTTAATGTTGTCTTACTCGTGGGTGTTCCCCGAGCATACCTCATTATATCTCTTGGTCTGACCAATGCTACCACCTTGTTCATATAAATTGTGGAATCCATTTCCATGGATATCTCAATGACCCGTTGTTGAGCCCATCAACATCGCTTGTCTTGACCACGATTCATGCTGAACATTTAAGTTAGTATTGGAAACTTCTCAAGCATGGCCTTCGTGTTCCGTTCATGAGGTATATGTTGGATGAGAGGAGAGACTTTCCCTAATTTATGTGTAATTGATGTAAGTTGCCACCGTGAGTTTGAGAAAGTTTATTTTGCTTCCTATGGAATCATCCCAAGTCAGTCATGCATACGTGCGAAGTATTCTGTGGTTTGGAGATTTGCAACCTTCACTCTATATGTATCCCTAGCACACCAAGCCACTGATTGATTTGTTCAAGGAGAAAAGTTCCATCATAAGAGCTAATCATATGACTTATGTAAGGACTTCGATATCCTAGACGATGGTTCCCAACCAGAACTCGGTAGTGTTTTATCATAAGACTGCTATGTGGTCATGCTTGTCTTGGACAACGTGTTCACAGGTTTGTAGCAGAACCAGCTCATGTTTTGGAGCTTGCTATCGTAGTTCATTCCCGAGAATCTCGCAACGTCGTCTCGTCGAATTGTGTTGCAAACTTTCATTTTCCTTCTAGACTCGATGAGTCTGGAATATCCTGACACCAACCAGAACTGAATCTCAGGCAGATATGATGGTTGGTGCATTTCCCAAGAGCTATATTATTGGTCTCTCGATTACCGGTAAAGTGGATGTCGTGGCCAACACACCCAGCCGGAAGACCTATTATTGTAGTATCTTGATTGAAGAAGTTGGCCACCTTCCTATAAGGATTTCGTAGGATTTACTCCCTAGTTGTTTCCTATGGATTTTGGGTGCTCCTGAAGTCCGACCTTTTACATGACGTTCTAGGTACCAAACCATTTTAATAAATGGGTTACGCTAGCACATCAAGGAGAACGTTAGAAGCGGAGTGCTAAATGTCTCTCGGTTGATCATCCAGATTTCGTCCCCTTGGCCTCGCTAAGGTGAAATCTGAGAAAGTGTTATCTTCCTTTGCATCTGCATCGTCCATCGTTATACATCACGGTCATATGTTGTGTCGCCAGGATCCTTGACACGGATATTGGTAAAACCTTGATTGTTATGGAAATGCTCAAGTTCTTGAGAGCACGCACAAGCACTAGGTGTTATCCTCGACACTAACCGGGATTGCTCCCAGTGTTCTTGGTTATGCTATAACCCCTCAAGAGTAGATTTACTCTCTACTATTGGGATTCACCCCAGTTACCAGAATCATTCCCAGCATTTGCAATTTGTTCCCAGCTGGCACCGCCAATGTGCCACTTGCCATGGGTCCCATCCATTTCCGATGATAAGCAAATTCATCCCTTGTGTTGTCTTATACAAGGTAGTCCACATCATCCATTTTTGGCCCGAGAATGTCATTCCTTCGGACTCCATCAAATGATCGATTGTGTTTGCCTTAGGCTGGTATAGGGAATTTCAATGATCTCTATATCAAAAGTAATTCTTTTTGCCACTTAAGGGAATAACTTTACGAGTCACCTTCTCCAAGGTGCCCGGTCTAGTGACATCGATCACCATCTTCTTAGGTGTGGAATTTTGCCTGCCAAGTGAACTTTCATCATTTATTTCACTCCATTCCCCTGGAGGTGTACTCCGTGTCTCATCTCAAGAGATGTTTCAACGTCTCACTCCAAGAGCTGATTTTGAGTTGCCCGATCTTTCACAAGATCAACTACTGCGGAGTTTCTTTCGTCGTCACTGTGTTGGACAAAGACTTTAAAAGCCAGGATGTCAGGATCAACATGATGCAAGCAATCAACATTCATATGAAGGACAGCTGAATCATGAAGATTGTGTTAGTTAGTGTTCCCTCTGATTTCTTATCTCACGTCCTGAATCTCGGGACAAGATTCTTGTTTAGTGGGGGTGAGTTGTCACATCCCCAGCTTCACCTTGCCCTAGGATAGTTTTTGCCTGTGCATCATGTTTAAAATTTTGTTAAACTTGAAATGGGGATGACTAAACCCTAGCACCAAATCAAAGAAATTAGGTTTAACCTAATAATGCATTCAATAAACCCAAAATGCCTTCATCAACGTTTGATAATTTTGGGCAAGGCTTTGAGACCAAACCAAAAATTAGGAACATTTTTTTAAGGTTTTATTTTTGGGACTTTGAATTTAAATCATTACCTATTTGAATTTGAATTATATTCATATAATTAGAATATAATTTCAAATACCCCTGAAATGTTTTATGAGCTTCTGGAAAAGTCCATCTAGCAAAATAAAAATATTCAGAGGAGTTTTTGGCATTGTTTGAAATTGTTTAATTTCCAAACAGTGGCAAAAGAAAATAAACAAAGAAAGAAAAAAACAGAAACAGAAATTAAAATAGAAACACAGAGAGAGGAAACTACCTGGCTTACCTAGCAGCCCGCCTGGCCCAGCTCCTGTGTGGCCCAGCTGCAGGCCCGGCCCACCAGGGGCAACACTGTCTTCCTCCTCCTGCCAGGAGGAGAAGCAGCTGCGTGCCCGGCGCACAGCCGGCCGCGGCCACGTCTCCCCGCCACCTCCTGCTCCGTCGGCCTTCCCGACCACCCTGGAGACGCCACGGACGCCCCCAGGCCCCTCTCACTCCCCCTCGATCTCTTCTCCCTCTCCTCTGGTCCTCTCTCCCGCACCACCGAAAACGCCTGTCGCCGCCGTTCGCCGTTGTCGCGGCCACAGCCTCCCCCTCGCCCCTCCGACGAGCCCCAGAGCTCCGCCTCGTCGCCCTATACCCCTCCGCCGAGCCACGCGGCACCACACGTCTCCGAACGCCGTCTGCGCAGCCGTTCCCCTCGTCGGCCGCCGACGACATCACCGTCGAATTCGCGGTGGCTGGTGCGTCCCCGAGCCCGCTTCGACGACCACTGCAACCTCCGTGAGCCCCTCTTGCTCCTCCCCCTATCCCTTTACTCACGCGCGTGCTGTAGCTCCAACCCCCACCGTGCCCGAGAACCCCTCACCGCCGGCAATGTCGCTGCCGTGGCTATAGCCACTGGAGCTTCCACCTGAGTGCACCACCGAGCTCCTAATGACCCCACGAACACGTAGCGCACCTCACCTTGCCTTTCCGTGCCCCTAGTGGTCGCGCGTGTCACCACCGTACTCCGGCCGCCGCTGCTGCAGTTGTTGCCGTCGACTCCGGCCATCCCCGGTGAATCCGGCTGCACCCCTAGATGCGCGAGAGTCCCAGGAGCACGTAGATGCTCTCCGCTGCCGTTTTGGTCGCCGGAGGGCATTTTCCGAGCCCTCCACCGCGTCTGTCGCCGCCGGCGACGAGCCGCCGACGCGTTTGACTAGTTTGACTGGTGGGTTGACCCCCCGGGTCACTGACGTATGGGCCCCACGCCCTTAGTCAACCACTAACTCGCTGACAAGTGGGGCCCGCCCTGCTAATTAACCTAGTTTAGTTTTAATTTATCGGTTAGTTAGTTAGTCACTGACGTGTGGGCCCTGTCCTGTCTAAGATTAGTTTAGAATTTAGTTAGTGCTAATTAACCCTGTTAACTAGCAGAGCCACTGACGTGTGGACCCCACACGTCAGGTTTGACCTGGACCACCCGCCTGTTGACTTGCTGACGTCATACAGACGTCATACTGACGCAATAAGTGTTTTCTGGAATTTTAAATAAGTCATAAATGATTTTTTTATTTCAGAAAATAGCCAAAACTTCTAAAAATCATAGAAAATAAACTATAGCTCAGATGAAAATAATTTATATATGAAAATTGATCAGAAAAATCCAAGGAATCTGTTTCTGGCATTTTCATGCATGTTTGAACAAGTTAAACCTGCTGATCAGGTCAAGTCAATTAAATGGCATTTGAATAATCAGATATGGAGTTTGAATTTGAACCTTTGGTTCAAACCGACTTCATTTAATTGTGTTGCTAGTTGCATTAGCTCAATCAACAACATAATGCCATGTCATGATCATGCATCATATTGTGCATTGCATTGATTGTGTTTCTTTCTCTGTTGCCGGTGTTGTTCCCTTTCAGTAGACGTGTTCCGACGATGTGATCAATGACACCGATGAAGACCCAATGTTATCTTCAGAAGTGCCAGGCAAGCAAAACCCCATTGAGTATTCCGATACAATCCCACTCTCTCGCTCTTGCTCTCTTTTACTGCATTAGGACAACAACGTCATAATTGTTACCTGCTGCGGTAGTTGAACCCCTTTCCATTGCATGACCTGTCATTGCCATAGTAAATAGTTGAAACCCACTAGTATGAGTAGGAGTTGTTTGAGCCATGTTGTGCCTACTCATTCATGCTTTCTGGTTATGCCTGCTATTGCTTAGAGTTGTGTCAGGTCTGATTCATCGGGGATGAATTGGAAGGGTGATGAACATGTCCTAACGTGTGTGAGCTAAGTGTGTGAACACGATTTGGTAAAGGTAGCGATGAGAGGCCATGTAGGAGTACATGGTAGGTTGTCTCATTGCAGCCGTCCTCAGGAACTGAGTTCTGTGTTGGTTGGTCCATGAAACAGCTACTACCACACATTGGGATCCTTAATTGACTCTCTCGACTTATTAATCAACATGATCTCTGTCCAGGAGTTGCAACTAGTTTCTGGTGTTTGTAGTTTACTGGAGGTCGTCCGCAGCGCTGACCCTTGGGGTGGGCTGTGACGCGGCAGGTACGTGGCACGGTGTACCGATTGCCCGTTTGGTGATGCGGGAACCCTGTACACATCGTTTGGGGCCGTGAGCGACACCTCGGCCGGATCTCCCCACGGATGGAACCCAAATAGGCGATAAACCTGGACGAGAGACTTGTGTGGTTAGTCAGGTCGTGGCCGACACCCTCGCTGGGCCTCCGCTTGAAGGTTGCCGAGTACATGTCGGGTAAACGGCGGTAAGTGGTGAGAGCGTGTGTGAAGAAGTACACCCCTGCAGGGTTAAATATAATCTATTCGAATAGCCGTGTCCGAGGAAATGGACTTCTGGGTTGCCTATTACAGTTCATAGACAAGTGAAAGTGGATACTCTAAAACACGCAAGATAAGCGTGAGTGCTATGGATGGCCTTCTCGTAGGGAGACGGGAGCGGATCCATAGTGGTGTATTGATTGGGAAATATGTGGACTCGTGTGCACCAACTTAAAAGTGTTACTTGCAGTCGTAGTTTAGGTTAGCCACCGAGTCAAGCTGGCTTGCTGCAGTCAAACTCCACCACCCCTTTGTTGATACTGATGCATATGTAGCTAGTTCTGATGTAAGTCTTGCTGAGTACCTTTGTACTCACGTTTGCTTAATTTATGTTTTTGCAGAGAGACCTCAGTCTCGCTAGTGGTTCCGCGTGGACTTCGACGTTTAGCTTGTTACCTTAGCTACGATCTTGTACCCTTGGGAGTGTCTTGTAGATAGTCAGGCTTTTTCAGCCTTTTTCATTTGTAGTTGTCTGTACTCAGACATGTTATGCTTCCGTTGCCTGTATGCTCTGTATGTTGGGTCATGTGACCTCTGCTTGTAATAAATGCTATGATGGCTCTTCTGGGCCTTATCTATATGAGTTGTTGAGTTATGTTGTGATGCCGTGTTGTACAGCACTTACTTGCATGTTATGCATACGTGTAATGTGTATTGCTATGTGTGGGATCCGACACCTAGTTGTTTACCTTTGGTAGCCTATCTTACAGGGAAATGTCTCCTAGTGCTTCCACCGAGCCTTGGTAGCTCGCTACTGCTCCGGAACACTTAGGCTGGCCGGCATGTGTCCTTCTTCGTTCCTGTGTCTGTCCCTTAGGGGAAATGTCACGCGTTGTTCCTTTAAGTCCTTGTAGCTTGCTACGACTTGGGTTCATACGTTGATGACCGACACGTTCGTTGCTGGGTCATGTATGCGTGTCTCTGTAATTTAGTGCCACTTTTGGTTTATAACTGGTCATGTCGGTCCGGGTTCTCTGTCATATGGATTCTAGCGACACTATCATATACGTGTGCCAAAATGCGCAAACGGTCCCGGGCCAGGTAATGCGGCACCCGTGGGGATACCGTGCGTGAGGCCGCAAAGTGATATGATGTGTTACATGCTAGGCCTGTGTGACTTAGGATCGGGGTCCTGACAGATTGACTCTTTCAGTCTGTCCATCTGTTTGCGGGTGGAAAGCTGTGCTAAACTCTAGCCTGGTACCCAAAGTTTCATGTAACTGATTCCAGAACTTTGAGGTAAACTGGGTTCCTCTATCTGATACGATGCTCCTCGGAACTCCATGCAGACATACAATTCGCGTCATGTATATCTTTGCCAACTTTGCACTGGTATAGGTAGTCTTTACGGGGATGAAATGAGCTACCTTTGTTAAACGATCGACTACGACCCAAATTGAGTCATAGCCAGAATGAGTTCTGGGTAGTCCCGTAATAAAATCCATACCTAGCTTATCCCACTTCCATTCGGGTATTGGCATTGGTTGTAACAATCCTCCCGGCTTCTGATGTTCTGCCTTCACTCTCTGACATACATCACAAACTGCTACATACTCCGCAATATCTTTCTTCATACCGGTCCACCAAAAAATATCCTTCAAATCCAAATACATCTCAGTGTTTCCTGGGTGAATCGAGTATGGTGAATCATGGGCCTCCTGTAGAATCAACTTCCTGATCCCCGGGTCATTAGGCACATAAATGCGGTCCTCAAACCATAAGGTGTCGTGTTCATCCTCACGAAATCCCTTAGCTTTTCCTTCGCTCATCCTCTCCTTTATAGAGGCAACCACTTTGTCAGTTTTCTGAGCTTCTCGGATTTTATCCATTAGGGTAGACTGGATTTCTAGTGTTGCTACATAGCCTCTCGGAACTATCTCCAAACGTAGTTCTCGTAAGTCCTCGACTAACTCCTTTGGAAACTCTTCCGTCATTAGGGTATTGACATGGCTCTTGCGGCTTAGCGCATCGGCTACTACGTTAGCCTTTCCGGGATGATAATGCAATTTCATGTCATAGTCCTTAATGAGTTCCAGCCATCTCCTTTGCCTAAGATTCAACTCCTTCTGAGTGAATATACTTCAAACTCTTGTGATCCGTATATACTTCACAATGGTTTCCGATGAGAAAGTGTCTCCATGTCTTCAATACATGCACTACAGCTGCTAACTCCAAATCATGAGTGGCATAGTTCAACTCATGAGGTTTCAGTTGTCGTGAAGCATACGAAACAACTCTTCCTTCCTGCATAAGAACTGCTCCAAGTCCTCGACGTGAAGCGTCGCAGTACACCTCATAATCCTTATGTTGGTCTGGCAGAATCAACACAGGTGATGAGACCAAGCGTTTCTTTAATTCCTGGAAAGTGGCCTCACATTCTTCTGTCCAATTAAACTTGGTGTCTTTCTTTAACAACTCCGTCATTGGCTTTCCAATCCTTGAGAAATTCTAGATAAATCTCCGGTAGTATCCTGCAAGTCCAAGAAAACTCCGGATCTCTCCAACTGTTGTTGGTCCTTCCCAATGGGTCACAGTGTCCACCTTGGCGGGATATACTGCTATTCCTTCTCCAGATATAACGTGTGTGAGAAATCCGACTTCCTTCAACCAAAATTCACATTTGCTAAACTTGGCTTATATCTGATGTTCTCGGAGCTTCTCCAATACCAAACGCAAATGCTCTGCATGCTCCTCTTCATCCTTCGAGAAGATCAATATATCATCTATGAACACTACGACGAACTTATCCAAATACTCCATAAACACTTTGTTCATCAGGTTCATAAAGTATGCCGGTGCATTAGTCAGACCAAAAGACATAACGGTAAACTCGTACAACCCATACCTAGTGGTAAAGGCCGTCTTAGGTATATCCTGCTCTCGGATCTTCAATTGATGGTACCCTGATCGCAGATCGATCTTGGAAAATACCTTAGCTCCTTGCAACCTATCGAACAAATCATTGATCATCGGCAATGGGTACTTGTTCTTGATCGTTACTTCATTCAGTCCTCGGTAATCAACAACCATTCTCAACGATCCATCCTTCTTCTCCACTAGAAGTACCGGGGAACCCCAAGGCGAAGAACTTGGGCGTATGAATCCTTTATCCAGTAACTCCTTAATCTGTTTCTTAATTTCCTCCAAATCCTTTGCGGGCATCCTATACGGTCTCTTAGAAATTGGCCCTATGCCTGGCAAAAGTTCAATCAAAAACTCTATATCCCTGTCAGGTGGTATTCCTGGCAGTTCTTCTGGAAATACGTCAGGGAAATCCTTCACCACTGGTACTTCCTCCTGAACAACTCCTGATAAGGAATTTAATCTATTCCTCTTCGGCTCATGCCGGGATACATACTTGATCCTTCTTCCTTCTGGTGTAGTAAGCAAAATGGACTTACTGGCACATTCAATATTCCCTTCATACTTAGATAACCAATCAATGCCTAATATCACATCCAATCCTTGAGATTCCAAGACTATTAGGTCCGAAGGGAAAAGGTAGTTACCAATCCTTAATGGCAACTGATCACACCATAACTTAGCCATATACGCCGCTCCTGGTGAGGTTACTAACATGGGCGACCTAAGGGCTTGGGTTGGCAGCTTATACTTATCCACAAACCCCCTTGAAATGTATGAATGTGATGCACCAGTATCAAAAAGAACGAGTGCAGTAAAGGACTTAACTAAAAACTTACCTATTACTGCATCTGGCTGAGCTTCAACCTCCTCCACGCTAACGTGATTCACTTGTCCTTTGTTGAAGGGGTTGGGCTTCTTCGCGGCGCTTCCATTGCCGTTTCCATTCTTAGCTTCTGGGCAGTCAGTGGCATAGTGTCCATTCTTCCCGCACTTGAAACAAGTGACATGGCTGAAATCCTTCTTAGTGGGTGTGGACGGTGTAGGGCGGCTCTGGTTACCATTTGCTCCATTCCCATTTCCATTCTTATGGCCATTATGATTGTGCGAGCTACCTCCTCCATGGGTATGTTGAAACTGTCCTACCGTTTTAGGGGTAAAACGGGGCTTCTGCTATGCTCCAAAGTTGTACTTTCCTTGCCCATACTTCCTCTTGCGACTTTCAATCTGTTGATGCTTCCTTTCAATCATTAGGGCACGGTCAACCAGCTCCTGGTAGTTATTGAAAGTTGCCACCATCAACTGTACACTCATCTCATCATTCAACCCTTCCATGAATCTCTCCTGCTTAGCGGCATCTGTCGCCACATCATCTGGGGCATAACGAGATAGGGTACTAAACTCATCCACGTACTGAGCCACAATACGGTTTCCTTGGCGCAAATTGCAAAACTCCTGCTTCTTCATACTCATAGCTCCGATTTAGACATGGGCGGTTCGAAAAGCTTGCTGAAACTGATCCCAAATCACATTGGCTATGGGGTAAGTGGCTGTGTAATTCTCCCACCATGCTGCGGCTGGTCCAGACAACTGGTGTGCGGCAAACCGCACCTTCTCAGCATCCGAGCAATTGGCGGTGGTCAAATCCCTTCCAATCTTGCGTAGCCAGTCATCAGCCACTATTGGTTCGATGCTGCTAGCAAACACGGGTGGTTGCAACCTTAAGAAACGTGTCAGGTTGTCCACGGGTGGTGGTGATGGAGTGTTGTTGTTGTTGTTGTTCTGGTTGTTCTGAGTATTCTGGAGAAGAAGTTGCATCAGGGTGTTCTGCTGCTGGATCAACTAGGTGAGCTCAGGGGGAAACTCAAATCCGGGCTCACGTCTTGGAGGCATCTGATGGGTGTAGAGGGAAGAGATTAGAACAGAAAAGAGGTCTAAGGAAAAAATCACTACCCATATGCACATGAGGCAAACACACAATTCATCACACCAAAATCAATTTCAAACAAGGGCTTTACACGGATCTAATCGTTTACAAAAGTGCTCTAAGTTTACTAAATGGAAAAACTACTAGTCAAGGGAAGGTCTTCTAAAAATTTTGATCGATAGAGGATTCCATGATATCTGCTCCAGCTTCATCTTCATAGTCTTCGCCTTTGCTATCATCGGGTTCCGAATCCGTGTCGTCGATGATGATGTAGTCTTCCGATGGAATCTCCTTGGGTTCTTCTTCCTCGTCTTCTTCTCCCATGAGTATCCCTAACTTCCGTGTCAAGTCATCATTCTTCTCCACAAGTATTTGCATCTCCTCCTCGTATCCGTCGCGTGTAGACTTGAGTTCTTCTTCTAGCTCCAAATTCCTATTTAGGGCTTTCTTCAAATATATCATCCCTGCACACATCTGCTGCTTCTGGCGACGAATGTGATGGTTCAACTCCTGGATGAAGGCTGCAATGGATCTATCCTTCCAGGTGCTGATCATATCCCAATTCTCATCTCGGCGTCCACAAATTTGGTAGATGGTGTCCTTTAGCTCCTGCTTGTAGACTTCTCCAATCCTTCCCATAGCGATGTGGGCTGCCATGCTCCTGCCTAGGCTCCATGTAGGCGCATTAAAAGAATATGCTATGAGTGCGGTGACGGGCTTGAACGTCCTTCCTGGAACTTGAGCTTGAATCAACCAATGCTCCACCTCAGGTAGAGTGGCATTGTAGGTTCCGGTGAAACTTGATAGTCCAATATTTAGGTATCTGGTGAATTCCTTCAGGTGTCGTCCAAATGGTGTCTCGTCATCCGGTTGCATGAACTTGTTCTTTGCATCCACCATCCTAAAAGAGTATAAAAGATGAGGAGTCAAAAAAGAGAAAAGTGAATAGTGCTCTAGGGCTTTAGCTTAGTGGTCGTGTCCTACAGTCAGCGTGTGCTCTGATACCATCTTGTAGCGACCAGACCTCAAACAGTCTAATCTCTGTGCATCAGTGTCATCCCTGGATCAGTAATGCTGACACACACAGTACTTGAAGGATTTATAACAGAGTAGCAATCACACACTTATTACATCGATAGTTCTAGCGATGAACTTATTACAATAAAAATGGCTTAAGGCCATCTAACACGATAACAGCGGAAGGCTTGGAAGATAAGTAAGTCCATCAACTCCAACAGCATCAATGAGTATAGAACCATGACCTAAAAGGCACCTTACTCGTCGTCTGAAAAGTCTGCAACATGAAACGTTGCAGCCCGAAAACGGGTCAGCACATGGAATATGCTGGCAAGGTAACACAAGAGAACAAAAGAAAGTAAAGCTATACTATATGCATATTTGGCTGGTGGAAAGCTCTATGGTTACAGTTTTTGCGTAAAGCCAGTTTTTCCCTACTTCAAAGGAATAAATTTTAATAAACTATCATGGTAGTTGAAACATCGTTGAGAAGATAGACATCTTCTCAACCCCAATTAAAGTTCATCCTTAAACCCAACAATATTTAATTAAAGCAACATGATGAGATTCACATGATATCCAAGTACTAGATACTCAAGATGTCCGTAACCGGGGACACGGCTAATCATGATCAGTTTGTACATTCTGCAGAGGTTTGTGCACTTTTCCCCACAAGACCCGATCTCCTCCGTTTGATTTCTCGCACTGTATGATGTTTGAGAAATGAATGACCGAGACACGGTCTTTCAGAAGCACTAGCACCTACGACCGGGTGAACCGTACCACCTACATCCCCTACATCTGATAGTCCACCACTGTAGATGTTCGCACGACTTACTCATACTATGCTAGAGCCCATAATAGCATTGTGTCTGCACACGTAAGTTTCTAGTATGAATAATCTCATGATCCCTTTGAACCTGGGTGGCGGTCCAAAAGAAAAACAGGCAATCCCTGGAATACCCAGATGCCTCAATCCACCCAGATGTGTGTTAAAGTTGCCACCTTAAGTTGAACCATTAATTAAGAAACTCACATCTATCATGGATACACTCACCCAATCCACGTCTACGATCATAGCATGGCCTAACAGCAAATGTAGAAGTAGCTCCCAAAGGTTTGAATGTAATGCAGGTATTAGGTACTACCTCAATCTACTTCCCAGTCCCACAAGTTAATTAATTCTACTCATGCAATGTGTGAGGGTTTGGACTAATGCAATGAAAACTGGGTAATTGGAAAGTATGATCAAAGTGTTACTTGCCTTGCTGATGATCCGCAAAACCTAGAGATTCAAAGTAGCAAGCGGCTCACTCCGGGTACTCTATCGCAAACAAACAAGCACACAATAAGTACTTAACTAATGCACGGGTAAAACTCGAATAAAAGATCTAACCAGAAAGTTCAACTTAAGAACTCCGGTTTGCAAAAGAACGGCAAAAGAAAAAGCAACGAAAGACAAACGGCGAAAGAGAAACAACTACCGAACCAATCTGGATCTAAGTCCAAATTTAGCAGAGGCAAACGCTTGAGCGACTAGGTTAAACGGAAAGAGAATTTCGAGATGAAACTCCAGGCGCTTGAATCAACTGATTCCGATAAACGAGCAAAAATATAAACTAAAACGAAGATCGGATCAAAGATCGCGATCAGAAAATAAACTAGAAAAAAAAATCTAAAACAGCTTAACGAACGGACGTTCGTCAGCTGAGACTAAGCGACGAATTCGTTCGTTAGAACGAACGAACGGGTGAATGTTTACTACTTAACTAAACCAGAAAAATAAAAACAGAAAACCGATCTAATAAAACCGATCTAATAAAAAGAACGTCTAGGGTTCTAAGAAAAAACCCAACGGTTTTCTAAAAGAAAACCGGGCGGCGGCTACCTCGTTGGAACAATCGGCGGCGGCGGCTTCCGGCGACGGCGGGCGGCGGCGGGCTGCGGGGTGGCGGTGGCGAGGGGTGACAGCGGCGGCGGCGGCTCGGCGCGCTGGCTGGCAGCGATGGGCGGCAGCGGCGGCGTGTGCGATGCGCGGCGGCGGGGCTGGCGTCACGGCGGCGGTGGCTTGCGGCGAGGGGCGGGGTGCGGCGGCGGTGGTTGGAGGGGGAGGTGGATAGCTTTATATAGGAGGGGGAGGGGGCAAGGCCAAGGCGGTCGGCGGTGGAGTCCGACGCGGCCACGGGGTGGTGACGCGGGGAAGGCGGCGGGCGGCGATGGGCCTGCTCGGCTGGGCTTCGGCCCAGTAGGGTCGGTCCCCCTATTTTTTTTAATTATACGCGGGCGCTAAAAAAACTCCAGAAGAAAAAAATCTAGAAATTGCCAAAACAAAATTTCACCGTCTAAATAAAATATTTAGAACAAGATGAAGATTTTCTTGGCACTAAAATGGATTTTTGAAAACATGCAATTTTTCCTAATTCAAATAAAATCCAAATAACTCCAAATAAAACTTATTTGATCTTTTTATTAAATCTTCCGCATTTCTTTATTTTGGGAGAGTCATTTTACTCCCTCTGTCATATCTTTATGATATAAATACTTGAAGAAAAAAATAAAAAAAATCAAACGATCCTATTTTCAAAATTTGAGAAACCTCAAATATGAAAATTTAGAAATCCCCAACTCTCTCCGAGGGTCCTTGAGTTGCTTAGGATTTTCTCGGATCACCAAAAGCAAGAAAATATGATATGCATAATGATCTAATGTATAACATTCCAAATTGAAAATTTGGGATGTTACAAGTGGAGTCACCACACCGAGGAAGAAGCCACCTGGGAACGAGAAGATGATCTACGCAAGGACCACCCATACCTGTTCTCTAGCCAAGCCGAATCTTGATGGCGAGATTCATTCTAAGGGGGTAGGTTTGCAACATCCCAAATTTTCAATTTGCAATGTTATACATAGATCATACTGCATTGCATATTTCTTTGCATTTTGTTCGTGGCGATCCTCGAAAATTCTAAGCAACTCAAGGACCTACGGAGAGAGTTGGGAATTCTACCGTTTTGTATTTGAGTTCACTCGAATACCGGTACGAGGAAAGTGTTGGTTTTAATTATTTTTCTCTCCTAAAAATATTTCTAAATAAAATATATGAGCGGAGATAATATAACTTCTCCAAAATAACAGAAATATTGGAGGAAAAAATTATTAAAATCACTTTTGGTATTTTTCTGGATTTATTTGCGATTTTATTTGCATAGAAAAAATACGCGTTTGTCAAAATTTGAATGTAGGTCCGGGAAAAATGTTCACTTTGTCCTAAATATTATTAGAGGACGGTGAAAATTTATTTCGGAATTTTTGGACTCCATTTAGTATTTTTTTTTCGCCCGTTTTACTACGTTGGGACTCTTTAAAATAATTAAAAAAATAAACCGCCTCCGGGCCGTACCCGGCCAGGACTCTCTCGCTTGGGGCCTTTATATAGCGCCGCCCCGGCCCGCTAGCCGACCCAGCCGGCGCAGCCCGCCGCCCCGCCGAAACCCTAGTCGCCGCCGCCGCTTGTCGCCGCCGTCGCCGCCTGCCGCTGCCGCGCCGCGCCGCCGCCGAGCCGCCGCCGGACCCACCGCCGTCGCCGGAGTCGTCGAGGTAGCCACCCGCCGCCCAGTTTTCTAGAAAAGCCGATCGGTTTATTTTAAGAAAAACCCTAGATTCGTTTTTTAGGTTAGATCGGTTTTTTTTCTCCGGTTTAGTTATTTAGCGGACGTTCGTCCGTACGTTCGTTTTAACGAACGTTGTTCGTCCGTTAGCCGCAGACAGCGAACGTTCGTTCGTTAGCCTTTTCGTCGGTCTTATTTTTGGGGTATTTATCCGCGATTATTCCGATTGCGATTTCTGCCCTCATCTTGTTTTTCGTTTTTCTTTTCGCTCGAGAGTCGGAATCAGGTGATTCAAAATCCCAGATCTTCGTCTCGACGCCCTCTTTCCGTTTAACCAACTGGAACCATGTTTTGGCTACTGTAAAATTTGACCCTAGATCAAATTAGTATTCGGAGCTCGTTTCTTTCGCATTTGAGTTTCGTTGCTTCTTTCGATTTGATTCATTTTGCAAACCGGAAATCTTAAGTTGAACTTTCTGGTTAGATCTTATTGTTTGGAGTTTTGTTTGTGCATCATTGATTGATTGCTTATGTATGCTATTGTTTGCTTGCGATAGAATACCCGGGCTGTGAAGCGTGCTACTACGAGTCTCTAGGTTTTGCGAATCGTCAACAAGGCAAGTAACACTTTGATCATACTCTTTATTACCCAGTTTTATGCATTAGATCAACCCCTCACATATTGCATGAGTAGGATCTCTTGACTTGTGGGACTGGGAAGTAGATTGAGGTAGAATCTATTACCTGCATTATTTTTCAAACCCTTGGGAGTTACTTCTACGTTATGCTTTGGTTGCCATGCTATGCTCGTAGACGTGGTTTGGGTTTGAGTGAAATCCATGACAGATGTGAGTTGTTAATTAAGGATTCAACTTAAGGTGGCTACTTGAATACACAGCTGGGTGGATTGGTTGCAGGGCACCTGGGGAATCCAGTGTTGTCCTAGGAAATCCCGGGGTTCCGTGTGATTTTTCCTATGGATTGCAACCCAGCCTCAAAGGGATCATAAAACTATTCATGCTAGAAACTTCTGTGTGCAGCCATAATGCCATTATGGGCTCTGGCATAGTTGAGTAAGTTGTGGGAAACCTTTCCATGATGGGCTAGCAGATGTAGAGGGATTGTAGGTGTACCGGCCTATCTATCTGGTTAAGGGGACCTCTTCGGAAAGACTGTGTCTTGGTCATCCGTTTCTCAAAGACCATGCAGTGCGAGAAAACCAAACGGAGGCGATCAAGTCTTGTGGGAAAAGTGCACAAACCTCTATAGAGTGTACAAACTGATCGTGATTAGCCGTGTCCCCGGTTATGGACAACTTGAGTATGTGGTACTTGAATTATTGGTTGATCCCATCACTCTAAAGTTAATTTGTTGGGTTAGTGATAACTTTTAATTGGGATTGAGTTGGGGGTACCTTCTCAATGATGTTTCAACTACCATGATAGTTAAAATAAAATTTATTCCTTTGTTGTAGGGAAAAATTGGTTTTACGCAAAAACTTTAACATTATAGCCTCCGCCAGCCAAATATGCATATAGTATAGCCTTTATTCTGTTACTTGCACCTTCTATGTTATCTTGCCCGCATATTCCATGTGTTGGCCTGTTTTCGGGCTGCAACATATTACGTTGCAGACTTTTCAGACGAGGAGTAAGACGTTCTAGGTCGTTTGTCATGCACTCAGCTATGCCATTGGAGTTGATGGACTCACTTATCTTCCAAGCCTTCCGCTATTATTTTGTTAGATGGCCTTCTGCCATAGACTTTTGTAATAAGTTCTCTATGGAGACACTCGATGTAATAAGTGTGTGATTGCCACTCTATTATTAATCCTTCAAGTACTGTGCGTGTCAGCATTACCAATCCAGGGATGACACCAAAACACAGAGACTTCGGGCCATTCGGATCGTGGTCGCTACAAAAACAGGAAATCCAAACTTCAAATGATGTAAGTGAAGCACATGAAGTATTCTATAAAGCCATACTCAAAAGATAAAAGTGAAGTGTGAAGAGCATTCTATAAATCAACCAAGGACTATCTCATACCAGCATGGTGCATAAAAGAAAAGGTGAAAACCAAATGCAAAAGACGCTCCAAGATCTGCACATATCACATGAATGAAACGAATCCGAAAACATACCGATACTTGTTGAAGAAAGAGGGGATGCCTTCCGGGGAATCCCCAAGCTTAGACGCTTGAGTCTCCTTGAATATTTACTTGGGTTGCCTTGGGCATCCCCAAGCTTGAGCTCTTGTCTCTCCTTCTTCTCCTCCCATCGAGATCTCTTCGATCTTCGAACACTTCATCCACACAAAACTTCAACAGAAAACTCGGTAAGATCCGTTAGTATAATAAAGCAAATCACTACTCTAAGAACTATTTCAAACCAATTCATATTTTGTTTTTGCATTGTAGCTACTGTAATATAACTTTTCCATGACTTAATACACAGATAGAAATTGATAGTTTCATCAAAACAAGCAAACTATGCATCAAAAACAGAATCTGTCTAAAACAGAACAGTCTGTAATAATCTGAACATTCACCATACTTATGATACTTGAAAAAATCTGCCAAAATTAGGAAAAATAAAAAATTTGTATAGATAGATAGTGCAAAAAGTTTCAAAACCATTTGACGTTCCAGCAAAAAATGTAAAATCGCGCACTACATCCAAAGTTTCTGTCCTACACAACACAAACCAACAAGCATTGTAAACATCCTAAAGGCAAACCTTGGCAAATTATTTTAATAATACTATGGAATTTTACTAGGGGATAATTATTTTTATTGAAAAGTTTCTGTAATTAAGATTCACAAAGTTTCCATGAGCATGAACAAAGTTCAAGGACGTCCCCCACTTTCACAATGCTCGTCTATGTCACTTTCACTTTTCTTTTAGAAAAGTTTTGGGTCCCCCTCTTTATTTTTTATTTTTTAACTTTAAGCACACAACAGAAATAAATGTCTCTCTAAAACTTCCGGGTTGTCTCCCTGGCAGCGCTTTCTTTAAAGCCATTAAGCTAGGCATATAGTGCTCAAGTAATGGATCCACCCGGATCCCAAGGTATATCTAAGCCAATTTTAATTAACAATGATTTTGCATTTAGTAGTGAGCACAAAGTGATATATATCATGCAACAACAAAGTCTAACTCTCTTCCTATGCATCGACATGTCATAAAAGAACAATTCATGCACATCAAGTAAAGGCCAATGCATAGTATAAGCAGTTTCTTGCAATTTTATCGTGTTGGAAACATAGAGAGGCGGAGATGTAGTTCCTCTATCATAATAATTGCAAGTAGGAGCAGCAAGCACATGCATATTATATTCATCAAAATCATCATGTGTAACGGAAAAAGGCAACCCATCAATATAATCCTAAATAAGTGCAAACTTCTCCGATGTAGTGTAGTTTGGAGAACTTAAAAAGATAATAGGACTATCATGCGTGGGTGCAATAGCAACAATCTCATGTTTAACATAAGGAACTATAGCAAGTTCATCTCCAAAGTGACATAGAAATTGCCTACGTTACTAGACCGATAGCAAGTTTTATGTGGGAGAGGCCACTGCTAGCATGTCATCCCTTACTTGGAATTCTATGCACTTATGATTGGAACTATTAGCAAGCATCCGCAACTACTAACGTTCATTAAGGTAAAACCCAACCATAGCATTAAGATATATTGGTTCCCCTTCAATCCCGTATGCATCAATTTCTACACTAGGTTGAAGTTTCTATCACTCTTGCCCTCCAATACGCAGTCCTATCAACATACAACTAACCCTATGGTGTGATCCACGCGCGCGCTCATATGATGGGCACCAAAGGACAGAAACATAACCACAAGCAATTTAAATCAATCATAGAAATTCACCAATCACCGATAGGACAACGATAATCTACTCAGACATCATAAGATGGCAACACATCATTGGATAATAATATGAAGCATAAAGCACCATGTTCAAATAGAGGGTACAGCGGGTTGCGGGAGAGTGGACCGCTGTAGATAGACGGGGGAAGGTGATGGAGATGTTCGTGAAGATGACGGAGGTGTTGGTGTAGATCACTGTCACACGATGATGGCCCTGGTGGCACTCTGGTGCCACCGGAAGCGAGGGGGAGAGAGCCCCCCTTCTTCTTCTTCTTTTTCCTTGACCTTCTCCCTAGGTGGGAGAAGGGTTTCCCCTCTGGTCCATGACCTACATGGCGGCGATGGGGCGAGAGCCCCTCCGACATTGGATCTGTCTCTCTGTTTCTGCGTTCCCAGATGCTGTCCCTTCACCGTTTCTTATATTCCCGGAGATCCGTAACTCCGATTGGGCTGATTTTTTAACGCAATTTGTATCTGGATATTAGCTTTCTTGCGGCAAAAGAAGGGCATCAACCACCTTACAGTGTGGCCACGAGGGCCCAGGGCGCGCCTGTCCCTGGTGGGCGTGCCCCCCTGCCTCGTGGCCCACTCGGGCATCGTCTCATGTTGGTTTTGCTTCCCAAAATTCACATATATTCCAAAAAAAATCTCCGTCCGTTTTTTATTCCGTTTGGACTCCGTTTGATAGGGATATTCTGCGAATCAAAAACATGCAACAAATAGGAACTGGCACTGGGCACTGGATCAATATGTTAGTCCCAAAAAATAGTATACAAAGTTGCCAAAAGTATATGAAAGTTGTAGAATATTGGCATGGAACAATAAAAAATTATAGATACGACGAAGACGTATCATGGGCCGCGTGGCTACAGTGTCGTGCCGGACGAAAGGTGTCCGCATGATACACCCGCAATGTGGCCATACTTGCCCTGGATTCCGGGGTGGAAGGCCACAGTATAGCCGCGCCCTGTCTTGTCACGGTTAAGTGGGTGCAGACTTTGAGGGGGCGTGGGGTCGTATGCTTGATGTCGGCTTTCTAGAGTTGCCTGATGATGGCACGCCGCGTTCTGGCAGCCGACTCGTTGGACCAGACAGCGCAACAAGGCGGCCTAGCTTGCGGACGGTTGGAGGGGCACAGTCGGCCCCGATGTCTTGAAATGCTATTAGTGGTCGATGAAGACACGTGTGGTCGATATCACCGACAGTAGTCCCTGAAACTGGTGGGGCACTACGGCCGAGATTAGAGCAGTGGTGCTTGAGCAGCTTCATACTCCGCAAGATCTACCAAACTTTCCTTCGTTCCTCTACTGGAGAGGCCGACTGTCAGAAACCGACTGTTTGAAACGTCGGGGAAGACACCGAGTGGTAAGCCAGCTAGGTAGTGGGCATGCCACCTGTTGCCTGCGCGCCACGCGACGCCAACAGGCCAGGCCGGCCTGCCAGCCCACGCGCGTGACGGGACGTCATAGCAGGCTTGGGCCGACCACTACAGGGCCTCGGCATGCGCGCGGATCCGCTGCGGCCGAGGCGATTGGTTGCGATTCCCTCGCGCATTAAATGCACATGGTTATGGCACAAAAAGCGCGTGGCATGTGGGGCGTGAGCGCAGTTAATCCCATGTCCCGCCTCTTCGGCTCCGCCGCCCCGAGCCTATAAGTAGGGGGGGAGAGGGGCGGCAGAACGCACGCGCGCCCTCCTCTCCCTCCTTCCTCTTCTTCTCTTTGCTCCCTCTTGCTCTCTAGCCGCCGCTATGCCTGCTGCCTTTGCCGGAGCGTGAAGCAGCCCGCCAGAGCCAGAGCGTGTGGAGCCATTGTCACCTAGCTTTACGGCCGCCGCCCCACATCTTCGTCGAGCCATGGCCACCGAGGCGCCGGTCAACTGCTCCGGCGATTGGGACGGCAGCAATGTCCATGAGGACCACCTCAAATTTCTTCGCCGGACATGGCGGCTCCCCCACGCGGCGAACGTAGTGGTGCGCATCCCACCGACAGCCGAGATCTCGCCGACGCCGGAGGACAATGAGCACGTCGTCTTCCAGGTGCACTTCATCCATGGCTTCGGCCTTCCAACGAGCGGATTCTTTCGCTTGTTCTTGGACTATGCAGTTTGCAGCCCCACCACCTTACTCTAAACACGGTGGTGCTGCTCTCCGCCTTCGTCACCTTTTGTGAGGGGTACTTCGGGGTGCTCCCCACAATCGAGCCGTGGGGAGAACTCTTCTACCTCAAGCTCGGCACAGCCATAAAAAACGAGGCGGCCCAATGCGGAGCCTGTGTCGCGGTGCGGCGCACCAGATCCGGGGTCCGCTTCCCAAAAATCGCCCTGCTGTAGTCGGCCAAACTGTGGCAGAAGACATATTTCTACGTCAAGAACACCCATCCGACGCGGGATTAAGTCAACCTGCCGACGTACGAGGCTGGTCCGCCTGTCGAGCCCCGTGCCGCCTGGAGGTTTCGGCCGAAGACTCTGTCGGTCGCCTCCTCCACTGCTCTAGTCCGTCTTCAGGAGATAACCGCGTCGGAGGGCCTCAAGGCCTCAGATCTGTTGGCCGCCTACGTGGATCGCCGGGTGTTGCATCTTTAATCCCGGCCTCATCTGATCAGCGACATGGTGAGGCGCCGCGACCCGAGCCGGCTAAGCACTGCTACCTCTTTAGCATGCGTTGGTTTTCCCTTGAAGAGGAAAGGTGTCGGTGTACTAAAGTAGGGGTACCTTAGTATCCCGAACTTGTGCACGGGCAGTTGCAGTGTCCCGCGGCAAGGCTTACCAGGCGACCGCCAAGACCCCTCGCGGTTCCTTTGGAGCCATTCAAGGACAAAGTATCCAAGTCCAGAAGACAAGGCCCCGGCAAGAGGAGCTTGCCGGGAAGGCCACTCAAGGCACATAATCACTCAAGACACGAGACCCCGGCAAGAGGAGCTTGCCGGGAAGGCCAACCAAGGCACCTCAAAAGAACTTGCCGCGACGCGCCACACGTCCCGGCAAGGCCCGGTAAGCGACAAGCTCCCAGGCGCGACAAGATAGCGACCGCGGCAAGGCACTTGCCGCGGCAAGCTTCCACTCAGTACCCACGCTCCAGCGCATCCACCCACGTGTCGCCCTGGGACCCTTCCAGGTGCACGTGGCGGAAGGCTGTGCAGCCAGGGGAACACGGTGGCAAGCGGCGATGACATGGCCACCATCGTGGTGGACGATGGCGCCCCTGACGGCCACTTTTTGCACTGTTTGGGCGACGGCGACGGGCATTTAATGCCCTTGTCCCCTGTCGTCAGGGTTAGGTATAGAGCACTATGCAAACACTGTTCCAACTACCACCCACTTTACACTTTTACCCCCGGGTGCGTTGCCACCTGTCGGTGACCCCTTTGACCTATAAAAGGAGGCCCATGCGCAACGTAGAAGAGGTTCCGAACATCAATCATTCTCCACGCTCGGTCTTGCTAGCGGTTAGAGAGTACTATTGCTCTCCTCGCTCCCGAGCCAAGAACTAAATAACAAACCAAAGCAGGAGTAGGGTTTTACGCATCCATGCGGCCCGAACCTGGGTAAGCTTCTCGTGTGCTCGCCTCGATCCGCTCTTTGTGCATCCTCCGCCCCCTGCCGTACCGAAAAGGGGCTCCGGTCCCATAGGTGTTCGTGGGCGATCAGTTTCCCCGACATCTTTGGCGCGCCAGGTAGGGGGTGCGTCGAGGTCGTGTGAACCTGATCCGGCATCCACACGAGCTAGATCTTCACCAACTTCATCAACTTCATCGACTTCATCAACATTCCGCCGAAGAAGAAGGCTTCGGAGGCAGCAGGCCCGTCGCGTCGATCCCGCCACCGCCGGAGCCAACGGCTGGTGGGGTAGACGCCGGCGGAAGGACGGACGTCGGCGAGGAAACTCTCGGCGCCGCCAAGTCCAAGGACAAGACGGACAACCGGGCGCACTCCAAGGCCTCGGCGTCCGTACATGCACCGCGCCCATCTTAGGAAGCACGGGACCGGCAGCGACGTGGTACTCAAGGTACCATACGCTTGCCGGGCCAAGGTCAAGCTGGCGGATCTCGGGACGCTCAAGGCCAGCATGCACATCAACATGCTGGCACGAGCAAGGCACGGTCGCCGGGACGGGATGCTCCTCCTTCCAACGTAGTTAGAAGTCCGAGCATATCCCGCTCCTCGCACCGCTCGCCACCCTTACCCGCCACTCCAGCAGAAGCTCTAGCTCGAGCTCAACTGCTTCTAGACTTCCCTGCAGCGGCAGACAAGGCCGACGACTGGAGGGCCACCATCCAGAGTCTCATCGCCTTCGCCAACGGCGACACTCCGCAGCAGCCGAGCACATCGCGGCCGCGGCAAGTTAGCCAGGCGCGGGCTGATGGCGACAAGACTGGTGGGCGTGCAACTACCGTGCACTCCCCGCCACGAAGGCCGAAATCGCCGACTCGCCGGATCAACCTCGACGACGACTCCACCGCGTCATCAGATCCGCGAGCTCGCCACGATCAGCGCCAAGTTCTCGACGATCGACAGCAAGAGGATGCTCGAACCCGCACCGAGCGCCGGAGAGAAGCACGGCATCAATCTGACCTGCGCGCTGGGCCCACTGTTGACATGCAAGCGCCAGGGGGACCAAGCGACTTGCCATACGCGGTAGGTTGCCCTGCGTTCACCCGTGAGCTGCGGCAAGTCCAGTGGCCCAGCATGAAGAACTTCAAGCCCGACGTACCGGAGAAGTACGACGGCAAGACACATCCATCGGAGTTCCTCAGCATCTACACCATCGCGGTGCAGGCTGCCGGGGGACGAGACGAGAAGATACTCGCCAATTACTTCCCGCTGGAGCTCAAGCCAAACGTCAGATCTTGGCTCTTGCACTTGCCGGAGAACTCCATTTCTTCTTGGGCCGATCTGTGCCATCAGTTTGTCGGCGCCTTCACAGGTGGCCACAAGCCCCATGGCCAGGAGAGTGACCTTCACATACTCTCCAGAAGGAAGGAGAGCCCCTGCGTAAGTATATCCAGAGGTTCAGCCGTGTCCAGCACAACATCCCGGACGTCCACCCTGCCGCGGTTATTAGCGCGTTCCATCAGAACGTGTGTAACCGCCAGATGAGGGAGGAGATGGCGATGTGCAAGATCAGGGACGTCAGCGAACTGTACGCCCTGGCCGACAAGTGCGCAAGCGCTGAGGAGGGGAGGAAACTCCCCGGAGAGGATACTGGAGCAGGGGGATCAGATAGTGAGGATGTCGCCCCGGCAAAGAAGAGCCGGCGGCGGGGCAACATGAAGAAGAAGAACAAGGAAGTGCTAGTCGTAGAGCAATCCAGCAAGGAGGCTGGCGCCAAGAAAGCCCAGGCTGGTAGCTCCGGCAAGGAGACTGCCGCGTGCACCAACTGCCAGACTGTGGCAGCCGCCGACAAGCAGGACGGCTCCGATAAGCAATACTGCAAGATCCACCGCACCAAGGGCCACGATCTCCAGAATTGTAAGAAAGTCGAGTACCTTGTCGAGCAACAAAAGGCTGAGTACGAGCGACGCGACAAGGAGAAGGCCCAGGGAGGTGATGGAGGGTCCGGCAAGAAGCGGCCATTCAACGGCCGGGGAGGACGCCGCGGCAAGGCCAAGCAGCGGCAAGGAGATAGACCTCCCCGCGGCCGCGACAAGGATGAAGACGAAGACGAAGATGAAGACATGGATGATGGAGAGAACAGCGAGCAGGAGTTTCAAAAAGCTACAGAAGTTTTGTGCATTGACGGTGGTGCTTCTCTGCATACTTCACACCGCCAACTCAAGCAATGGGTGCGTGAAGTCAATGCGGCAGAACCACCCGTCGAGTCGCGCAAACTTCTGAAGTGGTCCAGCACGCCTATCATCTTCGATATTGGGGACCACCCTGATCGCACAACTGCGGTCGGGTGCTTGCCGATGTTGGTTTCGCCAACCATCCGAAACCTCAAGGTCACCAAGATGTTAGTTGACGGCGGGGCCGGCTTGAATTTGATCTCCTCCACTGTGATCCAGAAACTCCAGATCCCTGACAGCGAGCTCGAAGAAACCGGCATGTTCCAAGGAATCAACCCGGGAAGGAGCAAGCCGAAGGGAAAGATCACACTGCCAGTGACATTTGGCGGCGAGCTGAACTTCAGAACTGAGAGGATCACTTTTGACGTCGCCGATATTCCATTGCCTTACAATGGGATACTTGGCCGTCCAGCACTCGCCAAGTTCATGGCAGCCTCTCACTATGCCTACAACATGCTCAAGATGCCAGGCCCGATAAGCGTCATCTCTGTCCCTGGCGACAAGAAGGATGCACTTATCTGCGCCGACAAGATTTACCGGGATGCAGCAGCCGCAACAGATAGCAAGGCACTTGCCGCTGAAGCTCCCGGGGGGAAGAAGACGAAGTTCGACAAGAGCTCTGGGGCCCACTCCGGCAAACGCACCTCTTCGGAGTGTTGCACTGCCGTCGAGGACGCACCATCGAGATCCACCGGCAAGTGTAAGAAGGCGATGGCAGCTCCGCCAACAACCAAGAAGGTGTCCGCCAAGGAGGACGACACTGGTGGTACTTTCACCATCAGTGCCACGCTTGATCCTAAATAGGAAAGCGCGCTCGTTGCTTTCCTGCGGGTGAACGTCGATGTGTTTGCATGGCAACCGTCTAACATCCCCGGTGTTCCCAGGAAAGTGATTGAGCACAAGCTTGCCGTTTGTCCTCATGCGCGGCCCGTCAAGAAAAAAGTCAGGAAACAAGTAGTAGAGCGCCAAGAGTTCATAGCGGAAGAAATCAAGAAGCTGGAAGCGGCAGGCCTTGTCAGAGGTGTGCTCCATCCCACGTGGTTGGCCAATCCTGTTGTCGTGCGTAAGGCGAATGGGAAGTGGAGGCTTTGTATAGACTTCACCGATGTGAATAAAGCTTGTCCCAAAGATCCATTTCCCTTGCCGCGCATTGACCAGATTGTTGACTCCACCGCCGGATGCGATTTGCTTTCATTTCTTGATGCATACTCAGGATATCACCAGATCTTCATGGCTGAGGAAGATGAGGAGAAGACAACATTCATTACTCCATGTGGCACTTATTGCTTCATACGCATGCCTTTCGCATTGAAGAATGCTGGTTCAATTTTTGCAAGAGTAGTCCACACAGCTTTTGAGCCACAAATACACAGAAACGTAGAAGCTTACATGGATGACATAGTGGTCAAGAGAAAGGACAGGGCAACTCTGATACAAGATCTAGACGAAACCTTTGCAAATCTGCGCAAGATACAGCTCAAACTTAATCCCGAGAAGTGCGTGTTTGGAGTCCCTTCCGGCAAACTTCTCGGGTTCTTCGTGTCTCAAAGGGGGATTGAAGCCAATCCCGACAAGATCAAGGCCATTGAGCAGATCGAAGCACCAAAGCGCGTCAAGGATGTACGAAGACTTGCCGGCTGCGTGGCTGCTCTCAGCAGGTTTATCTCTAAGTCTGCAGAACGCGCCCTGCCATTTTTCAAAATTTTGAAAAAGGCAGGTCCAATGAAATGGACTCCGGAAGCGGAGGCAGCGCTGCAAGACTTGAAGAGGTACCTGTCCTCCACACCAATACTTGTCGCACCTAGGCCACAAGAAAAGTTGCTGCTGTACCTAGCGGCAACCAATCAAGTGGTTAGTGCTGCGTTAGTAGCGGAGAGGGAGGCGAATGATGAGCCAGCGGCCGCGGCAAGCACATCTAGCGACAAGCAGGGGGCTTCCCCGACAAGCTCTGGTCCCGACAAGGACGAACCTGCGCAGATGCAAGAGGAGATATGAAAGAAGATGGTGCAGCACCCAGTTTATTTTGTCAGTTCCCTCTTGCAGGGGGCTAGGTCAAGGTACTCTGGTGTGCAGAAGTTGCTTTTGGGCCTTCTCATGGCCTCAAGAAAGCTGCGCCATTACTTCCAAGCACACGAGATAACAGTGGTCACTCGCTTTCCGCTGAAGAGGATATTGCAAAATCCAGAAGCAACCGGCAGGATTGTTGAGTGGGCACTGGAACTGTCAAGCTTTGGCCTCAAGTTCGAAAGCACTTCAACTATCCAGAGCAGAGCATTGGCAGAGTTCATAGCAGAGTGGACGCCAACACCAGACGAAGAAATCCCAGAGACGAGCATCCCCGTCAAAGAAGCGAGCCAGGAATGGATAATGTACTTTGATGGTGCCTTATCGCTGCAAGGCGCCGGTGCTGGTGTGCTGCTTGTCGCACCCACTGGGGAACACCTCAAGTACGTGGTCCAGATGCACTTTCCAAAGGAGCAAGCGACGAACAATACTACAGAGTATGAGGGTTTGCTTGCCGGTCTCAGGATCGCGGCAGACCTTGGGATTAAGAAGCTGATTGTAAGGGGTGACTCGCAGTTAGTCGTCCGCCAAGTGAACAAGAATTACCATAGTCCGTTGATGGACGCGTACGTTGACGAAGTGAGAAAGCTTGAAGAGCACTTTGACGGCCTACAGATGGAGCACGTTCCAAGAGCTCAGAATGACATTGCAGATGGCCTGTCAAAGTGCGCCGCACTTAAGTTACCTGTGGAACCAGGGATCTTCGTGCTCAAGCTGACTCAACCATCTGTAACACCGTCAACTGGACAGAGCAAGAAGAGGAAGTTGGTCTCTGGTGACTACCTTCCAGCAGAGCTTCCCGAAGCCGTCGCCAAGAAGGTCCCCAAGATCAACGCCAAGAGTGCTGAGGTGCAATCTGCTCCGGCAAGTCCCAGGACTTGTTCCGTTGAAGCGGAAGCTCCCGGCAAGTTTTGCTCTGGCAAGCTTGCCGGGGATCGTCACGCTCCGGCTGAGACACAAGTTCTCGTCGTAGAAGCAGACGTTCCCACAGCAGCAGATGTGCCTTTAGTCCTTGTTGTCGAGCCACAAGCTCCAGCATGGGCACAGCAGATTGTCCGTTTCCTCCAGACAGGAGAACTTCCCGAAGAGCAAGAAGAAGCAGAAAGAGTAGCCCGACAGTCAAGTATGTACCAGTTTGTCGACAACGAACTGTACAGAAGGAGACTCAACGGTGTGAAATTGAAGTGTATTCCCCGGGAAGATGGACAGAAGCTGTTGGCAGAGATACACAGAGGCATATGTGGCCACCACATTGGCGCAAGAGCACTTGTCGGCAAGGCATTCCGGCAAGGTTTCTTTTGGCCAGAAGCCCTCCAGGATGCAACTGCACAAGTAACCAAGTGTGAAGCGTGCCAGTTCCATTCCAAGCAGATACATCAGCCAGCTCAAGCTCTCCAGACGATCCCTTTGTCCTGGCCATTTTCGGTCTGGGGGCTCGACATCCTCGGCCCCTTTCCCCGCGCAGCCGGGGGCTTCAAGTTCTTGGACGTCGCCATCGACAAGTTCACAAAGTGGCCGGAAGTGGAACCATTGAGAAAGGTGACCGCACAGTCAGCAGTCAAGTTCTTCAGGTCGATTGTTTGCCGTTTCGGGATCCCTAACAGGATCATCACCGACAACGGTACACAGTTCACCAGTCGCACCTTCATGCAATACGTCCAAGATCTTGGTGCCAAGGTCTGCTTCACTTCTATTGCTCACCCGAGAAGCAACGGTCAAGCGGAGAGGGCAAACGTTGAAGTGCTGCGCGGACTCAAGACCAGAACTTTCGACAGGCTGCACAAGTGCGGAAGAAACTGGATCGAGGAGCTGCCAGTGGTTCTTTGGTCGATCAGGACGACGCCAAATCGAGCCACTGGACAGACACCCTTTGCTCTAGTCTATGGAGCAGAGGCAGTTCTCCCCACAGAACTCGTATACGGGTCGCCTCGAGTGCTAGCTTATGATGAGCTCGAGCAAGAGCAGCTGCGACAAGATGACGTGCTGCTCCTTGAGGAAGACCATCTTCAGGCCGCTGTGCGAGCTGCTCGCTATCAGCAAGCTTTGCGCCGCTACCATAGCCGCAAAGTTAAAGCCAGAAAATTCGAGGAAGGCGACCTTGTTCTTCGGCGCGTTCAGTCTGCCAAAAATTCCAACAAGTTGACGCCGAAGTGGGAAGGCCCTTATCGGGTGAAACAAGTCACTAGGCCCGGCGCTGTCCGCCTTGAGACCGAAGATGGCTTGCCGGTGAGCAACTCCTGGAACATCGAGCATCTTCGTAAGTTTTACCCATAAGGTGCGGTTGCCGTGATCCACTCCGGCAACCACCTTTTGTACAAGTCTTGCCGCTGTTGCATGTAATCCTTTGTACAAAGCCGGGCGCAGACCCCGTGCATCAGTAAAGTTTATGTGCCCCGCACATCTTGTCATTTCATGCTTTCTATTTTTTGCATGTATCAACTGACACCCTGTGCAGCACCTACCCCCGGTAAGCAATAACGAGCCACAAAGGCCCATATCTGTGTTTTCTCTTCTTTCTTTTTTCTCAAGGAGGAGAAGGTTCCC
>LR738709.1:680480052-680578059 GCA_902687465.1 Secale cereale | reverse complement strand
AAGAGAAGATAGTGCTATGGACCAAGTGCCGTTCAAGAAAGACTTGCCTTGCCTGGAAGCAGACAACACAAAAGCTAAGTTGCCAAAGTTTGAGCAATCAAATTTTTGAATTTTTAAGTTATCCTCCTTGAACGGCCGCGGTTTGTATGGAAAACCTGTGCGCGGAGGAACCAACTCGTAGCCAGTTGCGCCCGTATTTTGTTTCGAGTTTGCTCAACAGCTTAAGTGAGCTGCGACTAGTGTCGCGCCCTTACTTTGTTTCCGAGCCCGCTCAACAGCTTAAGTGTGCTGCAACTGGTTGCGACAAGGTTTCTTGTCGGCAACGGCACCGCCAGCAGGCTACTGAAGTTCTGCACTCAGCGCTCGCGGCAAGGGTGCCTACGCCGGCAAGTTCCCTAAAAGCATAGGGTAAAAACATACCAAGCAAGGAAGTCAAGTAAAGGAAATAACGTTGCATTAACCACCTAAGATAGAGTTATATTACAAAATGACTTGCCGCAATTCTAATAGACTATTGTTCATAACATGGTTGGCAGCGACAAGGAAAGAAGAAAGTAAAAAGCCTAGTCCGCGCGTTCGCCTTCAACCCTCTTGATCCCGCCCACCTTGTCCACAATGGGTGCGACAAGGGCCTTGAACGCCTCCTAGTCGGCGTCGAGCGGCAGGGTCCTGAGGACATTGGTGAGGTTGAGCCCCGGGTTTCGGAAGACCACCTTGATCAACACCTTTTGGAGAGCCCCCGCGCAGAGCCTGCGCGATTCATCCGCCAGCTGCTTCGGGATCTTCTCCCGGAGTTGCTGGAGGGCCGTCGCCACGCCCTTGAAGAACAAAGTAAGCTTGGCGCTAGGGTGGAGGTTCTCGTCGGTGGAATACCCGAGATACTCCGCCCCCAGCTGCGCCAACTCCTTGTCGATGTCCGCGTCGGCGTTGACAAGGCCTTCCGTCCATAGCTCGACGGTCCGCCTAAAGTTATTCTGGGAAATGGCGGCACTGTCCAGCAACACCTTCTCGGCCCTAAGCTCCTCCTTCAGGGCCGTCTCCCGCTCCCTGGCGCCGTCCAGCGTCGTGGTAAGAGTGGACAGCTTCAGCTCCAGGTCGGCGATTGAGTCCTTGGCGACGGCGAGCTCCTTGCCCTTCTCTGAGAGGCGGACCTGCAGCTCGGAATGGCTGTGGGCGTCCTTCTCCCTCTCGAGCTTGAGTGCGGCAACCTCCTCGCCGCTCGTCTTGAGGTTGGCCTCCAGTTGCGCCACCCTCGTTTCCAGCTCCCTCTTGGCGGTCTCGGCAGCTGCAGCAGCATCCCTTGCTTCCTGTAGAGCTCCGCCAAGAGATCGTTCACGCGCGGCAAGTTCCTCCTCGTGGCCATCGAGGTTGACCTTCCGCTGCGTCAACTCACCCTCCAGTGTGGACAACTGCTCAGCGGCAAGCCGCTGCTGCTCCTCCACCTAGGCCTTCTCTAGGATGAAGGCCTGCTGCGCCTCGGCAAGCTGCTCCCGCTCCTCCGCCAGGGACCGGAGAGCCGCTTGGTTTTCGGCCCGGAGCTCTTCTGCGCGCTTCTCCAAGTCAACTCCCGCCTTGGAGGCCAGAGCCTCGCGGGACTCCAGCTTGGCTTGCCGGGCGCGGTAAAGGGACAGAAGCTTCCGCAGCAGCCGCTCCTCCTCGGGCTCGCTGCTACTGTTCGGCACATCGACGAGCTTCAGTACGGCGGAGGCAAGGACCTCCCCGTCGAAGACCTCTCCCTCGACTGGCGCCCTGGACATGGACGCCCACGGGAGCTGGATGAAGACATCGTCGCCGGCCTTCAGGTAGGCGCTTGGCTCGGGCTCGTCGGAGCTGGGGGCTGCGGCGGCGGCGGAGGGCTCGGCGGTCGGCGTAGCGCCTGGCGCTCCTGCGGCCTCAGTGCCGTCAGTGCGATCACCAACCTCTTCGCCAGCTGCCGCGGCGGCAGCCTTGGCGGCCTCTGCGGCGGCGGGATCGTCCGCGCCAACCGTCTCCTCGGCAACGGCGGCATCGTCAACGACGACCTCCGTCTCCATTGGCTCGGCTACAGACGGATCTGACGGAGGAAAAGAAAAGAACAAATAGTCAAGCAAATATCCAAAAAGGAGAATTGAAAGAAGAAAAGTCCAAGGGATTACCTGCGCGGGCCGGCTCCTCGGTGGGGTTCCCGGTCGAGGAACTCTACCTCGGCGGCGTGGTGGTAGCTCCCGCCGGCGGAGGGCCGCTAGCGCCATCCCTCGCCAGAGAGCTCGCCCTTGGCGGGGTACTCGCCCTTGGTGGGGTGCTCGGCCTTGGCGGGGTGCTCGCCCTTGGCGGAGTGTTCTCCCTTGCCGGGGAGCTCCCCCTTGGCGGTGTGGTCCAGGCGTGCGGCACATCGGGGGCGGTCTCCTGGCGCTCCTGATGCTGTTGCTCTGCTCCTGCACGAATCAACAAGCAAGCGTCAGCAAAAATAGAGTACCCACGCGCGCCTGACAGCAAAAAGTGGACAAAGAACTTACGCTGGGGGCTGCGCTGGGGGCTGCTCTAAAGACCAGACCCTGGGTCCGGCAAGCTCGTCTCGGGCGCACCCCCTGCTGTTGCGGCGGGCTCGTCCTCGATGACGATCACCGGGACCTTGGCCCTCTTCGCCGCCCTCTGGGCCAGAGTTCTGAAAAGGACAGGTTCAGAGTTAGGCGAAAGAGATGCAAGACAAAGCAACAGAAAATCGAAGAAGTACGAGAATTGCAAAGACTTACTCTTCTTCCTCCTCGTCGGAGCTGAGCGCGGAAAAGTCAAAATCTGGCTCGCGCATCCCGGCGCGAGGAGGCGGAGGAGTGGGCTCCCTTGGCCGCTTGGCGGGAGCAGGGACGGTGGTCTGAGAAGACCCCACTCCGGTTGCCGCCGAAGCGCGAGGGGCGGCGGGAGCAGAGGCGCCAGTCCGGGAAGATCCCCCTCCAGCCGCTGAAGAAGCGCGAGGAGCTCCCGTGGCGGCCTTGCTTGCTGCGGTGACGCGTGTCGCGCGGCGCTGCGGCTGTTGGCCCGTCTGCCGCCCCGTCACGTCTGCGGCCTTGCGAAGACGCCTCCTTGTCGGAGCTGGAGGGCTTGCTGGTGGTGGCGAGCTGCCCGAGGACGAGGAGGAGGAGCCGATCTCCAGCGAGCCGCTCGAGTCCTCGGCAGGCTCACTTGACCCGGCACCCTGCTCGGCGGGCCCGCTCGACTCGACACCCTGCTCGGTGGGCTCGCTTGTCCCGGCGATTTGCCCGGCAAGCTTCCCCGCTTTGCGAAGCTCCTCCTGCTCGGCAAGGCTTGTCGCCTCCGTTGCCTCCGCCTCCTCCACAGTGTACCTGAACTCGCCCGCGGCCCTGGCTGCCGCCGCCTCTTCCAGTCTGGTGGCAATATACGCCATCTCTTGGTCAGTGGTGTCGCGGGTGAGGCCTTTCTTCTCGTCGGAGTTGATTGGCTGTTCCACCAAGTTGTCGAAGAACGCCTGCACAACTTCGTCGGAAGGCTCTTGCCAAGTGGGGACGATCCCGTGGGAATCGCACAGCGGCATCACTGCACGGATGGCGCTGAGCGACGAGTTGTTGCACAGCGGAACTACGCCCGCCGGCAACGTAAACCACTCGGGATGGTCGGAGTCATACTTGAACAACGCCTAGAGCATCACGTTGAGCTCTAGGATTGTGAAGTTATAATTGAGGCCCGGGCGCAGCCTCATGATATCTGCCGCGTTCTCGAACTCCCAGGCGCCCCTCTTCCTCTCATGCAAGGGGGCGATGCGGCGGCGGAGAAAGTCTGCTCCAACTGCGCCTACAGTGAGCTTGGCGTGCCTAAGGCGAAGAATCCGGGTAGTGGCAACCTTCAATCTGCTATCCTCCGGGGCCAAATCGCTCCAGTCATTGCCGCGTACTACTAGGGCTTGGCGCCGGGAAGTGAATGGCTGCGGGTCATCCTCTACGATCCAACACCAATTGGGCCTCCATTCATCCCACTTGCCGCGGAGCTCCCCCTCCAGATAGGCTTCCTTCTTGTGCATCCTCGAGATCCAGGAGACGCCGCCGGACAAAGGCGACCCTGCCTCGACTCGAGGCGTGAAGTAATGGCGGAAAAGAGCCACATTGGGGTAGACTCCGACAAAGTTTTCGCACAGATGTGCGAAAACGACCATGGTCAAGACGACGTTGGGGGTGAAGTCAAGGAGATGGAACCCGTAGGTGTTCATGATGTCGCAGAAGAACTCAGAATAGGGCGGGCAGAGCCCGTAGTAGAAGAACAGGGCAAAGAAGGCGTAGCCGGTCGGGAACATCTCGAAGGCTACGGCGGGGAGTACCTTGGTGCGCGGATGTGCCTTCGTCTCCCTCGACCAGAAAAGGTAGAAGGTATCCCTCAGCTCCTCCGCGTCAAGCTTTGGCGGGAAGAACGCCATCTTCTTCCGCATTGCTGCTAGCCGCAGCGCCTCGGCGGACTTCGCGGACTTCCCCTTCTCGCCTTTTGGAGCCATGGCGGGGACGGTGGGGGAAGTCGACGGCGCTGGTGATGCTGGTGGCGGCGGAGGGGGCGGAGCTCTGCTCTCTTTCGACCTTCGGGGAGGAAGGGGAGCAGCGGGGGTTTCTGAGGGACGAAGAAGCAACGGGCGAATGGAAGGAACTGCCCCTGTTTCCCCTGCTTTTAAGGGGGGGGAGGGGGACGTTCCGCATTTCCCATTAAAGAATCAGGCCACGATCTCTCCCACGACGCCGTGATTGACGCATGCCGTTAGGGGAGGGCGCGGTGGATACGGAGTGGGATACGGCGTGCCGCAGGCCGCGCGTGCCCGTGCACTGTTTTGGGCCTGGCCCAACAGCGCTCGGCACCGTGTATGGCCCAGGCCCGGGGGCTCCTGTCGGTGTACTAAAGTAGGGGTACCTTAGTATCCCAAACTTGTGCACGGGCAGTTGCAGCGTCCCGCGGCAAGGCTTACCAGGCGACCGCCAAGACCCCTCGCGGTTCCTTTGGAGCCATTCAAGGACAAAGTATCCAAGTCCAGAAGACAAGGCCCCGGCAAGAGGAGCTTGCCGGGAAGGCCACTCAAGGCACATAATCACTCAAGAAACGAGACCCCGGCAAGAGGAGCTTGCCGGGAAGGCCAACCAAGGCACCTCAAGAGAACTTGCCGCGACGCGCCACGCGTTCCGGCAAGGCCCGGTGAGCGACAAGTTCCCAGGCGCGACAAGATAGCGACCACGGCAAGGCACTTGCCGCGGCAAGCTTCCACTAAGTACCCACGCTCGAGCGCATCCACCCACGTGTCGCCGTGGGACCCTTCCAGGTGCACGTGGCGGAAGGCTGTGCAGCCAGGGGAACACGGCGGCAAGCGGCGATGACATGGCCATCGTCGTGGCGGACGATGGCGCCCCTGACGGCCACTTTTTGCACTGTTTGGGCGACGGCGACGGGCATTTAATGCCCTTGTCCCCTGCCGTCAGGGTTAGGTATAGAGCACTATGCAAACACTGTTCCAACTACCACCCACTTTACACTTTTACCCCCGGCTGCGTTGCCACCTGTCGGTGACCCCTTTGACCTATAAAAGGAGGCCCATGCGCAACGTAGAAGAGGTTCCGAACATCGATCATTCTCCATGCTCGGTCTTGCTAGCGGTTAGAGAGTACTGTTGCTCTCCTCGCTCCCGAGCCAAGAACTAAATAACAAACCAAAGCAGGAGTAGTGTTTTACGCATCCATGCGGCCCGAACCTGGGTAAACTGCTCGTGTGCTTGCCTCGATCCGCTCTTTGTGCATCCTCCGCCCCCTGCCGTACCGAGAAGGGGCTCCGGTCCCATAGGTGTTCGTGGGCGATCAGTTTCCCCGACAAAAGGGTGATGCAGCAAAGTAGCGTAAGTATTTCCCTCAGTTTTTGAGAACCAAGGTATCAATCCATTAGGAGACTACACGCAAATCGCCTAGTACCTGCACAAACATTCAAGAACCTTGCAACCAACGCGATAAAGGGGTTGTCAATCCCTTCATGTCCACTTGCAAAAGTGAGATCTGATAAAGATAATAAGATAAATATTTTTGGTACTTTTTTGTATAGATTGGAAAATAAATATTGCAAAATAAATAGTAAACTAGAATTATAGATCGAAAACTTATATGATGTAAAGTAGACCCCGGGGCCATAGGTTTCTCTAGTGGCTTCTCTCATGATAGCAATACTATGGTGGGTGAACAAACTACTGCCGAGAAATTGATAGAAAAGCACAAAGTTATGAGAATATCTAGGCATGATCATGAACATAGGCATCACGTCAGTGTCAAGTAGACCAAAACGATACTGCATCTACTACTATTACTCCACACATCGACCGCTATCCAGCATGCATCTAGAGTATTAAGTTCATAAGAACAGAGTAACGCCTTAAGCAAGATGACATGATGTAGAGGGATAAACTCAAGCAATATGATATAAACCCTATTTTGTTATCCTCGATGGCAACAATACAATACGTGCCTTGCTACCCATCCTGTCCTTGGGAAAGGTGATACGTCTCCGTCGTATCTATAATTTTTGATTGTTCCATGCCAATATTCGACAACTTTCATATACTTTTGGCAACATTTTATACTATTTTTGGGACTAACATATTGATCCAGTGCCCAGTGCCAGTTCCTGTTTGTTGCATGTTTTTTGTTTCGCAGAATATCCATATCAAACGGAGACCAAACGGGATAAAAACGGACAGAGATTTTTTTGGAATATATGTGAATTTTGGGAAGCGGAACTAACATGAGACGATGCCCGAGTGGCCCACGAGGGTGAGGGGCGCGCCGAGGGGGGCAGGCACGCCCTGGGCCCTCGTGGCCACACCGTAAGGCGGTTGATGCCCTTCTTACGCCGCAAGAAAGCTAATATTCGGAAAAAAATCATGTCCAAAAATCAGCCCAATCGGAGTTACAGATCTCCGGAAATTTAAGAAACGGTGAAGGGCCAGAATCTAAGAACGCAGAAACAAAGAGAGACAAAGAGACATATCCAATCTCAGAGGGGCTCTCGCCCCTCCCACGCGATGGAAACCATGGACCAGAGGGGAAACCCTTCTCCCATCTAGGGAGAAGGTCAAGGAAGAAGAAGAAGGGGGGGGGGGGGGCTCTCTCCCCCTCGCTTCCGGTGGCACAGGAGTGCCGCCGGGGCCATCATCGTCACCACAATCTACACTAACAACTTCAGCGCCGTCATCGCCAACTCTTCCCCCCTCTATGCAGTGGTGTAACCCCTCTTCTACCCGCTGTAATCTCTACTTAAACATGGTGCTCAATGCTATATATTATTTCCCAATGATGTAAGGCTACCCTATGATGTTTGAGTAGATCCGTTTTGTCCTATGGGTTAATTGATGATCGTGATTGGTTTGAGTTGCATGTTTTATTATTGGTGCTGTCCTATGGTGCTCTCCGTGTCGCGCAAGCGTGAGGGATCCCCGCTGTAGGGTTTGCAATATGTTCATGATTTTCTTATGGTGGGTGGCGTGAGTGACATAAGCACATACCCGAGTAAGTAGGTTGTTTGCGTATGGGAATAAAGAGGACTTGATACTCTAATGCTATGGTTGGGTTTTACCTTAATGATCTTTAGTATTTGCGGATGCTTGCTAGAGTTCCAATCATAAGTGCATATGATCCAAGCAGAAAGTACGTTAGCTTATGCCTCTCCCTCAAATAAAATTGCAATAGTGATTACCGGTCTAGTTATCGATTGCCTAGGGACAAATAACTTTTTCGTGACAAAAATCTCTCTACTAAAACTAATTTATTTGCTTCTTCATCTTAACAGCCCCTAGTTTTAGTAACGTGCTCTTTATATTCTTGCAAACCTATCCTACAAAAATCACAAAGTACTTGTAGTTTCATACTTGTTCTAGGTTAAGTAAACGTCAAGCATGCGTAGAGTTGTATCGGTGGTCGATAGAACTTGAGGGGATATTTGTTCTACCTTTAGCTCCTCGTTGGGTTCGACACTCTGACTTATAGAAAGAGGCTATAACTTATCCCCTACACTTGTGGGTTATCAAGACCTTTTTCTGGCGCCGTTGCCGGGTAGCAATAGCGTGAGGTGAATATTCTCGTGTGTGCCTGTTTGCTTTATCACTAAGTAGATTTTATTTGCTGTTCTAAGTTGTTTTCTATCTTTAGATATGGGTAGGAAATGCAAAATACCAAAAACAATTAGTGGTACCTACTGAACCAATGTTTGAAGAACCACTCAAAATCTATCACACTAATGAAGCTTATTACTTGGATCATCTTCGATCCCTATGTGCTCGGGCTGAAACCCCAACTAGCTTAGTTGAGGGAAAATCTTTAGATGAGCATGCTTGTTATGTGCGACACCGCATATGTGAAAAAGGGAAACTTTTACTGGATCAAATTCATCGTTTGCAGCGCTATGCTTGGAATTTATGTGAAATATATAATTTTACTTGTTGTTGTGAAGACCCTACGAAACACCTTCCCTACCAATGTGAGTTTAGGGATAATGGAATCGTATCTTCATATGCTAAGGGTGTTTATAGTTACTATGATGTTCAACAAATTGAAGAATTTGTTGCTTTTAAGGGTGCTTATGAAATTGCTTCTTTGATTGAAAGTATGATGCTACTCTTTACAAATCTGAAATTTTTGCCATATTTAAATATTCTTATGATAATTATGCTTCTAATGCCTATGTTAAACCATATATTAAGGACTCCTCTCCTGTCCAAGAAGAGACTAATATTTTGCATGAGTCTATGGAAGAAGAAATTAATGACATTGTGAGCTCATTGGATGAAAAAGGTGAGGAGGAGAGCGAAGAACAAAAGGAGGAAGAGTGGATTAGCTACCCATGCCCACCTTCTAATGAGAGTAACTCTTCAACCCATACATTGTTTAATTTCCCTTCGTGCTTACCGAAGGATGAATGCTATGATGATTGTTATGATCCCATTGATTCTTTTATAATATCCATTTTTGATGATGCTTGCTATGCTTGTGGCCAAGATGTCAATATGAATTGTGCTTATGGATATGAACTTGCTATAGTTCCTTATTTTAAACATGAGATAGTTGCTATTGCACCCACGCATGATAGTCCTATTATCTTTTTGAATTCTCCAAACTACACTATATCGGAGAAGTTTGCACTTATCAAGGATTATATTGATGGGTTGCCTCTTTATGTTACACATGATGATTTTGATGAACATAATATGCATGTTCTTGCTGCTCCTACTTGCAATTACTATGAGAGAGGAACTACATCTCCGCCTCTCTATGTTTCCAACACGATAAAATTGCAAGAAACTGCTTATACTATTCATTGGCCTTTACTTGATGTGCATGAATTGTTCTTGAATGACATGCCCATGCATAGGAAGAGAGTTACACTTCGTTTTTGCATGACACATATCACTTTGTGCTCACTACTAAATGCCAAATCATTGCTAATTAATATTAGCTATGATATACCTTGGGATCCGGGTGGATCCGTTACTTGAGCACTATATGTCTAGCTTAATGGCTTTAAAGAAAGCGCTGCCAGGGAGACAACCCGGAAGTTTTAGAGAGTCATTTAATTCTGTTGTGTGCTTTTGTAAAGTTAAAAAAAATAAAAAATAAAGAGGGGAACCTAAAACTTTTTCAAAAAGAAAAGCGAAAGTGAGAAAGACGAGCATTGTTAAAGTTGGAGCTAGCCTTGAACCTTATTCATGCCCATGGAAACTTTGTGAACCTTGATTATAGAAACTTTTCAACAAGAATAATTATCCCCTTTTACAATTCCATTGTATTATAAAAATAATGTGCCAAGAGTTTCCTTTAGGATGATTAAACTGCTTGTTGGTTTGTGCGGTGCAAAAACAGAAACTATGGCTGTAGTGTGCGATTTTACATTTTTTACTGGAACGTCGAAATGATCTGAAACTTTTTGCATAGTATTTCTATACAAATTGTTGATTTTTCCTAATTTTGCCATAATTTTAGGATTACATAAGTATGGTTAATGTTCAGATTACTACAGACTATCCTGTTTTCACAAATTGCTGTTATAGCTTCATTATTTGCATATGTTTGAATTCTTGTTTATGCCTCCTTGACTTGGGGCCATAGAATTGTGATAGCATACAGTAGGTAATGTTTGTTTATAATTACAAAATAATGTTAGAGTAGTACATGATGGGATTTTATTGATCATATGCACTAACCCAGCACTAAAAGTTCGGTTAAGTTTTGTGTGGATGAAGTGTTCGAAGATCGAGGAGGTCTCGATGTGAGAAGAAGGAGGAGAGGCAAGATGTCAGGCTTGGGTATGCCCAATTCACCCCAAGTAAATATTCAAGGAGACTCAAGCATCTAATCTTGGGGATGCCCCGGAAGGCATCCCATCTTTCGTCAAAAAGTATCGGTATGTTTTCGGATTTGTTTCGTTCACATGATATGCGTACATTCTTGGAGCGTCGTGTTCTTTCTATTTTTCTTTTAATAAATGCACCATGCTGGTATGAGATAGTCTTTGGTTGATTTATAGAATGCTCTTTGCACTTCACTTATATCTTTTGAGTATGGCTTTATAGAATGCTTCATGTGCTTCACTTATATCATTTGAAGTTTGGATTGCCTGTTTCCCTTCACATAGAAAACCGCCATTTGTAGAATGCTCTTTTGCTTCACTTATATTTGTTAGAGAGTGGGCATATCTTGTTTAGGACGAATTTAAACTCTCTTGCTTCACTTATATATATTTAGAGAGTTGACAGGAATTGGTCATTCACATGGTTAGTCATAAAATCCTACATAAACTTTTAGATCGCTGAATATGATATGTTTCATTCCTTGCAATCGTTTTGCGATATAGAGATGCTAATATGTGGGAGGTACTAGTTAATAATTTTGGTTTAGTAAGAATATTGGTGTTAAGGTTTGTGATTCCCGAAGCATGCACGTATGGTCTCCTAACTATATAACCAAATTGGCGCGCATTGTATTTTGATTGTTTATCTTTGTGTGAAGGTTGGGGGCGCATGATGGTTAACTCCTACCAACCTCCCCCCTAGGAGCACGCGTTGTAGTATTTTTTCTTCGAGGGCTAATAGATTTTTTGCAATAAGTATGTGAGTTCTTTATGACAAATGTTTAGTCCATGGGTTATACGCACTCTCACCCTTCCACCTTGCTAGCCACTCTAGTACCGCAATTTTCGCCAGTGCATCAAACCACCTTATATCCTTCCTCAAAACAGCCATCATACCTACCTATTATGGCATTTCCATAGCCATTCCGAGATATACTGCCATATAACTCCACCATTCCGTTTATTATGACACGCACCATCATTGTCATATCGCCTTGCATGATCGTAAGATAGCTAGCATGATGTTTCCATGGCTTGTCCGTTTTTTGATGTCATTGCTACGCTAGATCATTGCACATCCCGGTACACCGCCGAAGGCATTCATATAGAGTCATATTTTTGTTCTAGTATCGAATTGTAATATCGAGTTGTAAGTAAATAAAAGTGTGGTGATCATCATTATTAGAGCATTGTCCCTTGAAAAAAAAGGAAAGGCCAAAAAAAAGAAAAAAAGGCCAAATAAAAAAAAGAGAAAGGCCAAATAAAAAGAAGGAAGGCCCAAAAAAAAAAGAAAAGAAAAAAAGAAACGAGAAGAAAAAGGGGACAATGCTACTATCTTTTTTTCCACACTTGTGCTTCATCATATCACCATGTTCTTCATGATAGAGAGTCTCCTATGTTGTCACTTTCATATACTAGTGGAAATTTTTCATTATAGAACTTGGCTTGTACATTCCAATGATGGGCTTCCTCAAATGCCCTAGGTCTTCATGAGCAAGGAAGTTGATGCACACCCACTAGTGTTCTTTTGAGCTTTGATAACCCACAAGTGTAGGGGATCGCCACAGTTTTCGAGGGTAAAGTATTAAACCCAAATTTGTTGATTCGACACAAGGGGAGCCAAAGAATACTCTTAAGTATTAGCAACTAGGTTGTCAATTCAGCCACACCTGGAAACTTAGTATCTGCAGCAAGGTAGTTTAGTAGCAAAGTAATATGATAGTGGCGGTAGCGGAAATAAAAGTAACGATATTATTTTTGTAGTTTTTATAATAGTAGCAACGGAAAAGTAAATAAACAACAAGCAATATGTGAAAAGCTCGTAGGCTTTGGATTGGTGATGGGAAATTATGTCCGATGCAATTCATCATGTAGAAGTTATAACCTAGGGTGACACAGAACTAGCTCCAGTTCATCATTATAATGTAGGCATGTATTCCGAATATAGTCATACGTGCTTATGGAAAAGACCTTGCAAGACATCTTTTGTCCTACCCTCCCATGGCAGCGGCGTCCTATTGGAAACTAAGGGATATTAAGGCCTTTTAATAGAGTACCGGACCAAAGCATTAGCACATAGTGAATACATGAACTCCTCAAACTAAGGTCATCACCGGGAGTGGTCCCGATTATTGTCACTTCGGGGTTGCCGCATCATAACACATAGTAGGTGACTATAGACTTGCACGATAGGATCAAGAACACACATATATTCATGAAAACATAATAGGTTCAGATCTGAAATCATGGCACTCGGGCCCTAGTGACAAGCATTAAGCATAGCAAAGTCATAGCAACATCGATCTCAGAACATAGTGGATACTAGGGATCAAACCCTAACAAAACTAACTCGATTACATGATAGATCCCATCCAACCCATCACCGTCCAGCAAGCCTACGATGGAATTACTCACACACGGCGGTGAGCATCATGGAATTTGTGATGGAGGAAGGTTGATGATGACGATGGCGACGATCTCCACTCTCTGGAGCCCCGAACGGACTCCAGATCTGCCCTCCCGAGAGAGATTAGGGCTTGGCGGCGGCTCCGTGTCATAAAACGCGATAATTCTTTCTCCTTTATTTTTTTCTCCACGAAACGGAATATATAGGACCTGGGGATACGTCGGTGGGGCATCGGGGTGCCCTCGAGGCAGGGGTGCGCGCCCTGGGAAGGGGGGCGCGCCCCACACCCTCGAGGAAAGCCCGTGGGCCCCCCGGTGTGGATCTTCTTGCAGGTATTTTTTATATTTTCTGAAATAAATCTCCGTTGATTTTCAGGCGAGAACTTTTTATTTCTGCACAAAAACAACACCATGGCAGTTTTGCTCAAAACAGCGTCAGTCCGGGTTAGTTCCATTCAAATCATGCAAGTTAGAGTCCAAAACAAGGGCAAAAGTGTTTGGAAAAGTAGATATGTTGGAGATGTATCAACTCCCCCAAGCTTAAACCTTTGCTTGTCCTCAAGCAATTCAGTTGACAAACTAAAAGTGAAAAAGAAAAACTTTGACAAACTCTGTAAATATGTAAGCTAGCATTCAGGTTTTCAACAAGATCATGAACTAACCACATTCACAATAAATTTCACGTCTCAAGACTACTCACATCAATAGCATAATCAACTAGCGAGCAATAATAATAAATCTCGGATGACAACACTTCTCAAAACAATCATGATATGATATAACAGGATGGTATCTCGCTAGCCCTTTTTGAGACCGCAAAACATAAATGCAGAGCACCTTTAAAGATCCAGGACTGACTAGACATTGTAATTCATGGTAAAAGAGATCCAGTCATGATCATACTCAATGGAAATTAATAGTAATACATGCAACGACAGAGGTGCTCTCCTACTGGTGCTTTTTGATAAGAGGGTGATGACTCTACATAAAAGTAAATAGATAGGCCCTTCGCAGAGGGAAGCATGGATTTGTAGAGGTGCGAGAGCTTGATTTTTAAATAGAGATGGATAACATTTTGAGCGGTATACTTTCATTGTCAACATAACAACCAAGAACCTTGATATCTCCCATGCTACGCACATTATAGGCGGTTCCCAAACAGAATGGTAAAGTTTATACTCCCCCAACCACCAACAAGCACACTCCACGGCCAGCCGAATCCACGGGTTACCGTCCAAACAAGCAACAGCCCTGGGGGAGTTTTGTTTAATTATTATGATTTTGAGCATGGTACTGGGCATCCCGGTTACCAGCCATTTTCTCATGAATGATGAGCAGAGTCCACTCATCGTGAGAATAACCCACCTAGCATGGAAGATATAGACATCCCTAGTTGATACATGAGCTGTTCGAGCATACAAAACAGAATTTCATTTGAAGTTTTAGAGTTTGGCACATACAAATTTACTTGGCACGGCAGGTAAATACCGCATATAGGAAGGTATGGTGGACTCATGTGGAATAACTTTGGGGTTTATGGAAGTGGATGCACAAGCAGTATTCCCGCTTAGTACAGGTGAAGGCTAGAAGGAGACTGGGAAGGGACCAGCTAGAGAGCAACAACGGTCATGAACATGCATTATAATTAATCAACAATGAATGCAAGCATGAGTAGGATATAAATCACCATGAACATAAATATCGTGAAGGCTATGTTGATTTGTTTCAACTACATGCGTGAACATGTGCCAAGTCAAGTCACTTAAGTCGTTCAAAGGAGGATACCACCCATCATACCACATCACAACCATTCTAATATCATGTTGGCACGCAGGATAGACCATTATAAACTCTCAGCTAATTAAGCATGGCATAAGCAGGTATGATCTCTAATTGTTATTGCAAACATGTTTCATTCATAACAAGATGAATCAAGAACGACGAGCAATCATATTTACAAAAACAAGAGAGGTCGAGTTCATACCAGCTTTTCTCATCTTAATTAGTGTCGGGGAAACTGATCGCCCACGAACACCTATGGGACCGGAGTCCCTTTTTGGTACGGCGAGGGAGCCGAGGGAGCACAAAGAGCGGATCGAGGCGAGCACGCGAGCAGTTTACCCAGGTTCGGGCCGCACGGATGCGTAAAACCCTACTCCTGCCTTGGTTGTATTGAGTTCTTGGCTCGGGAGCAAGAAGATATACAGTGCTTGAGGCTAGCTACACCGAGCGTGGGAGTGATCGAGAGTTCGGAACCCCCCCTACGTTGTGCATGGGCCTCCTTTTATAGTTCAAAAAGGGGTCACCGACAAGTGGCAACATAGGTGAGGGTAAAAACGTAAAAGTGGTGGTAGTTGTAACAGTGGATGTACAGTGTTTTGTACCTAACCCTGACGGTGGGGGACAAGGGCATTGAATGCCCGTCACCGTCGCCCCAAACAGTGCAAAAAGCGTCCGTCCGGGCGTCTCCGTTCCCCACGACGGTAGCCTCGTCATCGTGGCTTGCCACCGTGTACCCCAGGCTGCACAGCCATCCGCCACGTGCCCCTGGAAGGGCCCCAGGGTGACGCGTGGCCAGATGAGCTGGAGCGCAGGCACACAGTGAAAGCTTGCCGCGGCAAGCACCTTGCCACGGTCGCTACCTTGCCGCGCCCGGAAGCCTGTCGCTCTCCGGGCCTTGCCGGGGCGCGCGATGCACCACGGCAAGTCTTCTGCAATGCCATGCTTTGGCCTTCCTGGCAAGCTCCTCTTGCCAGGGTCTTGCTCTAAAGGGATGGTTATGAGCCTGGAGCGGCCTTCCCGGCAAGCTCCTCTTGCCGGGGTCTTGCTTCTTAACCTGAATACTTTGTTCTTGAATGGCTTCAAAGGAACCAAAGTGGGCCTTGGCGAGCACGTGGCAAGCCCTGCCGCGGGACGCTGCTACTGCCCGTGCACAAGTCGGGATACTAAGGTACCCCTACTTTAGTACACCGACAGGAGCCCCCGGGCCTGGGCCACACACGGTGCCGAACGCTGTTGGGCCAGGCCCAAAATAGTGCACGGGCACACGCGGCCCACGGCGCGCCGTTTCCCACTCCGTATCCGCCGCATCCCTCCCTAACGACACGCGTCGATTGCGGCTTCGTGGGAGAGATCGTGGCCTGTTTCTTTAATAGGAAAATGCGGAACGTCCCCCTCTCCCCCTTAAAAGCAGAGGAAACAGGGGCAGTTTCCCCCATTGCTTCATTGCGTCTTCAACCTCCAGAAACCCCCGCCGCTCTCCTCCTCCCCAAAGGTCGAAAGAGAGCTGAGCTCCACCCTCCTTCCGCCGCCGCCAATCTCCCCAGCGCCGCCGGCCTCCCTCGCCGTCCCCGCCATGGCCCCGAAGAGCGACAAGGCAAAAACCGCGAAGACCGACCGGGCGGCGAAGCTAGCAGCAATGCAGAAGAAGATGGTGGTCTTCCCGCCTAGGCTCGGCGCGAGGGAGCTGAAGGACAAGTACTATCTCTTCTGGTCGAGGGAAACGAAAGCTCACCCGCGCACCAGGGTTCTCCCCGCCGAAGCCTGCGACATGTTCCCGGGAGGTTATCCTTACTTTGCTCTGTTCTTCCATTGTGGACTCTGCCCTCCATACTCTGAGTTCTTCTGCGATGTGATGAACACGTATGGATTCCATCTCCTTGATTTCACCCCGAACGCAGTCTTGACCATGACCGTTTTCGCACATCTGTGCGAGAACTTTGTCGGAGTCACCCCCAACGTAGCCCTCTTCCTCCATTTCTTTACGCCTCGGGTAGAGTCTGGGTCTCCCCTGTCCGGTGGGATCTCTTTTATCTTTAGGCTCAATAAGAAAGAGGCGTACTTGATTGGAGAGCTCCGCGGCAAGTGGGAGGAGTGGAGGGCTGACTGGTGCTGGATCATGGAGGATGGACCCCAGCAATTTACTTCCCCGCGCCGAGCCGCAATAGTGCGCGGCAAGGACTGGAGTGACCTGGCCCCGGAGGACGAGAAGCTGAAGATTGCCATCACTAGGATTCTTCGCCTCCGGCAAGCCAACCTTACTGTAGGTGAGGTCGGGGCAGATTTCCTTAGCCGCCGCATTGCTCCCTTGCAGGAGAGGAAGCGGTCTGCTTGGGATTTCGGCAACACGGCAGACTGTATGAGGCTGCGCCCCGGCCTAAACTATAACTTCACTGTCCTGGAACTTAAGGGGATGATCCGGGAGCTATTCAAGCATGACCCCAAGCATCCGGAGTGGTTTGCCGCGCCGCGGGGGGTAGTTCCACTATGTAACAATTCATCACTTAGTGCTATCCGCGCGGCAATGCCGCTGTGCGACTCCCACGGGGTTGACCCCACTTGGCTGGCGCCTTCTGACGAAACCGCGCAAGCATTCTTCGACAACTTGGTGGAGCTGCCGATCGACCCCGATGAAAAGAAGGGTCTCACCCGCGACACCAACGATCGGGATTTGGCGTATATCGCCACCAGGATGGAGGAGGCAGCCGCAGCCCAGGCCGCGGGGTGAGTTTGGGTACTCCTTGGATGAGGCGGATGCAGCGGACGCGGTGAGTCGGGCCGAGGAGGAAGAGATCCTCAAACTGTTGAGGCCTGCCGGGCAGCCTGCCGGGACGAGCGAGGCTGTCGGGCAGGGCACAGAGTCGAGTGAGCCCGCCGAGGAGGACACCGAATCGGGCGACCCTTCAGAAGACTCGGGCAGGTCTCTGGGCCTCAACGACTCCTCTTCATCCTCAGGGAGTTCTCCGCCACCACCAAGTCCTCCGCCTCAACCGAAGAAGCGTTTCCGCAAGGCTGCGGACACGGTGAAGCAGCCGGCGGGCCAGCAGCCGCAGCGTCGCTCGACGTGCGCCACCATGACGAGCAAGGCCGTCAAGGGGGCGCCACGCGCCTCCGCAGCGCCTAGGGGAGGATCTTCCTGCACGGGCTCCACCGCTCCTTCCGCCCCTCGGGCCTCGGCGTCGACCGGAGTGGGGTCTTCGCAGACCACGGCTCCGGAGCCTGCCAAGCGCCCGATGGAGCCTACTCCGCCAGCTCCTCGCGCCGGGACGCGCGAGGCGGACTTTGACTTCTCCGTCCTCAGTTCCGACGAGGAGGAGGAAGAGCAAGCACTTGCAACTCTTATTTCTTTTGATTTTCATTGCTCTTGTCTTGAATTTTCTTTGCCTGACTCTGATCTTGTTTATCTTCCAGGACCTTGGCCCAGAGAGCGGCGAAGAGGGCCAAGATCCCGGTGGTCGATCTCGAGGACGAGCCCGTCGCAGCGGCAGGAGATGCACCCGCGACAGGCTTGCCGGACCAGCCTGCTGCTCCGCAGAGCAGCCCCCAACGTAAGTCTTCTGTTTACTTCTTCGCTTGTCGGGCGCGCGTGGGCTTCTTATCTTTGCTAACGTCTTGTTTGTTTGCTGATTTGTGCAGAAGCAGAGCCGCAGCCTCAGGAGCATCAAGAGACTGCTCGCGAAGAGCCGCTCGTCTCAGCCTCCCCGCCAAGGAGAAGCTCCCCGGCGAGGGAGAACACCCCGCCAATGGCGAGTACTCCGCCAAGGGCGAGTACCCCGCCAAGGGCGAACACCCCGCCAAGGGCGAGTACCCCGCCAAGGGCGAGTACTCTGCCAAGGGCGAGCACCCCGCCAAGGGAAGGCGCCAGCGGCCCTCCGCCGGCGGGGGCTACCACCACGCCGCCGAGGGAGGACCCCCCGGCGAGGAACCCCGTCGAAGAAGAGGCTCGCGCAGGTAACCCTTGTGCTTTTCTTCACTTGAACTTCTCTTTTTTGGATATTTGCTTGACAATTCTTCTTTCTTTCTTCTTTTCTTGTCTTCAGATTCATACGCCCCGAAACCGATGGAGACGGAGGCCACCGTCGATGAGACCGCCGCGGCTACTGACGCGGCAGCTGAGGAGGGGACCAGCGACCGCACTGACGGCCCTGAGGCCGCAAGAGCGCCGGACGCTGTGCCAACCGCCGACCCTTCTGCCGCCGCGACCGAGCCGGGCGTCTATCTGGAGGCCGCCAACGGGGTCTTCATTCAAGTCCCATGGGCGTCCTCATCAAGGGCGCCCGTGGAGGGGGAGAGCTTCGATGGAGAAGTCCTTGCCTCCGCCGGGCTGAGGCTTGTCGACGCGCCCAGCAGCAGCAGCGAGCCCGAGGAGGAGCAGCTCCAACGGAAACTCCTGGCTCTATACCGCGCCAGGCAGGCCAAGCTGGAGTCCCGAGAGGCTCTGGCTGCCAAGGCAGGTGTCGATCTGGAGAAGCGCACCGAGGAGCTCCGCGCCGCCGACCAAGCGGCTCTCTGGAACATGGCGGAGGAGCGGGAGGAGCTCGCCGAGGCGCACCAGGCGTTCATCCTCGAGAAGGCCGAGGTTGAGGAGCAGCAACGACTAGCCGCCGAGGATCTGTCTCGGCGGGAAGGAAAGCTGAGGCAGCGAAAGGTCGACCTAGATAGCCACGAGGACGACCTTTCCGTGCGCGAGCAGTCCATTGGCGGGGCTCTGCAGGAGGCAAGGGACGCCACTGCTGCCGCAGAGACCGCCAAGAGGGACTTGGAGGCGAGGGTGGCTCAGTTGGAGGCGAACTTGAAGACGAGCGAGGAGAGGGTTGCCGCGCTCACATTGGCGAGGGAGAAAGACGCTCATAGCCACTCGGAGCTGCAGGTCCGTCTCTCCGACAAGGGCCTGGAGCTCACCATCGCCAAGGATTCTATTGCAGACTTGGAGCTGAAGCTGTCCACCCTCACAGAGTCACTTGACGGCGCCCGGAACCGTGAGACAAAGCTGAAGGAGGACCTCCGGGCTGAGAGGGCATTGCTGGACAGCGCCTCCCTTATGCAAAACAACTTCAGGGAGACGGTGGAGCAGTGGACCGAGGAGCTCGTCGCCGCCGCCGCCGACATCGATAGGGAGTTGGCGGCGTTGGGGACAGAGCACCTCGTGTACTCCCCCGACGCGAACCTCCCCCACAGCGCCAAGCTGAGCTTATTCTTCAGGGGAGTGGCGCCGGCTCTTGAGCAGCTCCGGGAGAGGATCCCCACGCAGCTGGCGGACGAGGCGCGCAGACTTTGCACGGGAGTTGTGGAGAGAGTGCTGACGAAGATCGTCTACCGCAACCCCGGGATCAACCTTGACAACGTCCTCCGGACCTTGCCGCCCGACGCTGACCAGGAAGCGCCGAAGGCTCAAGTTGCCCACATCGTGGCCAAGGTGGGCAAGATCAGGAGACTTGACGGCGACCGTGTAGACTAGGCTGTTTTCCCTTTGCTTCCCTTGTCGCTGCCAATTAGATCATGGACAGTAGTCTATTAGAACAGCGACAAGTCACCTTGTAATATAACTTTATTTTGGGTAATAGCTGCGGTGTTATTTCCTTTGCTCAACCTCTTTACTTTGTATGTTTTCACCCTACGCTTTTAGGGAACTTGCCGGCAAAGGGGCCCTTGCCGCGAGCGCTGAGTGCGGAACTTCAGCAGCCTGCTGGCAGTGCCCTTCGCCGGCAAGAAACCTTGCCGCAGCTAGTCGCAGCACACTTAGGTTGTTGAGCGAACTCGAAAACGAAGTAAGGGCGCGACACTTGTCGCAGCTCACTTAAGCCGTTGAGTGTTGCTCGAATCAAAGTAAGGGTGCGGCTAGCCACGGGTAGGTTCCTCCGCGCACAGGTTTTCCATACAAAGTGCGGTCGTTCAAGGGAGATAACTTTTAAAATTTAAAAATTTGAATGCTCAAACTTCGGCAACTTAGCTTTTGTATATGTTCTGCTTCCCGGCAAGACGAGGCTTTCTTGAACGGCACTTGGACCATACCATTGTCTCCTTCCCCCCTGGCAAACTTGTGCGTGAGGAATCCTTCTTCTGCTTGAGAAAAGAAAGAAAAACGAAGGAAACATATGCATTTAGCTTTGTGGCTCATTATTTCTTACCGGGGGTGTGTGCTGCGCAAAGTGTCAGATAATACATGCAAGAAAAGCAAGAAGGCATGAAACGACAAGTTGTGCAAGGCACAAAAGTTTTACTAATGCACGGGATCTGCGCCCGGCTTTGTACAAAGGTTTACATGCAACATCGGCAAGACTTGTACAAAAGGTGGTTGCCGGAGCGGATCGCGGCAACCGCGCCTTATGGGTGAAACTTGCGAAGGTGCTCAATGTTCCAGGAGTTGCTCACTAGTAAGCCCTCTTCGGTCTCAAGGCGGACAGCGCCGGGCCTTGTGACTTGTCTCACCCGATAAGGGCCTTCCCACTTCGGCGTCAACTTGTTGGAATTCTTGGCGGACTGAACACGCCGAAGAACAAGGTCGCCTTCTGATACGTCCAAAACGTATCAATAATTTCTGCTTGCTCCATGCCTCTTTTGGGTGATATTGCTATGATATTTATACACTTCCATACACTTTTGATCATATTTGGACTAACCTATTAACTCAGTGCACCCCAGTGCTAGTTTCTGTTTTCGGCTATTTTTGTATTTCAGGTTTTCACATTACGAGAACTGCCAGGAAAAATCCAGAAAAAATATATAAAAAATCAGCGTTCCGGAAGCTTCCATGCGGCCGAAGTAGGGCCGGAGGGGACCCACAGGGGCTCCAGGCGGCCTGCCCACGCGCCCCCCCTGGGCCGTGCCGGGGGGGCGCCTGGGCACCCCTGACCCCCTCCGATGCCCCCCTTTGGCATATATTTAAAGCGTCTCGTGGAAACCCTGATTCCAGACCCCTTTTCTCCAGACGCGATTCCGATCTCCGCCGCCATCGCCATCAAGCTTCGAGGGACCAGAATTCCTGTGCCGGCACCCTGCCGGGACGGGGAAGTGCCCCCGGATTCATCTCCATCGATGTTGCTTCCTCCCTCCATGATGCGGGAGTAGTTCCTCCTCGGGGCTGAGGTTCTTACGAGTAGCTATGTGGTCAATTCTCTCTCCCATGATGTGATCTTCGTTGTGATCATAGGCTATGTTAATCTAGGGTGATCCCATGATATTTCCCCTTCCTCTATGTACTGGATTGATGTACTCACTTGTCTTTATCTAGTATAATCCCCGAGACCAAGGTGACAGCGGTCTATTGGACATGGATTAGAACAATATTTTCATGAGTGATTTCCTCTATTGTGTGTTGATTGAAGATTGAGAGTCTCTTGGTGCTTGTCTTTGACTATCCTTTAGATATGTTGTGGTGATTGTGGGACTCTCTTTGGATGGCCGCGGTGACATTGGGAAAACCTTAGATTGGGAACTACGAACTTTGAGGTGTGCTTTTGTAGCCCTACATAATTCTCGTCCTCTCTTGACCACGAAGTAATGACCTCCGAGTGTGTCCCCTTTGCATGTTTTATGGGAAATATCATGTGATTCGATTATGTTAATGTTGTTGGGAGTTGCCACTAGTGAAAGTATGAAGCCTAGGCCTTGTTTCCACCATTGCAATACCATTTGTGCTCACGTTTACCACTTGTTTGCTTGCTGCACTTTTTATTACAAATTTATATTACTTTGTTTTGACATCCATATCACTTGCCATTTAACATCTCTTCGCCGAACTAGTGCATCTATACAACTCCTAGTTGTATTAGGTGTGTTGGGGACACAAGAGACTTCTTGTATCTTAGTTGCAGGGTTGCTTGAGAGAGACCATCTTCAACCTCTACTTCCCTGAGTTCGATAAACCTTAGGTCATCCACTTGAGGGAAATTGCTACTGTCCTACAAACCTCTGCGCTTGGAGGCCCAACATAGTCTACAAGAGTAGAAGCGTGTGTAGACATCACCTTCCTCGAGACTTCTGGCCTTGACTTTGCGGCTATGGTAGCGGCGCAAAGCTTGCTGGTATCGAGCAGCTCGTACAACAGCCTGAAGACGGTCCTCCTCGAGGAGCAGTGCATCATCTTGCCGCAGCTGCTCTTGCTCGAGCTCGTCGTAAGCGAGCACTCGAGGAGACCCGTATACGAGTTCCGTGGGGAGAACTGCCTCTGCTCCATAGACAAGAGCAAAGGGTGTCTGCCCGGTGGCTCGATTTGGTGTCGTCCTGATTGACCAAAGAGCCGCCAGCAACTCCTCAATCCAGTTCCTTCCGCACTTGTGCAGCCTGTCGAAAGTTCTTGTCTTGAGTCCGCGCAGCACTTCAGCGTTTGCCCTCTCCGCTTGACCGTTGCTCCTCGGGTGAGAAACAGAAGCGAAGCAGACCTTAGCGCCAAGGTCTTGGACGTATTGCATGAAGGTGCGTCTTTTGAACTGTGTGCCGTTGTCGGTGATGATCCTGTTAGGGATTCCGAAACGGCAAACAATTGACCTGAAGAACTTCACTGCTGACTGTGCGGTCACCTTCCTCACTGGTTCCACTTCCGGCCACGTTGTGAACTTGTCGATGGCGACGTACAAGTACTCAAAGCCCTCGGCTACGCGGGGAAAGGGGCCGAGGATGTCGAGCCCCCAGACCGAAAATGGCCGGGACAAAGGGATCGTCTGGAGAGCTTGAGCTGGCTGATGTATTTGCTTGGCATGGAACTGGCACGCTTCACACTTGGTTAATTGTGCAGTTGCATCTTGGAGGGCTTCTGGCCAAAATAAACCTTGCCGGAACGCCTTCCCGGCAAGTGCTCTTGCGCCAATGTGGTGGCCACATATGCCTCCATGTATCTCTGCCAACAGCTTCTGTCCATCTTCCCGGGGAATGCACTTCAGTCTAACACCATTGAGTCTTCTTCTGTACAGTTCATTGCCGACGAACTGGTACATACTTGACTGCCTGGTTATTCTCTCTATCTCTTCTGGCTCTTCGGGAAGTTCTCTAGTTTGAAGAAAACGGACAATTTGCTGTGCCCATGCTGGAGCCTGAGGCTCAACAACAAGGACTAAAGGCATCAATGCTGCTGCGGGAACGTCAGCTTCTACGGCAAGGACTTGTGGCTCTGCCGGAGCTGGACGCTCCCCAGCAAGCTTGCCGGGGCAAGACTTGTCGGGAACACCTGCTTCAACTGCACGAACCCTGGGGTCCGCAGGAGCAGACTGTTCCTTAGCAACTTGGTCGTTGATCTTGGGGACCTTGGCGGCGGCTTCAGGAAGATCCGCCGGCAAGTAGTCGCCGGAGACCAACTTTCACTTCTTGCTTTGCCCAGCTGATGGTGTAACGGATGGTTGAGTTAGCTTGAGCACGAAGATCCCTGGTTCCACAGGTACCTTTAGTGCCGCACACTTTGACAGGCCGTCTGCGATATCATTTTGAGCTCTTGGAACGTGCTCCATCTGCAGGCCCTCAAAGTGTTCTTCAAGCTTTCTCACTTCGTCGACGTAAGCTTCCATCAATGGGCTCTGGTAGCTCTTGTCACTTGTCGGAAAACCAACTGCGAATCTCCCCGCACAATCAACTTCTTGATCCCAAGTTCTGCCGCAATCCTGAGGCCGGCAAGCAAACCTTCATACTCTGCAGTATTGTTTGTTGCTTGCTCCTTGGGAAAGTGCATTTGGACAACGTACTTGAGGTGTTCTCCGGTGGGTGCGACAAGTAGCACACCAGCGCCGGCGCCTTGCAGCAAGAAGGCACCATCGAAGTACATTATCCATTCTTTGCTTGCTTCCTTGACGGGGATGCTTGTCTCTGGAACTTCTTCATCCGGCGTTGGTGTCCATTCTGCTATGAATTCCGCCAATGCTCTGCTCTGGATAGTTGAAGTACTTTCAAACTTAAGACCAAAGCTTGATAGCTCCAGTGCCCACTCGACAATCCTTCCTGTTGCTTCTGGATTTTGCAATATCCTCTTCAGCGGAAAGCGAGTGACCACTGTTATCTCATGTGCTTGGAAGTAGTGGCGCAGCTTTCTCGAGGCCATAAGGAGGCCGAAAAGCAGTTTCTGCACCCCAGAGTACCTCGACCTAGCCCCCTGCAAGAGGGAACTTACAAAACAAACTGGGCGCTGCACCATCTTCTTTCGCACTTCTCCTTGCATCTGCGCAGACTCATCTTTGTCGGGGCCAGAGCTTGTCGGGGAAGCCCCCTGCTTGTCGCTGGACGTGCTTGCCGGGGCTGTGGACTCCTCCTCTGCCTCCCTTTCCGCTACTAACGCAGCACTAACCACTTGATTGGTTGCTGCTAAGTACAGCAACAACTTCTCTTGTGGCCTAGGTGTGACAAGTATTGGAGTGGAGGACAGGTATTCTTTCAAGTCCTGCAGCGCTGCCTCCGCTTCCGGAGCCCATTTCATTGGACCCGCCTTTTTAAAGATTTTGAAAAACGGCAGGGCGCGTTCTGCAGACTTAGAAATGAACCTACTGAGGGCAGCCACACAGCCGGCAAGCCTCCGTACGTCCTTGACGCGCTTCGGGGCTTCGATCTGCTCGATGGCTTTGATCTTGTCGGGATTGGCTTCAATCCCCCTCTGGGACACAAAGAACCCGAGAAGCTTGCCGGAGGGGACTCCGAACACGCACTTCTCGGGGTTAAGCTTGAGTTGTATCTTGCGCAGATTTGCAAAAGTTTCATCGAGGTCTTGAATCAGGGTATCCTTGTCCTTGCTCTTGACCACTATATCATCCATGTAAGCTTCTACATTCCTGTGTATCTGTGGCAAAAAAGCAGTGTGGACTACCCTTGCAAATGTTGAACCCGCATTCTTCAATCCAAAGGGCATGCGTATGAAGCAATAAGTGCCACATGGAGTAATGAATGCGGTCTTCTCTTCGTCCTCTTCGGCCATGAATATGTGGTGGTATCCGGAGTATGCATCAAGGAATGAAAGCAACTCACATCCAGCCGTGGAATGAACGATCTGGTCAATGCGCGGCAAGGGAAATGGATACTTGGGACAAGCTTTATTCACATCAGTGAAGTCTATACAAAGCCTCCATTTCCCATTAGCTTTGCGCACGACAACAGGGTTGGCCAGCCACGTGGGATGAAGTACACCTCTAACAAGGCCTGCTGCTTCCAACTTTTTGATTTCTTCGGCAATAAACTCTTGGCGCTCCACCGCTTGCTTCCTGACCTTCTGCTTGACGGGCCGCGCGTGAGGACAAACGGCAAGCTTGTGCTCAATTACTTTCCTGGGAACACCGGGGATGTCAGACGGTTGCCATGCAAACACGTCGACATTCACCCGCAGGAAAGCAACGAGCGCGCTTTCCTATTTAGGGTCGAGCGTGGCACTGATGGTGAAAGTACCACCAGTGCCGTCCTCCTTGGCGGACACCTTCTTGGTTGCAGGTGGAGCTGCCATTCCCTTCTTGCACTTGCCGGTGGAGCTCGATGGTGCATCCTCGACGGCAGCGCAGCACTCCGAGGAGGTGTGTTTGCCGGAGTGGGCCCCAGAGCTCTTGCCGGACATGGTCTTGTTCTATCCCCCGGGAGCTTCAGCGGCAATTGTTTTGCTATCTGTTGCGGCTGCTGCGTCCCGGTAGATCTTGTCGGCGCAGATAAGCGCGTCCTTCTTGTCGCCGGGGACAGATGACGCTTATCGGGCCGGGCATCTTGACCATGTTGTAGGCGTAATGAGAGGCTGCCATGAACTTGGCAAGCGCCGGACGGCCAAGTATCCCATTGTATGGTAATGGGATATCGGCAACGTCGAAGGTAATCCTCTCAGTCCTAAAGTTCAGCTCTCCGCCAAAGGTTACTGGCAGTGTGATCTTCCCCTTCGGCTTGCTCCTTCCCGGGTTGATCCCTTGGAATGTGCCGGTCTCCTCGAGCTCGCTGCCGGGGATCTGCAGCTTCCGGATCACAGCAGAGGAGATCAAGTTCAGGCCGGCCCCGTCGTCAACCAGCATCTTGGTGACCTTGAGGTTGCGGATAGTTGGCGAAACCAACATCGGCAAGCACCCGACCGCCGTTGTGCGGTCGGGGTGGTCCTCAAGGTCGAAGATGATGGGCGTGCTGGACCACTTCAGTAGGTTGCGCGACTCGACGGGTGGCTCTGCTGCATTAACTTCCCGCACCCATTGTTTGAGTTTGTGGTGGGAAGTATGCAGAGAGGCACCTCCATCGACGCACATAACTTCTGTGGCCTTCTGTAACTCCTGATCGCTGTTGTCTCCGTCGTCCATGTCGTCGTCGTCGTCTTCATCTTCGTCCTTGTCGCGGCCGCGGGGAGGTCTATCCCCTTGCCGCTGCTTAGCCTTGCCGCGGCGCCCTCCCCGGCCATTGAACGGCCGCTTCTTGCCGGACTCTCCTCCGCCTCCCTGGGCCTTCTCCTTGTCGCGTCGCTCGTACTCCGCCTTCTGCTGCTCGACGAGGTACTTGACCCTTTTGCAGTTCTGGAGGTCGTGGCCCTTGGTGCGGTGGATCTTGCAGTACTGCTTGTCGGAGCCGTCCTGCTTGTCGGCGGCGGCTACAGTGGCAGCTTCCTTGCCGGAGCCACCAGCCTGAGCTTTCTTGGCGCCAGGCTCCTTGCCGGACTGCTCGACAGCTAGCACTTCCTTGTTCTTCTTCTTCTTATTGTTCCGCCGCCGGTTTTTCCTTGCCGGGGCGGCATCCTCGCTGTCCGTTCCTCCTGCTCCAGCATCCTCTCCGGGGTGTTTCCTCCCCTCTTCAGCGCGCGCACACCTGTCAGCCAGAGCATAAAGCTCGCTGACGTCTTGTATTTTGCACATCGCCATTTCCTCCCTCATCTTGCGGTTACGCACGTTCTTATGGAACGCGCTAATAACCGCGGCGGGGTGGACGTCCGGGATGTTGTGCTGGACGCGGCTGAACCTCTGGATGTACTTTCGCAGGGACTCTCCTTCCTTCTGGGCAAGTATATGGAGATCACTTTCCTGGCCATGAGGCTTGTGGCCGCCCGTGAAGGCGCCGACAAACTGATGGCACAGGTCGGCCCATGAAGAGATGGAGTTCTCCGGCAAGTGCATGAGCCAAGATCTGACATTTGGCTTGAGCACGAGCGGGAAGTAGTTTGCTAGTATCTTCTCGTCGCGTCCCCCGGCAGCCTGCACCGCAATGGTGTAGATGCTGAGGAACTCCGAGGGATGGGTCTTGCCGTCGTACTTCTCGGGTACGTCGGGCTTGAAGTTCTTCATGCTGGGCCACTGGACTTGCCGCAGCTCACGGGTGAACGCAGGGCAACCTGCCGCGTACGGCAAGTCGCCTGGTTCTCCGGGCGCGTGCATGTCGACAGCGGTCCCAGCGCGTTGGTCGGACTGTCGTCGCGCTTCTCTTCGACGCTCGATGCGAGTCCGAGCGTCTTCTTGCCGCCTGTCGTCGAGGACTTAGCATTGATCGCGGCGAGCCCGTGAATCCGACGACGCCGTGGAGTCGTCATCGACGTTGATCCGGCGAGTCGGCGATTTCTGCTTCCGCGGCGGGGAGTGCACGGTAGTTGCACCCCCGGCGGTCTTGTCTCCATCAGCCTTCGCCTGGCTGACTTGCCGCGGCCGTGACGTTGCCGGCTGCTGCGGCGTGTCGTTGTTGGCGAAGGCGATGAGGCTTTGGATGTTGGCCCTCCAGTCTTCGGCCTTGTCTGCCGCTGGAGGGAAGTCGAGGAGCAGCTGAGCTCTCGCTAGAGCTTCTGCTGGGGTGGAGGGGAGCGGCGGTGAGCGGTGCGAGGAGCGAGACATGCTCGGACTCCTAACAGCGTTAGAAGGAGCAGGTTCTCGCCCCGGCGACCGCGCCTTGCTCGTGCCAGCGCGTTGGCCTTGAGCGTCCCGCGACCCGCCAACTTGTCCTTGGCCTAGCAAATGGATGGTACCCTGCGTACCACGCCGCTGCCGTTCCGGCACCTCCTGAGAGGGGCGCGGTGCGTGCACGGACACCGAGGTCTTGGAGTGTGCCCGGTCGTCCGTCTTGTCCTTGGATTTGGCGGCGCCGTGAGTTTCCTCGCCGGCGTCCGTCCTTCCGCCAGCATATACCCCACGAACCGTCGGTTCTGGTGGTGGCGGGATCGACGCGGACGGGCCTCCTACCTCCGAAGCTTTCTTCTTCGGCGGCATGTCGATGAAGTTTACGAAGTTGGTGAAGTTGCTGAAGATTGCACCTGCGTGAACGCCGGATCAGGTTCGCACAACCTCGACGCACCCTACCTGGCGCGCCAAAGATGTCGGGGAAACTGATCGCCCACGAACACCTATGGGACCGGAGTCCCTTTTCGGTACGGCAAGGGAGCGGAGGGAGCACAAAGAGCGGATCGAGGCGAGCACGCGAGCAGTTTACCCAGGTTCGGGCCGCACGGATGCGTAAAACCCTACTCCTGCCTTGGTTGTATTGAGTTCTTGGCTCGGGAGCAAGAAGATCAGTGCTTGAGGCTAGCTACACCGAGCGTGGGAGTGATCGAGAGTTCGGACCCCCCCCCCTACGTTGTGCATGGGCCTCCTGTTATAGTTCAAAAAGGGGCCACCGACAGGTGGCAACGTAGGTGAGGGTAAAAGCGTAAAAGTGGTGGTAGTTGTAACAGTGGATGTACAGTGTTTTGTACCTAACCCTGACGGAGGGGGACAAGGGCATTGAATGCCCGTCACCGTCGCCCCAAACAGTGCAAAAAGCATCCGTCCGGGCGTCTCCGTTCGCCACGACGGTAGCCTCGTCATCGTGGCTTGCCACCGTGTACCCCAGGCTGCACAGCCATCCGCCACGTGCCCCTGGAAGGGCCCCAGGGCGATGCGTGGCCAGATGAGCTGGAGCGCAGGCACACAGTGAAAGCTTGCCGCGGCAAGCACCTTGCCGCGGTCGCTACCTTGCCGCGCTCGGAAGCTTGTCGCTCTCCGGGCCTTGCCGGGGCGCGCGATGCACCACGGCAAGTCTTCTGCAATGCCATGCTTTGGCCTTCCTGGCAAGCTCCTCTTGCCAGGGTCTTGCGCTAAAGGGATGGTTATGAGCCTGGAGCGGCCTTCCCGGCAAGCTCCTCTTGCCGGGGTCTTGCTTCTTAACATGAATACTTTGTTCTTGAATGGCTTCAAAGGAACCAAAGTGGGCCTTGGCGAGCGCGTGGCGAGCCCTGCCGCGGGACGCTGCTACTGGCCGTGCACAAGTCGGGATACTAAGGTACCCCTACTTTAGTACACCGACAATTAGTTCATCATATATCATCCTTATTGCCTTTCACTCGCACGACCGAACGGTGTGGAAAATAATAATAGTGCACGTGCATTGGACTAAGCTGGAATCTGCAGGCACATGTTACAAGAGAGAAGACAAGGTAATATGGCTCAAGGTTAATTCAACAACAGAGAGCAACTAAGCATTTTAATCATGGTCTTCTACTCTTAACCCCTAAAGAAAAGAAAAGAAACTATTTACACGGGAAAGCTCCCAATAGACAAAATAAGAACGGGAAATCTTTTTGGATTTTCATTTTTTAGTTACTACTACAAGCAAGGAAAGTAAACTAGCTAGAAGCTACAACTAATATTTTTTGTTTTTCTGGGTTTTTCTAGTACACAAGAAAAAGACTTAAGAAAAAGAAATTGAAACTAAGCATGGATGGTATAGTGAAAGAGTGTGAGCACCGACAACTAGAATAAGTGTGAACATGAAAGTAAAGTCAGTGAGAGACAAGTACTCCCCCAAGCTTAGGCTTTTGGCCTAAGTTGGTCTATGGCCACGGATCGAAGCCACTCCCTCCAGTGTACTGAGATGTGTCCTCTGGATGCCACTAGTTGGCGAGCTCGTCCAGATCCCACCCATAAACAGATTGACGGGAAGAATCAAGTGGTGCTTATGGCTCAGGCTCTGAAGCTTGTGCCTGGCCTTGGTACTTGTAGAAGGCATCTGATGTAATGAGGTACTTGCCTGTGGACAGATCAAACAGAGATGGTGCATGCAAGGTAACAATTTCACATTATATTTCATCTACCCTCAATTTATAAAGTAGCTGCATATTTTTGTCTTTAACAATAAAGTCATGAGCTACCATGCTCTTGTAGTCTAGATAAACAGGGGCAAACAACTTTTCTTCCTTCTAATGATGCCTAATAGGTATATTGAAATGTTCAGCAAGGCGAGAAGCAAAGATGCCTCAAAAGACGGCCCCCTTTGAGCGGTTCAGACTCAATCGTTTGGCAACAACAGTGCCCAAGCTAAAAGTTGTGTGGCGAAACAAAGCATGGCGTAAAATGATAATATCAGGGGCACTAAGATTTCCACTGTTCCCGCGACCAATTAAACACCTACTAGCAAATAAAGCAAAGTAGCGTAGAACAGGGAAGTGTATACTGGTGATTCTTGCCCCTGAAACTTGTCTAGTTTCACCTACGACTATCATATCAATAAACCCTTTGACCTTTTCATGACATGGTTCATCTAGTCTACCTTCAAAGGGTACTTTTCATATCTCGCAAAAATCTAACAGTGATATCTCCTTAATCACATCATATAAGCGAAACTCCACTGTAGGTGGTGTTTTTCTAGAATGAAAATGAAAGCTTTGCGTAAAAATATTGGTGAGTAAGAGATACTGCTCTTTTTGGTCATTGAGGAAGTTGGTGAGGCCTGCATTATTCGCCATCCAATAAAAGTCCTCGTAAATACCGGTGGACATCATGAAATTATTACAAGGCCATTCGCACGGTCGAACTTCTGCCATGCGAGTAAGATGATACTTGGGCTTCTTATTTTCTACTTTCTTCTTCTCCTCTGAGCTCTTGCTGGAAGAGCCCCTCAATATTCTTTTTAACATTTTCCTTTTCTGAAAATTTCCAAAATTTTTAGTAACTCACAAATAAAAGTTAACCAAACTCGACAACATTGATAGCAACAACTCCTATAAGTGCCTAGAGTCTATATCATGCATTAGAACTACTTGGGACCAAGAAAATTTGACATGCAAGCTCAAGAACAAGGTCACCACAGCAGCACAAATTTGCAACAAATAAAGCACTAGAACAAAAACTAATTGGACCAATGGAGGAGTCACATACCAAGGAACAATCTCCCCAAACAGTTTGGTGAATGGTGCTTTGAGCAAGGAGATCGAAAATGGCAGCAAAACGAGCTAGAACTTGAGTTTGAGCTGGTCGGCGATTTTTTTTGGGAGGAAGAAGAAGAGCATGGGTGAAAGGATAAGTGGAGGGGGGCCACGTGGGGCCCTCGAGGCAGGGGGGATCGCCCTGTGAAGGGGGGCGCGCCCTATACCCTCGAGTCCACGTGATGGCTCCCCTTGCTGTGTGTTCAATGCCATATTTTCTTAAATATTCTAGAAAAAAACATATTTCATTTTCATGGCATTTGGAGAACTTTTATTTTCGGGATATTTTTTTATTGCATGGATAAGTCTAGAAACAGACAGATAATGCTATTTTTATTTTATTTAACCTAATTAACAGAAAGTAAAAGGAGGGTACAGAAGGTTTGTGCTATCTAGATTCACCTATCCCATGTTCATCAAAAGGAATCCATTAACAAGGTTGATCAGGTCTTGCTAATAAACTCTTTCCGAGTAACATGAAACCGGAGAATTTTCGAATAACACTATGTTACCTCAATGGGGATATGTATGTCCCCAGCAATAAGTATGCCATATGCCTTCTTGATAGTAGGAATAGGAAACTCAAAACCTCCAATAGTAATAGTTGAAGTTTTTCCAATATAATTGATACTATGAACCTGAGGTTCTTTCCTCGGAAAGTGTGCCTTATGCTCATTACCATTGACATGAAAAGTGACATTGCCTTTGTTGCAATCAATAACAGCCCCTGCAGTATTCAGAAAAGGTCTTCCAAGAATAATAGACATACTATCATCCTCGGGAATATCAAGTATAACAAAGTCCGTTAGAATAGTAACATTTGCAACTACAATTGGCACATCCTCACAGATACCGACAGGTATAGCAGTTGATTTATCAGCCATTTGCAAGGATATTTCAGTAGGTGTCAACTTACTCAAGTTAAGTCTACGATATAAAGAGAGAGGCATAACACTAACACCTACTCCAAGATCACACAAAGCAGTTTTAACATAGTTTCTCTAAATGGAGCAAGGTATAGTCGGTACTCCTGGATCTCCTAATTTCTTAGGCATTCCACCCTCAAAAGTGTAATTGGCAAGCATCGTGGAGATTTCTACACCAGGTATCTTTCTTTTGTTGGTAATAATATCTTTCATATACTTGGCATAAGATTTGTTTTAAGCACATCAGTCAAACGCATACGCAAAAAGATAGGTCTAATCATTTCAGCAAAGCGCTCAAAATCTTCATCATCCTTTTTCTTGGATGGTTTCGGAGGAAAATGCATGGGTTTCTGAACCCAGGGTTCTCTTTCCCTACCGTGCTTCCTAGCAACAAAGTCTCTCTTATCATAACATTGATTCTTTGATCGTGGGTTATCAAGATCAACAGCAGGTTCAATCTCTACATCATTATCATTGCTAGGTTGAGCATCAACATGAACATCATCATTAACATTATCACTAGGTTCATGTTCATTACCAGATTGTGTCTCAGCATTAGAAACAGATATATCATTGGGATTCTCAGGTTGGTGAGCTACAGGTTCACTAGAAGCATGCAAATTTCTATCATTTTTATTTTTCTTCTTCTTAGAAGAACTAGGTGCATCTAAATTAGCTCTCTGAGAATCTTGCTCAATTCTCTTAGGGTGACACTCAGGATACAGAGGTTCCTGAGTCATTCTGCCACCTCTAGTCACAACTCTAATGGCATTATCATTATTCTTACTATTTAATTCACTGAGCAGATCATTCTGAGCATTAAGTACTTGTTCTACTTGAGTGGTGACCATGGAAGCATGTATACTAATGAGTTTCAGTTCATCTTTAGCACTAGACAGATAATCGCTCAAGCGTTCAATCATATAAGCATTGTGTTGTAGTTGTCTACCAACATAAGCATTGAAGTTTTCTTGTTTCACAATAAAATTGTCAAACTCATCTAAGCATTGGCTAGCAGACATAACGAGGAATATCACTTTCATCAAATCTATAAAGATAATTTAACTTTACTACCTGTGTCGGGTAATCAAGACCATGTATTTCTTCAATAGGCGGTAAATTCTTAACATCTTCAGCTTTAATACCTTTTTCTTTCATAGATTTCTTTGCCTCTTGCATATCTTCAGGACTGAGAAATAGGACACCTCTTTTCTTTGGAGTTGGTTTAGGAGCTGGTTCAGGAAGTGTCCAATTATTTTCATTGGCTAGCATATTATTCAATAGTAATTCAGCTTGTTCCACTGTTCTTTCCCTGAAAACACAACCAGCACAACTATCCAGGTGGTCTCTGGAAGCATCGGTTAGTCCATTATAAAAGACATCAAGTATATGATGCATCTCAAGAGGATGATCAGGCAAAGCATTAAGTAACTGGAGAAGCCTCCCCCAAGCTTGTGGGAGACTCTCTTCTTCAGTTTGAACAAAGTTTTATATTTCCTGTAAGGCAGCTTGTTTCTTATGAGCGGGAAAATATTTAGCAGAAAAGTCATACATCATATCCTGGGGACTACGCACACAACTAGGATCAAGAGAATTAAACCAAGTCTTGGCATCACCCTTTAACGAGAATGGAAACAACTTAAGGATATAATAGTAGCAAATCTTTTCATCATTGGTAAATGGGGTGGCTATATAATTCAACTTGGTAAGATGTGCCACAACAGTTTCAGACTCATAGCCATGGAAAGGATCAGATTCAACCAAATTAATTAACTCAAGATCAATAGAGAATTCATAATCCTTATTAGTGACACATATAGGTGAAGTAGCAAAAGGAGGGTCATGTTTCATTCTAGCATTCAAGGACTTTTCTTTCAGCTTAGCTAATAACTTCTTAAGATCATATCTATCATTGCAAGCAAGAAAGTCTCGAGCAGTTTCTTCATCCATAACATAACCCTCAGGCACAACAGGCAATTCATATCTATTGGGAGTAGTATCATCATCACTTTCATAAATATCATCAACATTTGCACTCTCCCTAACCTTAGCAATTTGTTCATATAGAAATTCACCTAGTGGCACAATATCAGGCATAGAGACAGTTTCATCATACATAGCAGAAGTAGCATCATCAAGAACATACGACATATCAGATTCAATAGCGGGAGTTGGTGTTGCAAGTTTACTCATAACAGAAGGAGAATCAAGTGCAGAGATAGATGGCAGTTCCTTACCTCCCGTCGTAGTTGAGGGTAAGATCTTGGTTTTTGAGTCCTTCAAATTCTTCATAGTGATAAACAGATATAAATCCCAAGTGACTTAAAGAATAGAGCTATACTCCCAGGCAACGGCGCCAAAAAATAGTCTTGATAACCCACAAATGTAGGGGATCGCAACAGTTTTCGAGGGTAAAGTATTAAACCCAAATTTGTTGATTCGACACAAGGGGAGCCAAAGAATACTCTTAAGTATTAGCAAATGGGTTTTCAATTCAGCCACACCTGGAAACTTAGTATCTGCAGCAAGATAGTTTAGTAGCACAGTAATATGATAGTGGTGGTAGCAGCAATAAAAGTAACGATAGTGTTTTTGTAGTTTTGTGATAATAGCAACGGAAAAGTAAATAAGCAGCAAGCAATATAGGTAAAGCTCGTAGGCATTGGATCGGTGATGGGAAATTACGTCGGATGCAATTCATCATGTAGAAGTTATAACCTAGGGTGACACAGAACTAGCTCCAGTTCATCAATGCAATGTAGGCATGTATTATGAATATAGTCATACGTGCTTATGGAAAAGAACTTGCAGGTCATCTTTTGTCCTACCCTCCCGTGACAGCGGGGTCCTATTGGAAACTAAGGGATATTAAGGCCTCCTTTTAATAGAGTACCGGACCAAAACATTAACACATAGTGAATACATGAACTCCTCAAACTATGGTCATCACCGGGAGTGGTCCCGATTATTGTCACTTCGGGGTTGCCGGATCATAACACATAGTAGGTGACTATAGACTTGCAAGATAGGCTCAAGAACACACATATATGCATGAAAACATAATAGGTTCAGATCTGAAATCATGGCACTCGGGCCTTAGTGACAAGCATTAAGCATAGCAAAGTCATAACAACATCAATCTCACAACATAGTGGATACTAGGGATCAAACCCTAACAAAACTAACTCGATTACATGATAGATCCCTGATACGTCTCAAACGTATCTACTTTTCCAAACACTTTTGATATTGTTTTGACCTCATTCTTGCATGATTTGAACTAAACTAACCCGGACTGACGCTGTTTTCAGCAGAGCTGCCTGTATGGTTTTATTGTGTGCAGGAAAACGGATTTTTTAGGTATCTCAGAAAAATCCACGAAAAATCACAGAAAATCCACGCACCCGAAGGAACCAGGAACCAGAAGGGGGACCAGAGGGGGACCAGGGGGGGCCCAGACGCCTTGGTGGCGCGGCCCAGCCCCTGGCCGCGCCGGGGGGTCGCCTGGGTGGGCCCCACGCCCCCTGGTGCCCTACTTTGACTCGTATTTTTACCCGTGACGAGAAAACCCCAGATCAGAAGTTCCTTTCGCAGTTTTCGTCGCGGAGCCGCCGCCACCCTCTGTTCTTCTTCGGGAGGGCTAATCTGGAGGCTGAATTGGCCTCTGGAGAGGGGAGATCGTCGCCATCGTCATCATCATCACCACTTCATCATCCCTCCATGACTTCTCCTTCCATGTGTGAGTAATCCCCTGCTGTAGGCGAAGGGAATGGTAGGGATTGGATGAGTTAGATCATGTAATAGTTTGTTAGATCGTTGGGGGCATGTTGCCTATCATCTACTATGGTGTTTATCATCTTTGCTTCAACTTGTTATTCTTAATGCTTGACACTTAGGGCCCGAGTGCCATGATTTCAGATCTGAACCATATGTGTTTGCATGAATATATTTGTGTTCTTGATCCTATCTATGAGTTGTTTGCACCTGTTACGGTTCGGAACCGGCGATCCCAAAAGTGACAGCTTGGGACACCAAAGGGGATGGTCCGTAGTTTGAGGATTACATGTATCCATTGAGTTCATTGCTTTGTTCCGGTGCTCTTTGACAGGAGCACCTTAATCTCCATAAGTTCCTTTTGGCCCCGTTCGTAGCGGGATGGTAGGACAAAAGATGTTGTGCAAGTTCTTATTGCAAGCACACACAACTACCTACGGGATACATGCCTAATGTTTGATATTTGCCTAGATGATCATTACTTTTCCGTGTGCCGTGCCCCAAGTTAGAATCATGATATATCTCATCCATGCAGCGCCCAACCATCCATCTCCCTAGCCTACAGTGTTTTAAATCCTGCTTGTCACTAGTTGCTACTTTCGCCATTTACCTTTACTATTTACTTTTGCTGTTTACTTTTACTATCACTATCATTACTATTATATCACTGTTACCATTTATCTTTTGTTGCAAGTAAGTATATTTCAGGTGCGGTTGAATTGACAACTCAACTGTCAAAGCTTATAAATACTCTTTGGCTCCTCGTGTGTCGAATCAATAAATTGGGTTATTCTTACCCGCGAAGACTATCTCGATCCCTTACGGTTGAGGGTTATCAAGTACCGTTTTCTGGCGCCATTGCCGGGGAGCATAGCAATATTTACAAGTCTACTTGAAGTATCCTACTTGCTGCACTTCATCCGCTATGGGTAAGAAAGGAGACCCCAAGGTGTGACACCCGAAGACCGACGTCCCAGAAGATTCCAGAAGATTCCAGATGTTCCGGGTTCTCCCGTGTGTTCTTTTGTGCTTGCTTTATTTACTTTTGCATTGCATCATGTCATCATGCCATCAAATCATATTTATTTTTGCATCTCAACCTAAATAAATTGTGTGGACCTTCGGTCCATTTAAATCGAGGGAAGGTGACTTCCCTTTATAACATATAAAAGCCTCTCAATATTATTAGGGAGCTATATAATAATATTCCATTTGTTTGGAATTAACCCAACACACGTGCATAATTTTCCCCAAGTTTTTCCTACTTCGAGTTTCTCCTTCAAAAACATTGCCAATAATTCTTTTCCGTTGTTTCGAGGTTCCTCCGAAAATTCGAACATTTTTGGACACTTCAATAATCAAGTCTTAGTTCAAACCCATTTGAATTAAATTCAAATATGTTTGAATTATATTTTTCGATCATGCCTTTTTCTATTTTCTCGGACCGTCCTCATTTTTATGATGCCCGAGAAAAATTAACCTTTGTGCAACTTTTCCCTAAACCCCCTCTTTCCTCCTTCCTTTTCTTTTCTTGTTGTTTTCTGTTTTTGGGAAACTTCTGGAGAAAAAGGAAGAGCCAGCCGGCCCAAGAACTTCCTCCTCCAGCCGGACCAGCCGGCCCATCAACTGCTCCCGAGGCCCAGCCTCCTACCCGCCTCCCTCTCCATCTGGCCTCCCTGGCCCATTTTCTCCTCACCGCAGGCCCAATAGGCTCAGGCCCAGCCGCCACTGCAGAGCTCCCCAACCCTAGCGCAGCCTCTCATCTCTCCGCTCGCTCCTCCCTCTCATCCCGAGCCGCCGCCAGATCGAACCCCTTTCTCTTGCTCCCCGACCCGATCCCCTCGCTTCCCTTTTTTCTCGCTCGTCCCGCACCTTCCTCCCGATGCCCGTTCACCAGGTCGCTCTTCCTGTCGCCCGCATCGCTAGGAGCAGCGACAGCACCGAGCGCCTCCCTCCGGCCAGCCCTGCGCCTCGGGCCCTCCTTCCCTGTCGATCTCCTGCGCCAGGCCGCTGCCCCAAGCCAGCGACGCCCCAGCGCCGTCTCCCGCAGCGCCGAGTCAGCGCTCCTCGTCTCCAATCACCTCGCCTCTGGCCCGGCCGACCAGGAGCCCGTCCTCCTTCCCCGCTGGATCCCGCGCCTCCCTCCGCCCTCCCGTCGCCATGGCCCGCGCCATCTTGTGCGCGCCCGCCATGAAGCCGCCTCCCTGGTCTCCTTCCTCGCCATGGACGCCACCGGAGGCCACCACGCCGGCCGCCCGTCCTCCAGCCCGCTCCCTGCGCGCCCCGGGTTTTCCTCCTCACTGCTCCGTGAGGCTGCCGCCGGACACCGAGGCCTTGCCTCCACTTCGTCCTGCTGCTGTGTTTTTCCGTCGGCTTGGTGTTGTTGTTTTGGTCCAGCAGGTTTTGGCGAGATCGGCAAGTGCGAAGACCCGTGTACGACTCGAGACCGAGACCCCAAGTACCCCTCCGATGACAAGTACATCTACGAACGGGAACGCCTACACGACTACGCGGCGACCCGACAAGTACCACGACCAAGTACTCCGACGACCGCGGTCTTCGGAATCGCCAAGTACCACGACATGACGGATGAACATCTACAAAACGTGTACCACGACGACCGAGTACAACTACGACCGGGACCGAGACCGGCAAGACAAGTACGAACGAGTACAACTACCGTCGCCGAGACCCTCAAGTACCTCTACGAACGGAACGACTACTCGTTGGCGACCTCGTGAACGACTACTTCCTCTCCGAACGTGAACGACTTCTTCCTCTACGGCCTTGTACCACTACTTCCTCTACGTCCCTCTATGATCTCGAGCCCCTCCGAAATGATGTTCCGAAGGTATAACCCCGAGACGATGACCCGTGGTTTAATGCATGCTCGTGTTGTATGAGATGTTCCCCTTGTGTGCTCCGTGCCCGTTGTGCCCGTTTCGTCATTTTGTCATGTTCCTCGGTTGCCTCGTCGCCGACTCGTGGGAACCCAGTGACGGGATCGCCCCACCTTTCATCTCGTTTGACTCGCTTACGCCATCTTTCCTTTTGCACCGGACTCTCAACGAGTTACCGGAACCGATATGTTGCCATGGCATCATTTTCGGAATCGTTGTCGTGGCACCCTTTTCCTTCCACCACGGCGACAATACTCCTTATCACCTTCATGTCAACCTTTATTATAAATTGCATAAACTTGTTCATGTCATCCGCATCATTTTAACAACATTATAATGTGTGTTTGTTGTTGCTTTAATAATTACTAAACATGCTCATGGGGATTTTCCGGAATTATTGTCGTTCTTCCGGCCTCATTTAAAATGTCTTAATAGTGTAGTTTTATTATGCTTCACCTCTTGCCATGTTAACAAACATTTAATCTTGTCTTGTAAATAAACAAGTCAATTAAATAAATAAATGTGGTGTTTCGTCAATATGCAACTCGTTGCATATTGAGCTCCACTTAACTTGTAGTACTTGTTTGTGCACTTTGCCATGCCATGCATATTTAAACCGGACATGCATCATACTTGGATGTGCATCGTATGCCATGTTTATGCTTGTGTGTTTACCGTGTTGCTTGTTTCTTTCTGGTTTGCTTCCCTCGTTAGCTTCGGTTTCGTTCCGGAGTTGTGAGGATTCGCTCGACTTTGTAGCTCCGTCTACTTCATGGATCCGTTCTTCTCCCTTGCGGAATTCCAGGCAAGATGATCATACCCTTGGATACCTTTTCTACCATTGCCATGCTTAGTTGTCTTGATTCTTTCGTTACATGTCGCGCTACCCATCTTTTCTGTCAGCCTCTCCTTGTTGCCATGAAGCCTCTAACCTTTTGACACCTTCCTAGCAAAACCACTGTTTGGCTATGTTACCCGCTTGCTCAGCCCCGTTGCTCAGCCCCTCTTATAGCGTTGTTAGCTGCAGGTGAAGATGAAGATCGTTCCAGGAGGGAACTTGTTGTTGTTATATCACAATATCTATAATTATTATTAACACACCTATATACTGGGCATGGTTGGAAGGCTTGGCCTTTTGCTCGGTGTTTTGTTCCACTCATGCCACCTTAGAAGCCGATAAACCGGCACTATGTTCCTTGATTTTGCGTTCCTTACACGATGGGTGGATGGGGACTCCTTGACAGCTCGACTTTGAATAAAACTCCTCCAGCAAGGCCCAACATTGGTTTTAATTTGCTCATAATAACAACTTAATAAATTAATTAAATTGCATAGGGAGTTAGCGCTACCCGAGGATTCTTTCTACATAGCAGGGGGGGCCAGTGCTGATGGTGTTGGTCCCAAACGGGGAGCCTGCGGGGTCACCACGGGGAAACTCGAGGATTGATATAAACCCGTAGCCTCGCCCATCCGGTCGTGTCCTGAGACGAGATACGCGCGGCTACTATCAGGGTGTCGACACACCGGGAGGTCTTGCTGGACTTGTTTTACCATTGTCGAAATGTCTTGTGCTACCGGGATGCCTAGCCTGATCGGATTTCCTTAAGATAAGGAGTGATGATATTATATTTATCACATCAGCTAATCGTGAGAGCTTGTGATGGGCTAAGTTGGAACACCCCTGCAGGGTTATGATCTTTCGTAAGCCGTGCTCGCAGTTATGTGGCAGATTGGAATTTGTTAATGTCCGGTTGTAGAAAACTTGACAGAGGATCCGAAGTAAAACGCACAACTGTGTGAGTAACCGTGACTGTCTCTTTTCATCTTGAGAAGAGAACACGGTGGGGTTATGTTTGATTCGTATGTAGTTTAAGATCTTTAGCGATCACTACTTTTGCGACCGTTTGCGTAGATGCTCATCTTATTCTTGTACTCGTAAGTTAGCCACCATATTATGCTTAGCCGCTGCTGCAACCTCACCACTTTACCTCTTCCTACCCCTAAAGCTTTGCTAGTCTTGATACCCATGGTTATGGGATTGCTGAGTCCTCGTGGCTCACAGATACTACAACACCAGATGCAGGTTCAGCCGAGTTCGATGCAGGAGCTGGTTCAAGTACTTCACTGGGAGCTCGATGAAGAGTGTGGCCGTATGCTTGTGGCGTTTCGATGATCAGTAGTGGTTTCTACTAGGATTCGATCCTGACCTGTGGCTTTATGTTGTTTTGGTATCTTTCTTTTGGATCTTACCCTTAGATGGGCTGTGATGTTTTTGAATGATGTTTTGCTTATGTAATGTATTGTGTGAAGTGGCGAGTGTAAGCCAACTATCTCCTTTTGCAATTTAATCCCTCTTTTTACATGAGTCGTGCAAAGATACCAAACTTGAGATCATTCTAGGATGGGCTTATACCTTTAAGTCGTGCCTCGACACGTAGGAGGTATAGTCCCATACTGGGCATTACAAGTTGGTATTCAGAGCCTTCTCCGACCTAGAAGCCCCCACTGATTGATCGAATCGTTGACGGTTGAGTCTAGGCACACACTGAAAATGTTTTGAGTCCTATATATATATCGGAGAGTAGGATTACTTTTGCTTCTCATCTCTTTTCACTCTGGTGAGGACTCCTGACGATTACTCTTATCTCTTCTACTTTCAAAAATTGCACCAAATTTTTTTTAGGATCACGCGAGTATTGTTTGGATTGTTCCGATGTCTTTGTGACGAGAACATTGTTCTCGATGCCTCCTGTCATTAGGGGTTGTGGCAGTGTCCCGGGGAGTTGAGCTCCGAGGTGTTGTCGTCACAAATCCATCGCGGCAGTAATAGAATACTTAAGACGGCCGACATCGAAAATCTCTCCTATACGGTTAGTGGCAAGATAACCCCGACATCACCCAGTACTGGGGAGGTAGTTCGGGAGTATTGCCATAGCTTGTATAGTGGATGCGTTTCGAAGGTCCGAGGTAAACCGTTTCCGAGAAAGACTGGTTATGTGTTGAAGGATGGATACAGCTGGATGTAGGTTTAGAGTTGATTGCGCGGTGCTTCCCCTGTATCCCCAACACCTGATTGCATAACTGGAAACTTTCGGAAATTAATAGGTGGGTTCATCTAGTAGTTCTAGGCATTCTTCCAACGGATGCATGATATGAAGTTCGGGGTTCTACATTGAGTGAAGTGGTTTTATGGGCTTGTTCCGATCGGGAGTTGCATCTTAAAGGGTCCTTGGCTATGCTGATCCGGGGATTGCAAAACACTTTTGTAACACGTTCCATGAGCTTTCAGCACGAATATGTCGAACGAAGCTTCTATCTTGTATTTGTTCTATCTGTTCCTTGTTCCTTTTTATTTACCTTTTATTCTTCCAAGTGGCTTCTCGTCAAGTTGATGTACCTAAGTAATTCATTCATTCAATTCTCTGTTCGGATGACATTGTGAAGATCATGTTGCATATCTATCCTTTGTTCTTGTCTTGATGCTGGTATTCGAGTTGCTTCGATGTCAAATGTTGATTCCATATCTTTCTTAAACGGTGTTCTCATATTTCTATGGGAGTGCTAATTCCTCTTGATCATCAAGATGGTTATGTTAAATTCTTTTTCAACCGGTGTCCATTTTGTTCGTCTCAAGTTGTCTTTGTTTCCCCGCCCTCCCACCCTTCTTCCTCTCGGAGCCAGAAATTCTTAAATAAAGTATCCATTTTATTCATGTGATATTTCTTCATTCATTTCCTTCAATGTTCTTATCCGGTGTTTTATCGTGAAGATGCTCAAGAGCTTCAAGTTCATCATTCTTTTGTTTCTTAAATTCTGCGGTGGATGTAATTCAAGATTTCCTTGTTGATCTTATCCTTTTCCTCATTTCACAATGCTTTCTTATTCCGGTGCACCAATTAATCATTCTCCTCTTGCTATTCATATCTGGAGAGTTGAAGATATCTCAGAAGATTCATAATTCCATTCTTAATCCGTTCAAGCTATTTTTGAGGATTGTCATCTTATTCAAGCCATTTAATTCAACCGGTGCAATATCTCTTAAGCAATCTTTTCCAACGGTGATTTTCTTTGAGTGGGCCCTAACCCACAGGTCTTTTTCCAGGATCTTACCTGACTCTTCTAATTTTTTCTGGAGTTATACTCAAATTCTTTTTAAAGTGTGACGTAAGAATGATTTCCATTAGTCATATACCTTCTCCAAGACCGCTTTCAAATTCTTTTTCACCATTGTTTCAACCTTTTAATTCTTCATTCCGGAGTGCCTCAACAATTCATGGTGGTGTATCTCATCGTCTTCTCAACATTTGGAGACCGAAGAAGTGTTTCTCTTAAATCTTGGCCCGTTCTCTCAAGATTTGTGGTTCTACCTTCATGCCATCCTCATTATTGTTCAGATTGTGAGGAATTATTTATACCCATCCGAAGCATTTCAAGAATTCTTCCTATTGTGATCCTCCGAAGGCCATCATTTCAGAAGATTTCTTCGTTCTCAGTTTTCAACTTCGTCCTCCAAATATTCTTCATCGATGTCTCTTCGTTCGTCTCCATATTCTTACGGTGGCTCGTTGAAGATTACCCAAGTTTGTGCGATATCTCTCTTTTAATTCTTTCCAACGAGAATAAGTAGTATGCCAAATCCATTGCTTGTCGTCAATTTAAATTGATGAAGGATATGCATAACATAATTCTTATTCTTATTTCATCCAAGTGGATTAATTCCTTTGTTTAGAGTTTATTCATGAGGAATAAATTCTAGGCTTCAAGTCGTTCATCTTGTTTTCCGGAGTTCCAAGTTATTTCTATTACATCATTTCAAAGTTCCATCTAATTCATCGCAGGCCTTGAATCTTATTCATTTCATCTTTCACTTCTCATGTTTTCATTACCGGAGTTCTTCATGGTGGTTCTTCATCATTTAATTCATCCTCGAAGTCTTCATCAAGATTCTTGTTGGAGCTCAAGCATTCTTCATCATGCTTTCCAATTGCAATCCTTTCTACCTTATCTTTTCAGATGGTGTTATGTCATTCTTGACAATTTCTTCATGTTTCATTATTCACAAGTTGTCAAGAATGAGATATTTAAACCCATCATTTTCCTTGTCCAGGAGATCTTTTCAACCCTTTAATTATTCGTTGGAGTTATCTTGGGTTGTATTTCACCTAAGGCTTTCCCTAAGGATTGTTGCGATTATGGTGCTTATAAATGACCCAAGTTCTTCATTTATCATTCCGGTGATATAAGTTTATCGTCTCCCTGTTGATCTCAATCCAATCAAATATTTCTGTTAGTGGCTGGTTGTCACCTCTTAATTTTGAGATGTTTTCCATAAGCCAACTTCAAGCTTATTCGTTTTGTGTTGATTTTTCCATCAACTCCGTTCAACCCTTCTTCGTAAGGATGTTTTCACATTCATTTGTGGGAGAAGTTGTCATTTTTCTTCTCCATTCATTTCTTTCGTTGATTTATATGCTATTCTTTCATTCCGAAGGCTTGGTGATATTGCTCTCTTTGACCATCATCTCGTTTTTATCAAGATCATATTCTCCCTTGCTTGTCTATTTACCTGGAGTGTTGTGTCCTCCATTCTAGTTCTCTCATCTTGTCAACTTTGCCTCTCTTTTCAACCGGAGTGCTGTCTGAATTTTTCTTACACTTTGTGCCTTTCTTTCAATTGTTTCAGAGGCAGTGTGTTGTTGTTTTCATCAAGTATCATCCCAACTTGGCAAGTTCTTGTTAATTCCTTCCATTTTCAGACGGAGTGCTGTCCAAATTCTGTCATTCTTATTCCTTGGCTATACCATTGCGGTTTCATATTCTTTCCGTCCGTGAGCTCTTGTTTCATGTCTTTCAACCTACAAGGTTCTCATAATGCTCCTTGTTCCTCTTTCCAACGGAGTGTTTCATTTATTTAACCTCTCAAGGTTCTTTGGTTTCACTCGTCTGTCAAAGAAGCAACTTTGTTTTACCTCTTCTTTTTCGTTTCTACCCGGTGCTATCTCTAGGATCTCGGGTCGAGATCCTCTGTTAGTGTGGGAGAGTTGTGACGCCCGAAGACCGACCTCCCAGAAGATTCCAGAAGATTCCAGATGTTCCGGGTTCTCCCGTGTGTTCTTTGTGCTTGCTTTATTTACTTTTGCATTGCATCATGTCATCATGCCATCATGTCATATTTATTTTTGCATCTCAACCTAAATAAATTGTGTGGACCTTCGGTCCATTTAAATCGAGGGAAGGTGACTTCTCTTTATAACATATAAAAGCCTCTCAATATTATTAGGGAGCTATATAATAATATTCCATTTGTTTGGAATTAACCCAACACACGTGCATAATTTTCCCCATGTTTTTCCTACTTCGAGTTTCTCCTTCAAAAACCTTGCCAATAATTCTTTTCTGTTGTTTCGAGGTTCCTCCGAAAATTCGAACATTTTTGGACACTTCAATAATCAAGTCTTAGTTCAAACCCATTTGAATTAAATTCAAATATGTTTGAATTATATTTTTCAATCATGCCTTTTTCTATTTTCTCGGACCGTGCTCATTTTTATGATGCCCGAGAAAAATTAACCTTTGTGCAACTTTTCCCTAAACCCCCTCTTTCCTCCTTCCTTTTCTTTTCTTGTTGTTTTCTGTTTTTGGGAAACTTCTGGATAAAAAGGAAGAGCCAGCCGGCCCAAGAACTTCCTCCTCCAGCCGGACCAGCCGGCCCATCAACTGCTCCCGAGGCCCAGCCTCCTACCCGCCTCCCTCTCCATCTGGCCTCCCTGGCCCATTTTCTCCTCACCGCAGGCCCAATAGCCTCAGGCTCAGCCGCCACTGCAGAGCTCCCCAACCCTAGCGCAGCCTCTCATCTCTCCGCTCGCTCCTCCCTCTCATCCCGAGCCACCGCCAGATCGAACCCCTTTCTCTCGCTCCCCGACCAGATCCCCTCGCTTCCCTTTTTTCTCGCTCGTCCCGCACCTTCCTCCCGATCCCCGTTCGCCAGGTCGCTCTTCCCGTCGCCCGCATCGCTAGGAGCAGCGACAGCACCGAGCGCCTCCCTCCGGCCAGACCTGCGCCTCGGGCCCTACTTCCCCGTCGATCTCCTGCGCCAGGCCGCCGCCCCAAGCCAGCGACGCCCCAGCGCCGTCTCCCGCAGCGCCGAGTCAGCGCTCCTCGTCTCCAATCACCTCGCCTCTGGCCCGGCCGACCAGGAGCCCGTCCTCCTTCCCCGCTGGATCCCGCGCCTCCCTCCGCGCTCCCGTCGCCATGGCCCGCGCCATCTCGTGCGCGCCCGCCATGAAGCCGCCTCCCTGGCCTCCTTCCTCGCCATGGACGCCACCGGAGGCCACCGCGCCGGCCGCCCGTCCTCCAGCCCGCTCCCTGCGCGCCCCGGGTTTTCCTCCTCACTGCTCCGTGAGGCTGCCGCCGGACACCGAGGCCTTGCCTCCACTTCGTCCTGCTGCTGTGTTTTTCCGTTGGCTTGGTGTTGTTGTTTTGGTCTAGCAGGTTTTGGCGAGATCGGCAAGTCCGAAGACCCGTGTACGACTCGAGACCGAGACCCCAAGTACCCCTCCGATGACAAGTACATCTACGAACGGGAACGCCTACACGACTACGCGGCGACCCGACAAGTACCACGACCAAGTACTCTGACGACCGCGGTCTTCGGAATCGCCAAGTACCACGACATGACGGATGAACATCTACAAAACATGTACCACGACGACCGAGTACAACTACGACCGGGACCGAGACCGGCAAGACAACTACGAACGAGTACAACTACCGTCGCCGAGACCCTCAAGTACCTCTACGAACGGAACGACTACTCGTTGGCGACCTCGTGAACGACTACTTCCTCTCCGAACGTGAACGACTTCTTCCTCTACGGCCGTGTACCACTACTTCCTCTACGTCCCTCTACGATCTCGAGCCCCTCCGAAACGATGTTCCGAAGGTATAACCTCGAGATGATGACCCGTGGTTGAATGCATGCTCGTGTTGTATGAGATGTTCCCCTTGTGTGCTCCGTGCATGTTGTGCCCGTTTCGTCCTTTTGTCATGTTCCTCGGTTGCCTCGTCGCCGACTCGTGGGAACCCGGTGACGGGATCGCCCCACCTTTCATCTCGTTTGACTCGCTCACGCCATCTTTCCTTTTGCACCGGACTCTCAACGAGTTACCGGAACCGATATGTTGCCATGGCATCATTTTCGGAATCGTTACCGTGGCACCCTTTTCCTTCAACCACGGCGACAATACTCCTTATCACCTTCATGTCAACCTTTATTATAAATTGCATAAACTTGTTCATGTCATCCGCATCATTTTAACAACATTATAATGTGTGTTTGTTGTTGCTTTAATAATTACTAAACATGCTCATGGGGATTTTCCGGAATTATTGTCGTTCTTCCGGCCTCATTTAAAATGTCTTAATAGTGTAGTTTTATTCTGCTTCACCTCTTGCCATGTTAACAAACATTTAATCTTGTCTTGTAAATAAACAAGTCAATTAAATAAATAAATGTGGTGTTTCGTCAATATGCAACTCGTTGTATATTGAGCTCCACTTAACTTGTAGTACTTGTTTGTGCACTTTGCCATGCCATGCATATTTAAACCGGACATGCATCATACTTGGATGTGCATCGTATGCCATGTTTATGCTTGTGTGTTTACCGTGTTGCTTGTTTCTTTCCGGTTTGCTTCCCTCGTTAGCTTCGGTTTCGTTCCGGAGTTGTGAGGATTCACTCGACTTTGTAGCTCCGTCTACTTCATGGATCCGTTCTTCTCCCTTGCGGAATTCCAGGCAAGATGATCATACCCTTGGATACCTTTTCTACCATTGCCATGCTTAGTTGTCTCGATTCTTTCGTTACATGTCGCGCTACCCATCTTTTATGTCAGCCTCTCCTTGTTGCGATGAAGCCTCTAACCTTTTGACACCTTCCTAGCAAAACCACTGTTTCGCTATGTTACCCGCTTGCTCAGCCCCGCTTGCTCAGCCCCTCTTATAGCGTTGTTAGTTGCAGGTGAAGATGAAGATCGTTCCAGGAGGGAACTTTTTGTTGTTATATCACAAAATCTATAATTATGATTAACACACCTATTGATACGTCCAAAACGTATCTATAATTTCTGCTTCCTCCATGCCACTTTTGGGTGATATTGCTATGATATTCATACACTTCCATACACTTTTGATCATATTTGGACTAACTTACTAATCCAATGCACCCCAGTGCCAGTTTCTGTTTTCGGCTGTTTTTGTATTTCAGGTTTTCACGTTTCGTGAACTGCCCAGAAAAATCCAGAAAAAATATATAAAAAATCAGCGTTCCGGGAGCTACCGTGCGGCCAAAGTACAGCCGGGGGGGACCCACAGGGGCTCCAGGCGGCCTGCCCAGGCGGCCCCCCCTGGGCCGCGCCGGGGGGGCGCTTGGGCACCCCTGACCCCCTCTGGTGACCCCCTTTGGCATATATTTAAGGTCCGTCGAGGAAACCCTGATTCCGAAACCCTTTTCTCCAGACGCGATTCCGATCTCCGCCGCCATCACCATCAAGCTTCGGGGGACCAGAATTCCTGCGCCGGCACCCTGCCGGGACGGGGAAGTGCCCCCGGATTCATCTCCATCGACGTTGCTTCCTCCCTCCATGATGCGGGAGTAGTTCCTCCTCGGGGCTAAGGTTCTTACCAGTAGCTATGTGGTCAATTCTCTCTCCCGTGATGTGATCTTCGTTGTGATCATAGGCTATGTTAATCTAGGGTGTTTCCCCTTCCTCTATGTATTGGATTGATGTACTCAGTTGTCTTTATCTCTACTCCTAATGGAGCAGTTGGTAGTCTTTGTTCCAGGGTTTTTTTCGTCCCACCTCGTCTGGTTTTTTTTCGTCCCACCTCGTCTGGTTTTTTTCTCAACCGTTTTTTTTCGCTACAATTAACCCACCCCAACCCCACCCCACTCACCGCACGCAGTCAGGTTCCGTTTCCCCCCTTACGTCCCCGATTCATGCATGACAATCAATTCTTTCCAAATGCAATCATGCATGACAATCAATTCTTTCCAAACGCAGTCAGTTAACTTAAGGTAACCAGACACAATCAATTCATTCATAACGCAATAAAAACTTTCCTAATTTTCCCAAAGTTTCCTAACTAGACACGTTATAAATGGGCAGGAACCGGTAACACGTTACCAATTAATAAAGTTTAGTTTTATGACCATCAATTCCAAATCCTAATTTTCCTAATGCATTGACAATCAATTCTTTCCAAACGCAATAATGCATGACAATCAATTATTTCCAAACGCAATCAATTAACTTAAGGTAACCAGACACAATCAATTCATTCATAACGCAATAAAAACTTTCCTAATTTTCCCAAAGTTTCCTGATTAGACACGTTATAAACGGGCAGGAACCGATAACACGTTACCAATTAATAAAGTTTAGTTTTATGACCATCAATTCCAAATCCTAATTTTCCTAATGCATTGACGTTTGCCTTTTCTAAGAACCAATCAATAATCAATATAAGAGAAAAAAAAAGCTCCGCACCTAGCGAGCCAGCTGCTTCTCTTCCCGATTAACAATCTTGCGCTAGGGTTCCTTGTGTTGTGTCGCCGCCGTGGAGCTCCTTGACCAGCCCGTCTCCTACCGCCTTGCCCCTCTCTCTTCCCTCCAACCTAGAAGCTGGCGACGAGGCACACAACGCCCTCACGGCCCTGCTCGATCGCTTCCAGAACCCACCACGCGCGTTGAGGCGAGGCACCTCCTGGGCTCCGTTCGTCGCCGCTTCGCCGATGACCCCCACGCGTTTGTCGCCGCTGCACCGACGACCCCGCTGCCGGGCAAGAGGAGTGCTTCGGCACCTCATTGGCTCCGTCCGTTGCCGCTTCGCGGACGACCCCCACGCGTCTGTCGTCGCTTCGCCGATGACCCCGCTGCCGCACAGGAGGAGTGCTCCGGTGAATCATGGGCTCCGTCCATCACCGCTTCGACGACGGCCCCCACGCGTCGGTCGCCGCTTCGCCGACGACCCCGCCGCTGGGCAGGAGTGCTTCGGCGCATCATTGGCTCCGTCCGTTGCTGCTTCACCAGTGATGCAGTTAAATTTTCAAATCTTTATTGTTATTTCCAACTAATTTTGCGGCTGATTGGACGATATCAGTTACTAACTTAATTCAAATGGTTGGACAATTATCTGACACAATTTTATAGTGTTTTACTTTATTTCTGGAACTATTATCCTGTAAAATTAGTTTGTTTTAAAAGTTTGCCATGTTTCTTTAAAATTTATCCGTTGAATTTGTATGTCTGCTCCACTGTGCAGCTGCTACAAGCTTTCAAGTTTGGCTCTTGCACTATTGTTTCATATTTATATGCTCTATTTTCCTGTTTAGTCATTTTGGTATTTATATATGGCTTGTGTTTGTGAGAATCTTATTCAATCAAAGGTTATAAGATATATTACATTGCCTTTGTTATCTCTCATATATATCTTACATAGATCACTATATGAAAAATTTAACCCTTACGAGGTCGCGGTTATGTTACGTGTTGACTACATATATAATTTGTTCTACAAATCATCGCATTGAACTTGCAAAATCAGGTTGGATGTAGCTCTGATATAATTATGTATGAAGTGATATGAAGGTGCGCTCATGTCTTGCAAGATGTCATGCAAGACATCCTGCTTCTGTATCAGGTAAATGTGCACATCATTGACATCATTGATGCATGAGCACTGATTTTCTTTTCCATCTTTGGATGTTCCATAGGAAGTTCATATTTTTATTTACCATTTTTGTACATAACAATGTATGTTTTTCATTGATAATTAGGTGAATTCATTATAGTTTGAAATGATCTATATGGAGGTCGCATTGTTTTTTAGGGAATTAGTCCCCTGGTGAAGCGGTGGGCATCAACAATGCTGTTGCATTTTAAGTTAGTGGTCAAAATGCTAGCTAGGATAAATTGTAAGGAGCTGATCGTAGTTTTCGGCTATTACTGTAGAAATTTATGGTATTGTCCTTGCTATGACAGTATTTGTATTGCTGCATAAATTCATGGAGTGATTCATATTTTCTTGACTCATTTTACGTGTATTGTTACTGCAACAACGACACAACTATTCTTTCATCTATGGTGTTAAAAATAACGACGTGTAACATACAGAAGGGTAGGACTTTCAATTTCTTATTTGGATTTTGCAACTTAACCATGAATGTGAATGTGTAGGAATAATGCCAAAATTACGTAACCAAATTGCAACAAGATTTTTACGTTTATTATTTAAGTCAAACCTTACCACTTGGACCCTTCTAATGGATTTATTTTCACGCAGGATGATGCGGTGCTTATGGGAGGTAGATAGCGAATAGAGAGGGAGGGAGAGAGAAGGGGAGGGAGCGATAGACAGATATGCATTATATTCATAGGTGCAGTTGCCCTTGTCCCATACTGCTGGCCTTCCACGACTATGTCGATTACTATCTCACTTGGAATACGAGTTGGTGGATTTTATGATAAAAGTGAGGGTTAAGAGTGAGCGGGATGGGGTTAGCAGGTGTCTGAGCAGAATAATTTCTCTACTTTAGAAAATGTGGCAAATTTCATTTCATTAGAGATTACTTTGCAACAGATTGCACAAGTGAGGGATTCATATATTTCCACCAAGTTGTACAATTTTTTAGTTAGGATAGAAGGACAAATGCATTGGTTGGTTGCTTCAAAAGTTAATAATAAACAGTGGTGTATCAGTTGCATGTTGAACAACGGGCATAATAATTTTTTTGTCTCGTGGTAATGCGCAACATTCAACTATATGTGACAACGTGGCAAAGCCATCATGGGCGGCGCATGGCTCATCCCCTTGATGGCGGTGGCGGATTGGTGTGAACATGAGGGATGATCAGGGCAAAGAGCGGGGCAATTGGTGTGGGACTCCTCCTTAACGGTCCATGAGCAAGTACGGTGTAAAGAAGAGAGGGGACCATAGCGAAGATGAGGTGGGCATCATCCTGTGTGTTGAAAATAACATGACGGATAGCCCGTAGCAACGCACGGGCGTTCTACTAGTCTAGTATAATCCCCGAGACCAAGGTGACAGCGGTCTATTGGACATGGATTAGAAAAGTATTTTCATGAGTGATTTCCTCTCTTGTGTGTTGATTGAAGATTGAGAGTCTCTTGGTGCTTGTCTTTGACTATCCTTTAGATATGTTGTGGTGATTGTGGGACTCTCTTTGGATGGCCGCGGTGACATTGGGAAATCCTTAGATTGAGAACTACGAACTTTGAGGTGTGCTTTTGTAGCCCTACATAATTCTCGTCCTCTCTTGACCACGAAGGAATGATCTCCGAGTGTGTCCCCTTTGCATGTTTTATGGGAAATATCATGTGATTCAATTATGTTAATGTTGTTGGGAGTTGCCACTAGTGAAAGTATGAACCTTAGGCCTTGTTTCCACCATTGCAATACCGTTTTTGCTCACGTTTACTACTTGTTTGCTTGCTGCACTTTTTATTACATATTTATATTACCTTGTTTAGCCATCCATATCACTTGCCATTTAACCTCTGTTCGCCGAACTAGTGCACCTATACATCTGACAAGTGTATTAGGTGTCTTGGGGACACAAGAGACTTCTTGTATCTTAGTTGCAGGGTTGCTTGAGAGAGACCATCTTCAACCTCTACTTCCCTGAGTTCGATAAACCTTAGGTCATCCACTTGGGGGAAATTTGTTGCTGTCCTACAAACCTCTGCGCTTGGAGGCCCAACATAGTCTACAAGAGTAGAAGCGTGCGTAGACATCAAGCTATTTCTGGCGCCGTTGCCGGGGAGGTGAGTGCTTGAAGGTATATCTTTAGATCTTGCAATTAAATCTTTTTGTTTCTTGTTTTTATTTCACTAGTTATGCTTATGGACAACCCTGTTATTGGATCGTTGCTTGCGGGAAGAACGCCCCACACCGGTGGTGGTTGCTCCTCCCCCTACTGAAATTGTGCCCTATGAAATACCAACTGGTATTATCGATCATGTTTTGGCTAATCGTTATGCAGGAGACAGACATCCCGGTGAACACTTGCAATATTTGTCACAACTATGTTCATTATTTAAGCTTGCAGGTGTATCAAGGGAGTTTGTCATGAGGAGATTGTTCGCTCTATCACTTATAGATAAGGCTTCAGATTGGTATAAGCTTCTCGATAACTCGCACTTGCTTGATTGGCAAGAGCTTATGTCTCTCTTTTATACTAAATTTTATCCTCTTCATGAAATCCATAAGAATAGGAATTATGTTTATAATTTCTACCCTCATGACGGAGAGAGCATAGCTCAAGCTTGGGGGAGACTGAAAACGTTAATGCTAAAATGTCCTAACCATGGGCTCCCCAAAGATATGATTATTACTAATTTCTATGCGAGGCTTTCTCGACAGGATAAAGATTTGCTCGACGCTTCCTCTATGGGTTCTTTCACAAACAAAAAGGTTGATGCTAAATGGGAACTCCTTGAAAGAATTCAACGCAACACTGAAGATTGGGAGATCGACAAAGGTAAAGAGTCAGGTATAATTTATGAGTATGATTGCATTAAGTCTTTTGTTGAAACTACAAGTTTTAATAAGTTTAGTGCTAAGTTTGGGCTTGATTCTCAACTCCTTGTTGATTTCCTCAAATCTTTTGCTTCACATCTTAATATGCCTAAGGAGGATTGGATCAAGCATCATAAACCTTTTAAAGAAACTTGCAAAGAAAATGAAATTGTTCATGATGACTGCAACATGCATGATCCAATTCCTAAAAATAAAGTTTTATATAAGCATGTTAATTTTTGTGGAGTGGATAGACCTTGTGAAAGTCCTATAATTGAAGAAGAGAAGTATTGTAAGCAACATAAGCATGAAAGAACAATCACTTGGGTCAGAGATTTAAATGAAATTGCTAGAGAATTGTGTGACCTTTATCCTTTTACTTGTGAACTTTGTCGTACAGAGGGTCACTTTAATTTTCAATGCATGGACTTTCAAAACATAACTGTTAACCGGTTGTGTGATGACATGATCACCTCTGATCTTTATGATGAGCTTATGTTATTTTTGATGTGTGAAGAGTTATCAGAAAAGACTTCTTGGCTGGATGATAATGCCATAGGAATAAAAAACACTTTGCAAAATTGCCATCTCTATTGTGTTGTTAATTGCCATGAAAATGATTACATAAGTAAGATTAGAAAGGAGGGAACTTTGCCAAAGTATAAAAATGTCTCTTATATTTCTGCTAATAAAAAGGAGAGTTTCTCCCAAGTTTCCCCTATTGTTTCTAATGATAAACCAGGATATGTGGAGAAGCTTCATCTCCAACCACCCCCTCCTAAGGTGAAGAAGAAGAAAAAGAAGAGGAGGAGGACGAGGAGCAAGAAGGAAGAAGAACGGGTATCAACCTGGCCTGAGCATATTCCTCCTATCAACTTTTATCCTAACGGTTGTAAGTTTAAAGAAGAAGGTGAAGTTTATTGCCTTAATTATCATCTTGATGATACGTCCGTAGGTACTATTGAAGATGATTTTGATTATGATATGCATGATACTTATTGTGATTGGGAAAATGATGATAATGCTGCTTATGATCTTGAAAATCTTTTTGTTACCAACTCTGAAAGTGAAGATATGGTAAGCTCTAAGCTTGGGGATGATAGGATTGCAAATCCTATCCCCACTTGTGATGTGATAATTGATAATTCTCTTGCTAGTAAGAATAAAGACAACATGTTTACAAATATAGTTGCTAGCAATGATAATGCTCTTCTCTACCATGATGATGTTATAACTCCAATCTATAGTGTTCAAGTTGTTTATGATAGTCCTACTCCCACTATTACCAATGAGAAAAATTATGCTTATGTGGGGAGTGAGAGTACCTTTTTGCATATGGATCATGGTAACAATGCTTTATGTGATGCTTATATTGTTGAGTTCATCCATGATGTCACTGAAATTTATAATGAGAGAGGGAGGCTTGGTTCTAAATATCTTAATAATAAGAAGTTTCCTCTCTTTATGGTGAGTATTTTGAAGTTATGCTTGTTTTGCCTTCCTATGCTAGTTGCTTCGTGCTTCAATGAATTATTCTATTGCAAAATTCCTATGCATAGGAAGCATGTTAGGCTTAAATGTATTTGTCATTTGCTTCTTGATGCCCTTTTTTGTTCTTCAGCTCTTATTCTTGCGAGAGCATCATTAAAGTCCTATGACTAGCTTAAAGGCATAAAAGAAAGCGCTTTTGGGAGGCAGCCCACATGAATAAATTTTTATATTTTGCTTTTGTTGTGTCTTGATGTTGTTTACTACAGTAGCATCATCATTGTATCTTTGCTTTTCATATTTGTGCCAAGTATAGCCTCCGATTGCTAGAAAGTTCAAAAGTTGTGAGGTGTTGTCCAGGAAACAGATTCTGTCCTTGGATAGAAAAATTCGTATAAAATCACCAGATCATCTTTTTGGTCTGAATTTTTTCGAAAGCGTTCTCTATATAATTGTCTTTCGTGCGTCAGTTCTGAGTTTTTTGATTTGAGTTGCAGAAGTATCCCGAACAGGTCAATTACTGCCTGCTGTTCTGTTTTTCACAGATTCTGTCCTGTTTTGCCTTACCTTCACTTTGCAAATTAAGAACTTGCTTTTTCTTTGCAAAAACCTTTTGGCAATCTTGAGAAACAGTAGAACTTCAAGAATATCCTTATTTCCAGCAAGGTATAATTATTTTATTAAGGGTACTAACCTCGCTAATCAGATTATGATGAGTTGTGTATGAAGGGAGTTTTCAAGTGTGCGAGGGAAGATGATAAAAAGATTCAGGAGTGTCAAGCGCTCAAGCTTGGGGATGCCCCCGTGCACCCCCAATAAATATTCAAGGAGACTCAAGCGTCTAAGCTTGGGTATGCCCCCGTGCATCCCCTTCTCCATCAACATTATCAGTTCGTCTTTCGTTCCGCTATATTTTTATCACTTCATGTGTTATGTGTTATGCTTGGAGCGTCTTGCTTTTAGTTTTCTTTTTAGTTTTTCATAACGAGTCGGAACCCAGCATTCCTTTATGTGGGAGAGAAACATGCTCCATCTCTACCTAGAACATTACATAGAATTTTCATGTCTATCTATGCTGTGTGTGTTCTTTGTCTTTTAAATAGCTACTATCGTGCTCTGCTCTTAGTATTCATGCTTATCTCTTCAAGAGCTTTTATTTAGTTGGTTGCTTGAACTCTCTTTAATTACCATGATCACCTTATTAAGAGAGTTTCCTTCCGTTGCATGGGTTAATGTGTCTATGATAAAGATGCTACTTGCATGATGGTGCTTAGTAGTTCAGGTTTTCTTTTGGTTAATCTCGAATAGCTGGGGGGTTCCCAATGTGTCATTGGAGTACCAACTTGGTTTGTTTGCCTATGATGTGGTATGGTTTAGTAATATCTTCCTTCGAGAATTTATTTTGATTGACTTGGCGTATGCTCACGCATATTCAAGACTGTAAAGAAAGTCTGTCAAGCCTTGATGATCTTTTGTTTCTGAGTAGCGATATAACTACCATGCCTGATTCAATATTGCTTTGTCGCTCTGCATGATTATGACCGTCATTGCTCTCTTAGTTGGTCGCTCCCAGTCTTTTGCTAACCTACACCTGCACTAAGAAAATTAACCATGCAATACATAGCTCATGGGAAAGTAGCCTAAAAACTATTGTGGTAAAGAATATGTTGCTTATGTATCTTATTTCTTATGAGTTGCTTGCTGAGCGGTAACCATGTTTCTGGGGACGCCATCAACTGTCACACTTTTGTTGAATATCATGTGAGTTGCTATGCATGTTCGTCTTGTCTGAAGTAAGGGTGATTTACCGTGGGTTGAATTAATATGCATATTGTTAGAGAAGAACATTGGGCCGCCAACCAAAGCCATGCATCATGGTGGAAGTTTTAGCTTGGACCTTAATCCTCAATCTCTCATGAGAATATGCTTATGCATTAAAGAGGAGTCCATCATCTATTTTCTATGTTGTCCCGGTATGGATGTCCTCATGTTGAGATCTATCAAAAACGAGAAATCAAATGCGATCTATCTCCTTGGACCTTTGTACAGGTGGCATAGAGGTACCCCTTTGTGACACTCGGTTAAAACATATGCAATGCAATGATAACCCATGGGGATCCGAGCTAATTAGGACAAGGAGCGAGCACTATTAGTATTCGATGCATGAGGCTTGCAACTTATAGGATGTTTTATACATGACACATATGAAGTACTACTACCGTTGACACAATTGCTTCCATGTTTCAAAATAAAAAGCTCTAGCACTTCAAGCACTAACTACTGAGAGCATGATTGTCACTCTGAGTGTAATGTGCATTGTCCCAAAGTAGCATTGTCTTTTGCATGATTGTGATATCGTTTATTCTGAAATGATTGTATCTAGTCATCACTTGAACCTTGAAGGTGCCCCTGCACTTATGTTTTGCATCACTAAAGGGGGCAAGCTAGATATCACTTGATCATATTTGCACATCATGTTCATTGCAAATCTTTTTGATGTTTCAGTTTCATGTTGTAAAACTTTCAGTCATTTGTGATTTTCTCTTGAGACAACTTAATTACTATAGAATCATTGTCTCAGTAAGCTTTTGTCATATGACTATGAGAAAGTCCTATATGGTTAATAGCATGTCACCACAGAAATTATTCTTGTTATCATTTACCTACTCGAGGACGAGCAGGAATTAAGCTTGGGGATGTTGATACGTCCAAAACGTATATATAATTTCTGCTTGCTCCATGCCACTTTTGGGTGATATTGCTATGATATTCATACACTTCCATACACTTTTGATCATATTTGGACTAACTTACTAATCCAGTGCACCCCAGTGCCAGTTTTTGTTTTCAGCTGTTTTTGTATTTCAGGTTTTCACGTTTCGAGAACTGCCGAGAAAAATCCAGAAAAAATATATAAAAAATCAGCGTTCCGGGAGCTACCGTGCGGCCAAAGTACAGCCGGGGGGGACCCACAGGGGCTCCAGGCGGCCTGCCCAGGCGGCCCCCCCTGGGCCGCGCCGGGGGGGCGCCTGGGCACCCCTGACCCCCTCTGGTGACCCCCTTTGGCATATATTTAAGGTCCGTCGAGGAAACCCTGATTCCGAAACCCTTTTCTCCAGACGCGATTCCGATCTCCGCCGCCATCACCATCAAGCTTCGGGGGACCAGAATTCCTGCGCCGGCACCCTGCCGGGATGGGGAAGTGCCCCCGGATTCATCTCCATCGACGTTGCTTCCTCCCTCCATGATGCGGGAGTAGTTCCTCCTCGGGGCTGAGGTTCTTACCAGTAGCTATGTGGTCAATTCTCTCTCCCATGATGTGATCTTCGTTGTGATCATAGGCTATGTTAATCTAGGCTGTTTCCCCTTCCTCTATGTATTGGATTGATGTACTCACTTGTCTTTATCTAGTATAATCCCCGAGACCAAGGTGACAGCGGTCTATTGGACATGGATTAGAAAAGTATTTTCATGAGTGATTTCCTCTCTTGTGTGTTGATTGAAGATTGAGAGTCTCTTGGTGCTTGTCTTTGACTATCCTTTAGATATGTTGTGGTGATTGTGGGACTCTCTTTGGATGGCCGCGGTGACATTGGGAAATCCTTAGATTGAGAAATACGAACTTTGAGGTGTGCTTTTGTAGCCCTACATAATTCTCGTCCTCTCGTGACCACGAAGGAATGATCTGCGAGTGTGTCCCCTTTGCATGTTTTATGGGAAATATCATGTGATTCAATTATGTTAATGTTGTTGGGAGTTGCCACTAGTGAAAGTATAAACATTAGGCCTTGTTTCCACCATTGCAATACCGTTTGTGCTCACGTTTACTACTTGTTTGCTTGCTGCACTTTTTATTACATATTTATATTACCTTGTTTAGCCATCCATATCACTTGCCATTTAACCTCTCTTCGCCGAACTAGTGCACCTATACATCTGACAAGTGTATTAGGTGTGTTGGGGACATAAGAGACTTCTTGTATCTTAGTTGCATGGTTGCTTGAGAGAGACCATCTTCAACCTCTACTTCCCTGAGTTCGATAAACCTTTGGTCATCCACTTGAGGGAAATTTGCTGCTGTCCTACAAACCTCTACGCTTGGAGGCCCAACATAGTCTACAAGAGTAGAAGCGTGCGTAGACATCACCTATATACTGGGCATGGGTGGAAGGCTTGGCCTTTTGCTCGGTGTTTTTTTCCACTCATGCCACCTTAGGCGCCGATAAACCGGCATTATGTTCCTTGATTTTGCGTTCCTTACACGATGGGTGGATGGGGACCCCTTGACAGTTCGACTTTGAATAAAACTCCTCCAGCAAAGCCCAACATTGGTTTTAATTTGCTCATAATAACAACTTAATAAATTAATTAAATTGCATAGGGAGTTAGCGCTACCCGAGGATTCTTTCTACATAGCAGGGGGGGCTAGTGCTGATGGTGTTGGTCCCAAACGGGGAGCCTGCGGGGTCACCACGGGGAAACTCGAGGATTGATATAAACCTGTAGCCTCGCCCATCCGGTCATGTCCTGAGACGAGATACGCGCGGCTACTATCAGGGTGTCGACACACCGGGAGGTCTTGCTGGACTTGTTTTACCATTGTCGAAATGTCTTGTGCTACCGGGATGCCGAGCCTGATCGGATTTCCCTAAGATAAGGAGTGATGATATTATATTTATCACTTCAGCTAATCGTGAGAGCTTGTGATGGGCTAAGTTGGAACACCCGTGCAGGGTTATGATCTTTTGAAAGCCGTGCACGTGGTTATGTGGCAGATTGGAATTTGTTAATGTCCGGTTGTAGAAAACTTGACAGAGGATCCGAAGTAAAACGCACAACTGTGTGAGTAACCGTGACTGTCTCTTTTCATCTTGAGAAGAGAACACGGTGGGGTTATGTTTGATTCGTATGTAGTTCAGGATCTTTAGTGATCACTACTTTTGCGACCGTTTGCGTAGATGCTCATCTTATTCTTGTACTCGTAAGTTAGCCACCATATTATGCTTAGCCGCTGCTGCAACCTCACCACTTTACCTCTTCCTACCCCTAAAGCTTTGCTAGTCTTGATACCCATGGTTATGGGATTGCTGAGTCCTCGTGGCTCACAGATACTACAATACCAGATGCAGGTTCAGCCGAGTTCGATGCAGGAGCTGGTTCAAGTACTTCACTGGGAGCTCGATGAAGAGTGTGGCCGTATGCTTGTGGCGTTTCGATGATCACTAGTGGTTTCTACTAGGATTCGATCCTGACCTGTGGCTTTATGTTGTTTTGGTATCTTTCTTTTGGATCTTACCCTTAGATGGGCTGTGATGTTTTTGAATGATGTTTTTCTTATGTAATGTATTGTGTGAAGTGCCGAGTGTAAGCCAACTATCTCCTTTTGCAATTTAATCCCTCTTTTTACATGAGTCGTGCAAAGATACCAAACTTGAGATCATTCTAGGATGGGCTTATACCTTTAAGTCGTGCCTCGACACGTAGGAGGTATAGTCCCATCCTGGGCATTACACAAGGTTCCGATCTTACTATCCACTACAGGAAGAGGTACTGTTCTGAGCACTTGTGCTACACTTGATTTGCCTTCTGTTATGAGTAAGTTTGCCTCACCACCACCACATGATGCTCCTACTGAATCAGTTACTATGTCCGATACTCTTGATGATGCTTCTACTACTGTTGATGATATTAGTTCACTTGGTTATGCTCTTGAGAAACAGATCGCTGCTGCTGCTAAAAAGTCTGGAATTGAAATTCCTGTTACTCGTTACCCTATTGGTGAAACTAATGATTATCCTGATTTGAGTAAACTCAAGGAGAGACTCCTTGATGATGATTACTATATGCTTGATGAAGATTTATGCAGGGAACTGACAGAGTTTTCTGGCTCTGACCCTGAAGTTATTAAGAAACTGTTTGAAAAACACTCTTTGAAGAACAAAACCGTTCCTGATCCTGAATTTGCTACATCTCCTATATGCATTGATGATCCTGATTATGATTTCTCTGTTGATCTTTCACTTATACCTATGGTTGAAGCTGACCCCTTTTATGGCAGAGAAAATGATGATGCTATTGCACACCTAACAAAACTCGGTGAGTTGGGTGGCCTGTTTACCACAGATGAGAAGATATGATACCTTTATATCACCAAGCTTCTTCCTTTCTCCTTGAAGGAAGGTGCTAAAGCATGGTATGATTCGCTTCCATGCGGTTCCATTAAGAGTCCTCAAGACTTAGCTCACTCTTTTGTTGATAAGTACTTTCCTGCTCACATGCAACATGCTGCTTTACAAAGAATTTATAACTTCAAACAGTTGCAGGATGAGTCCCTCCCTAAAGCTTGGGGGAGGTACTGCGGTCTGGTTCGGGCTAGACCAGGACATGAAGTCCCTAAGAACGAATTAATCGATATATTCTATGATGGTTTAACTGATGAATCCAGGTCCTATTTGGACAGTTGTGCTGGTTGTGTTTTCAGGAAAAGGACGCCGGAAGATGAAGAAGATTTGATGGGCAGGATTGCCAAAAACCATGAAGATTGGTCCGTCCCTGAACCACCTCCACCACCTAAGAAGAGGGGCATGTTTGTTCTAAGCCCCGAAGATATGCGAGAAGCAAAGAAGTCTATTAAAGAGAAAGGTATTAAAGCTGAAGACGTGAAGAATCTACCCCCTATTGAGAAGCTGTGTGAGCCTACCACTCACCCTCCTATGGTAGAGGTACACTCTCTTTTAGATTTCAACGCAAGTGACATCCCTCATGGTAAGCCTCCTGATCAATGTTTAGATGAGTTTGAGAATTTTATTATGAAACAAAATCATTTTAATGAGAGGATACAAAGTCAGTTGCATGATAATTCCCTTGCTATCAAAAGTTTGCTTGATGTTCTAGGTAGAACAGTTAATGATGTTCAATGTCTTGTGAAGCATTTTCATATGGTTAAAACTTAGCTTGACCAAATTTCTAATGTGCAAAAAGATTTGCTTGCTAACAATGCCAAACAAGATAATTTGCAGGCTTTTGGGATTAAGACCCGAGAAGGAACTAGCACTCAAGATCCTCTCTATCCAGAGGGGCATCCGAAGAGAATCGAGCAAGATTCTCAAATGCAGGAAGAAGAAATTGTTGGCTCTCCAAAGAAGAAGAAGAAACATAAGGAGGCTGACAATTCTAATGATCCTATTGCAGATGAAGAGCCAGCTGTTGATCCAAACAGTGTATCTATCTCCGATGCTGAGACTGAAGACGGTGCTGAACCTGAAGGTAAGGATAATGAGAAGAATGATCCGCCTGAAGTTCGAGAAGAAGAAGCACCTGACAAACGTAAGAGGTACACTAAAGAAGACTTCATCGCAAGAAAACATGGGAAGGAAAGAAGACCATGGGTGCAGAAAACCATGCCCTTTCCAGGTAAGTCCATCAAATCCAAAGAAGAAGAGCATTACAATAAGTTTTGTGAGTGGATTAAACCTCTTTTTCTTCAAATTCCTTTGACTGAAGCTATTAAGTTACCTCCTTATTCAAAATATATGAAAGATATTGTCACTAATAAAAGAAAAGTTCCTAACGAAGCAATATCTACTATGCTTGCTAACTACTCTTTCAGTGGCAAGATTCCTGAGAAGCTCGGTGATCCAGGTATACCCACCATTCCTTGCTCCATAATGAATAATTATGTCAAAACTACTTTATGTGATCTTGGAGCGGGAGTGAGTGTTATGCCTCTCTCTCTTTACGAGAGGCTTTGTTTAGAGAAACTAATTCCTATAGATATCTCCCTTCAGATGGCTGACAAGTCAACCGCCGTCCCGATAGGTATTTGTGAGGATGTTCCCGTAGAAGTTGCTAATTGTTTGATTCTTACTGATTTTGTTGTGCTTGACATGCCCGAGGATGGATGCATGTCCATTATTCTTGGTAGACCTTTTCTTAACACCGCAGGTGCTATTATTGATTGCAATAAAGGGAAGGTTACCTTCCATGTGAATGATAAAGAACACACGGTATATTTCCAAAGAAGATCGACAGGAGGCATGGCCTCAACTCTATAGAAAATATCGAGACCGTGAAGATTGGAGAATGGGATTGTCCACTACATGTGCCTCACAAATACAAAACTATCATGGTGGGGACAATGTCCATCAAGTGAAGTTTTCAGAAAAATTCCAGAAAAATTTAAATAAAAATTTCCACGTCGGGAGAAACCCAGAGGGACCTGGGGCCAGCCAGGGGGACCCACTAGTGGCCCAGGCGGCCAGCTGGCGCGGCCCAGCCCCTAGCCGCGCCCACAGGGCGCCTGGGGCCCACATGGCCCCCCTCCAGGTATGTCTTCTTCCTCCCTCTCTCTTTTTCTCCAAAAACGCGAGTTCTGCACTTGTTCTTGTGTTCTTGCTGTTCTTGGAGGCGATTCTTCGATCTCTCTCTACAGTCCATCATTTGAGCTGAGATTTTGAACAAATACTCCCTGGTATGTCACTCCTCCACCCCTCCAATTAGATTTTTGATTGGTGGCTTCATTTGTGAGTATTTAGTAGTTCTTGGTGCTGTATAGATGAGCTTGCATGCATGGGTAGAAAGTTATTTTCCAAGTTTTAATGCAAGTTTATGCCTTGGGCAAGTGAGTTGAGTAGTTTGCCTTAGCTCACCTTGTTTTAATCCTCGTTTTTGTAAATTGCCGAAAATTTCAGAAATGAGTTTGTTAGGAAGGGCAAAAGGGTGGCTTGAGAAGAGGACGCCTGCACACTCCGATCGAGTTACTAGAGCCGCAGCTTCACCCTCGACTGCTAGGGTGAGCTATAATGAAGACCATGTGCCCCTGGAGTTGTTGGAAGACACAAGTCCAGCACGTGCAATGACGTTTCCATGTGATGAATTCCTTGAAGCTGCGGGAATCAAGGATGAGTTTTATAATCTTTGTGCTAATGCAGGTTTGACACGGCTCGTCACGTGCCGTGTTACTCAATATCAAAAACTCACCTCCAGTTTCATTAACAGTTTTAGATATAATCCTGATTCAGGTGCTATTGAGTTTAAAATTTACAATGATCTTATCACCATGACTTTGGGAAGGTTTTGTGAAATAATAGGTGTGCCAAACGTTGGGAGGACGGCTAGGATGGCCACTCAGCCCTCTGAGCTGAAAACCGTCATCAACTCTCTCTGCAGCATGGGTACGAGGGATATTCATCGGTCGAAGATCTCCAGCATCTTATTTCCTCACCTCAGGTATTTTGCATATTATGTTGCTAGAGGGGTGTTAGCTCGTGACAACACGAGCAGCATTTCTGCTCCGGATATTGCTATCCTGGCAGCAGCCCTCTCAGGGAGGTCTGATTATAATCTGGGTGCCTTAATTGCTCGACGCCTTGCTATGAACGGTAACAAGGGGGACTTATATGGTGGCATTTATGCCACACTTATCTTAGAACATCTTGGAGGCACCCCACACCCTGATGATAATCCTTTTACTTATTTAAGCTTTGATCTTGCTGCTATGAAAAGGCATAAGTTTGTTACCATGGCATCTGAGCTGGATAATCTTGTTTATATCTTGCGTTTCGGAACTACCGCGGAACGCGAGATCCGTCTACCTGCACCTCTTTTGTTTGATTTTTCTCGCAGGAACGGATGGTCCTTTGATGTTGTCCAGTTCGATGAGTTCATGGTCCAGTATCAGTTTCATAACCCCATGGAGGGGGTTGTGCCCGACGAGGAGGAGCACGGTGAGTTACCACCTTTCCAGGGAGATACCGCCACCGAGTTTGGTGAAGGGTCTTCCTCTGCTTGGCGTACGGACCCTTCCACGTGGGAGACTCCGAGGAGTTCGGTATACGCGCCAGCATCCTTCTACGACCCTTGGTCTCACCACCATACCCCCGGAGCAGGAGGCTCCTGGGGGCAGTAGCTGCTACCAACTTAGGCCAAAAGCCTAAGCTTGGGGGAGTACGTGCCCCTCTCACTTTTCCATTGTATTATCCGTTTTGTTCGCTTTGATCTTTTCGAAGTTTTTGCCTGTTCTTCTTTATTTCGCTCTTTGCAAAAACAAAAAAAGATTTTCTTTTTCTTTTGCTTTCGTTCAACCTTTAAAATAATCCAAAAAGATTTCGTTTTCTCTTTAGTTCGCTTTGTTTTCAGAGTTCAGCTCGAGTCCGTGATGGCATTTAATTATATTTCCTACGTTCGATCGTGCAAGTGACAGGCAGTAATGACAAAGATCGACCAAAGGGAAGCAACAAGGAAGACCAGTATGAACTCTTCTTGTTTCTACTTTTGTACATATGCCTGTACTTATGATATAGAGACCAGTTTGTTGTGACATAGTGCTATGTTTACAATGCTCCTCCAGTGGTTCATGCTTTCCTTGTGGCTAGTCTCGAATAACTAGAGTATATAATGTGTTATTGAAATGATCTACATGCATTGCATTGTTCATAATTCGGTATATTAAGGTGGTATTTCCCTTTAGAGAATTTTTGGATTGACTTGGCGCATGTTTACACATGTTTAAGACTAAAAAGTCTGCTCTGCCTTGATGATCTTTGAGTTTTAGAATAGTTATATCACTTTCATGCCCGATTCAATGTTGCTTTGTCGCTCTGCATGATTATGGCCGTTATTGCTCTCTAGTTGGTCGCTTCCCAGTCTTTTGCTAAACCCCCACCTGTACTAAGCGGACTGACTGCTTGTCATCCAAAATCCTTAAAACCTGTTATGCCATATGAGTCCACCATACCTACATATACATGGTATTTACCTGCCATTCCTAACGAAGACTTTTGTGTACCACCTAGAAATTAATCAAAAGCATTTCTCTTTGTGTGCCTATGTTTTAGCTCATGAGGAAGTAGTAGTTAATTCATGATATTTTTAAGTTGGACAAGTTTCACCCCTGGATTGCAAACCCTTAATACGAGAAGGAACTGGCATAGAGTGCGCCCGGCTCAAAAAGATAATATAACAAACAAACCCTCCTTCACGCTTTGTTCATGAGAAATCAGAAAACTTTGGCAGTGATAAACAAAGGAGATTAAGAGGATGTGATCGTCCTCATGCGGGAGCCGTTCCTCGAGACTTGTCCAGCTCAAGAAGTGATTGAGTTATCTGCTAGCATTCGTTGACGAAATATGCACCTCTCAAACTTTTTACCTCTGTTTTTAAAACCAAGAGCTCTGGTACATGTTTAGTTTTTGTATCCGACCACGGGTTTTCAACCTTGCCAACAAAAGCCATGGTTCAAGAGTCTCCACCCTCTTTCTTCAAAGCACTAACTAGGAGAGCATAATTGTCATTCTGAGTGTAATGTGCATTGTCCCAAAGTATTACATTGTCTTCTGCATGCTTGTGATATGATTTATTCTGAAATCCTTAGTTCTAGTCTCCTTTAAAACTCTGGAGGAGTTTCTGCATTTATGTTTTCCTTCACTACTCATGGAGGCTAGCGAGATACCACCCTAATATGCTCAAGCTATGTGCAATGTAATCTTGTCTTGATTTTCAGTAATATATTATTTACTTTTAAGCATTTGTGACTGGTCACTTGAAAGAAGGATTGCTCCTTGCATTGTCCTCATGGTACTGTTTCAATACTTGCTAGACTCTTTTCGTAGTACATGCTTATATACATCTAATGAAGCAAACGAGTTTGTCAAAGTTTTCTTTGTCGCGTCCAGTTCGTTGAACTGAATTGCTTGAGGACAAGCAATATGCTAAGCTTGGGGGAGTTGATACGTCTCAAACGTATCTACTTTTCCAAACACTTTTGATATTGTTTTGACCTCATTCTTGCATGATTTGAACTAAACTAACCCGGACTGACGCTGTTTTCAGCAGAGCTGCCTGTATGGTTTTATTGTGTGCAGAAAAATGGATTTTTTAGGTATCTCAGAAAAATCCACGAAAAATCACAGAAAATCCACGCACCCGAAGGAACCAAGAACCAGAAGGGGGACCAGAGGGGGACCAGGGGGGCCCACGCGCCCTGGTGGCGCAGCCCAGCCCCTGGCCGCGCCGGGGGGTCGCCTGGGTGGGCCCCACGCCCCCTGGTGCCCTACTTTGACTCGTATTTTTACCCGTGACGAGAAAACCCCAGATCAGAAGTTCCTTTCGTAGGTTTCGTCACGGAGCCGCCGCCACCCTCTGTTCTTCTTCGGGAGGGCTAATCTGGAGGCTGAATTGGGCTCCAGAGAGGGGAGATCGTCGCCATCGTCATCATCATCACCACTTCATCATCCCTCCATGACTTCTCCTTCCATGTGTGAGTAATCCCCTGCTGTAGGCGAAGGGGATGGTAGGGATTGGATGAGTTAGATCATGTAATAGTTTGTCAGATCGTTGGGCGCATGTTGCCTATCATCTACAATGGTGTTTATCATCTTTGCTTCAACTTGTTATTCTTAATGCTTGACACTTAGGGCCCAAGTGCCATGATTTCAGATCTGAACCATATGTGTTTGCATGAATATATTTGTGTTCTTGATCCTATCTATGAGTTGTTTGCACCTGTTACGGTTCGGAACCGGCGATCCCAAAAGTGATAGCTTGGGACACCAAAGGGGATGGTCCGTAGTTTGAGGATTACATGTATCCATTGAGTTCATTGCTTTGTTCCGGTGCTCTTTGACAGGAGCACCTTAATCTCCATAAGTTCCTTTTGGCCCCGTTCGTAGCGGGATGGTAGGACAAAAGATGTTGTGCAAGTTCTTATTGCAAGCACGCACAACTACCTACGGGATACATGCCTAATGTTTGATATTTGCCTAGATGATCATTACTTTTCCGTGTGCCGTGCCCCGAGTTAGAATCATGATATATCTCATCCATGCAGCGCCCAACCATCCATCTCCCTAGCCTACAGTGTTTTAAATACTGCTTGTCACTAGTTGCTACTTTCGCCATTTACCTTTACTAATTACTTTTGTTATTTACTTTTACTCTCACTATCATTACTATCATATCACTGTTACCATTTATCTTTTGTTGCAAGTAAGTATATTTCAGGTGCGGTTGAATTGACAACTCAATCCCATCCAACCCATCATCGTCCAGCAAGCCTACGATGGAATTACTCACACACGCCGGTGAGCATCATGGAATTTGTGATGGAGGAAGGTTGATGATGATGATGGCAACGATCTCCACTCTCCGGAGCCCCAAATAGACTCCAGATCAGCGCTCCCGAGAGAGATTAGGGCTTGGCGGTGGCTTCGTCTCGTAAAACGCGATAATTCTTTCTCCTTTATTTTTTTCTCCACGAAACAGAATATATAGGACCTGGGGATACGTCGATGGGTCATCGGGGTGCCCTCGAGGCAGGGGGGCGCGCCCTGGGAAGGGGGGCGCGCCCCCCACCCTCGAGGACAGCCCGTGGGCCCCCTAGTGTGGATCTTCATGCAGGTATTTTTTATATTTTTTGAAATAAATCTCCGTTGATTTTCAGGTGATTCCGAGAACTTTTTATTTCTGCACAAAAACAACACCATGGCAGTTCTGCTGAAAACAACGTCAGTCCGGGTTAGTTCCATTCAAATCATGGAAGTTAGATTCCAAAACAAGGGCAAACGTGTTTGGAAAAGTAGATACGTTGGAGACATATCAAGCTTTCATACACTTATAGCTCTAGTGCATCCGTTACATGGCAATCCCTACTCACTCACATTGATATCAATTGATGGACATCTCCATAGTCCGTTAATTTGCCTAGTCAATGTGAGACTTTCTCCCTACTTTTGTCTATCACCACCTTCTATTCCACCCATAGTGCTATGTCCATGGCTCACGCTCATGTATTGCGTGTAGAGTTGAAAAGATTCGAAAAAGTAAAGTATGAAAACAATTGCTTGGCTGACACCGGGATGGGCATGAAGGGTACCTTGTGTTAAGAAAACGGAGCATAAAAGACTACATGATTTTGTAGGGATAACATTCTCTAGCATTGATATTTTGCAAGACTTGATTGTTTGGTGGGATTCCCGAGTATTAAATTCTTTTATGTCAAATGATAGACTATTGCTTTGAATCACTCGTGTCTTAATATTCATGCCATGATTAGATTACATGATCAAGAATATGCTAGGTAGCATTCCACATCAAAAATTATCTTTTTTATCATTTTCCTACTCGAGGACGAGCACGAGTTAAGCTTGGGGATGCAGATACGTCTCCGTCGTATCTATAATTTTTGATTGTTCCATGCCAATATTCTACAACTTTCATATACTTTTGGCAAATTTTTATACTATTTTTTGGGACTAACATATTAATCCAGTGCCCAATGCCAGTTCCTATTTGTTCCATTTTTTGTTTCGCAGAATATCCATATCAAACGGAGTCCAAACGGGATAAAAACGGACGCATATTTTTTTGCAATATATGTGAATTTTGGGAAGCAGAACTAACATGAGACGATGACCGAGTGGCCCACGAGGGTGAGGGGCATGCCCAGGGGGGCAGGCGCGCCCTGGGCCCTCGTGGCCACTCCGTAAGGCAGTTGATGCCCTTCTTTCGCCGCAAGAAAGCTAATTTCCGAATAAAAATCGTGTCCAAAAATCAGCCCAATCAGAGTTACGGATCTCCGGGAATTTAAGAAACGGTGAAGGGCCAGAATCTAAGAACGCAGAAACAGAGCGAGACAGATCCAATCACGGAGGGGCTCTCACCCCTCCCCCGCCATGGAGACCATGGACCAGAGGGGAAACCCTTCTCCCATCTAGGGAGAAGGTCAAGGAAGAAGAAGAAGGAGGGGGGCTCTCTCCCCCTCGCTTCCAGTGGCACCGAAGTGCCACCGGGGCCATCATCGTCACCGCAATCTACACGAACAACTTCACCGTAGTCATCACCAATTCTTCCCCCCTCTATGCAGCGGTGTAACCCCTCTTCTATCCGCTGTAATCTCTACTTAAACATGGTGCTCAACACTATATATTATTTCCCAATGATGTATGGCTATCCTATGATGTTTGAGTAGATCCGTTTTGTCCTATGGGTTAATTGATGATCGTGATTAGTTTGAGTTGCATGTTTTATTATTGGTGCTGTCCTACGATGCTCTCCGTGTCGCTCAAGCATGAGGGATCCCTGCTGTAGGGTTTGCAATATGTTCATGATTTGCTTATGGTGGGTGGCGTGAGTGACAGATGCACATACCCGAGTAAGTAGGTTGTTTGCGTATGGGAATAAAGAGGACTTGATACTTTAATGCTATGGTTGGGTTTTACCTTAATGATCTTTAGTAGTTACGGATGCTTGCTAGAGTTCCAATCATAAGTGCATATGATCCAAGAAGAGTAAGTATGTTAGCTTATGTCTCTTCCTCAAATAAAATTGCAATAGTGATTAGCGGTCTAGTTATCGATTGCCTAGGGACAAATAACTTCTCGTGACAAAAATCTCTATAGTAAAACTAATTTAGTTGCTTCTTTATTTTAACAGCCCCTAGTTTTATTAATGTGCTCTTTATATTCTTGCAAACTTATCCTACAAAAACCACAAAGTACTTCTAGTTTCATACTTGTTCTAGGTAAAGTAAACGTCAAGCGTGCGTAGAGTTGTATCGGTGGTCGATAGAACTTGAGGGAATATTTGTTACCTTTAGCTCCTCGTTGGGTTCGACACTCTTACTTATCGAAAGAGGCTACAACTGACCCCCTACACTTGTTGGTTATCAAAAGGACACCGCAAGATTGAACCCAAAGCTAAGCACTTCTCCCATTGCAAGAAAGATAATTCTAGTAGGCCAAACCAAACTAATAATTCGAAGAGACTTGCAAAGATATTAAATCATGCATATAAGAATTCAGAGAAGAATCAAATATTGTTCATATATAATCTTGATCATAAACCCACAATTCATAGGATCTCGACAAACACACCGCAAAAAGAATTACATTGAATAGATCTCCAAGAACATCGAGGAGTTCTTTGTATTAAGAACCAAAGAGAGAGAAGAAGCCATCTATCTAATAACTATGGACCCGAAGGTCTGTGGTAAACTACTCACACATCATCGGAGAGGCTATGGTGTTGATGTAGAAGCCGCCCGTGATCGATTCGCCTCCAGTGGAGCGCCGGAAAAGGCCCGAAGATGGGATCTCACGGGTACAGAAGGTTGCGGCGGTGGAAAAGTGGTTTCGTTGCTCTTTTGGATGTTTTTAGGGTATAAGAGTTTATATAGGAGGAAGAAGTACGTCGGTGGAGCTACGAGGAGCCCACGAGGGTGGGGGGCGCGCCTACCCCCGGGGCGCGCCCTCCTGCATCGTGGCCACCTCGTTGCTTCCTTGACTTCTACTCCAAGTCTCCTAGATTGTGTTTGTTCCAAAAAAATTCCTCGCGAAGGTTTCGTTCCGTTTGGACTCCGTTTGATATTCCTTTTCTGTTAAAAGCTGAAATAGGCAAAAAAACAGCAACTGGTACTGGGCCTCCGGTTAATTGGTTAGTCCCAAAAATAATATAAAAGTGCATATTAAAGCCCATTAAACATCCAAAACAGATAATATAATAGCATGGAACAATAAAAAATTATAGATACGTTGGATACGTATCAAGCATCCCCAAGCTTAATTCCTGCTCATCCTCGAGTAAAAACATAATTTTTGATGTGGAATGCTACCTAGCATAATTTTCAATGTAATTTTCTTTATTGTGGCATGAATTTTCAGATCCGAAAGATTCAAGACAAAAGTTTAATATTGACATAAAAATAATAATACTTCAAGCATACTAACAAAGTAAACATGTCTTCTCAAAATAACATGGCCAAAGAAAGCCATCCCTACAAAATCATATAGTCTGGCTATGCTCTATCTTCATCACACAAAATATTTAAATCATGCACAACCCCGGTTTCAGCCAAGCAATTGTTTCATACTTTAGTATTCTCAAACCTTTTCAACTTTCACGCAATACATGAGCGTGTGCCATGGACATAGCACTATAAGTGGAACAGAGTGGTGGTTGTGGAGAAGACAAAAAGAAGGAAGATAGTCTCACATCAACTAGGCGTATCAAATGGGCTATGGAGATGCCCATCAATAGATATCAATGTGAGTGAGTAGGGATTGCCATGCAACTGATGCACTAGAGCTATAAATGTATGAAAGCTCAACTAAAGAAACTAAGTGGGTGTGGATCCAACTCGCTTGCTCACGAAGACCTAGGGCATTTTGAGGAAGCCCATCATTAGAATATATGCTACTTCTCGAGCTTGCGTTGTATTCCCTCGAAGAGGAAAGGGTGATGCAGCACTGTAGCATAAGTATTTCCCTCAGTTTTTGAGAACCAAGGTATCAATCCAGTAGGAGACCACGCGCGAGTCCCTCACACCTGCACAAACAAATAAGAACTTCACAGCCAACGCGATAAGGGGTTGTCAATCCCTTTACGGTCACTTACGAAAGTGAGATCTGATAGAGATGATAGTTTAATATTTTTAGTATTTTTGGATATAAGAACAGAAAGTAAAAGCGGAAAAGTAAAGTAGATTGTAGATTGATATGTTGAGAATAGAACCGGGGGCCATAGTTTTCTCTAGTGGCTTCTCTCATGATAGCGGCATTCTACGGTGGGTGAACGAATTACTGTCGAGCAATTGATAGAAAAGCGAATAATTATGAGACTATCTAGGCATGATCATTATATATAGGCATCACGTCCGAGACAAGTAGACCGAAACGATTCTGCATCTACTACTATTACTCCACACATCGACCGCTATCGAGCATGCATCTAGAGTATTAAGTTCATAAGAATAGAGTAACGCCTTAAGCAAGATGACATGATGTAGAGGGATAAACTCAAACATAGTGATATAAACCCCATCTTTTTATCCTCGATGGCAACAATACAGTACGTGCCTTGTTGCCCCTACTGTCACTAGGAAAGGACAAAGCAAGATTGAACCCAAAGCCAAGCACTTCTCCCATTGCAAGAACTATAGATCTAGTAGGCCGAACAAAACCAATAATTCGAAGAGACTTGCAAGGATATTATAATCATACATAAAGAGTTCAGAAAAGAACCAAATATTTCTCATAGATAATCTTGATCATAAACCCACAATTCATCGGATCTCGATAAACACACCGCAGAAAGAGATTACATCGAATTGATCTCCTCGAAGACCGAAGAGAACTTGGAATTGAGATCCAAAGAGAGAGAAGAAGCCATCTAGATACTAGCTATGGACCCGAAGGTGTGTGGTAAACTACTCACAACTCATGGTGAGGCGATGATGATGATGTAGAAGCACTCCGTGGAAGATCCCCCCTACGGCGGAGCTCCGGAACAGGCCCCAAGATGGGTTCTCACGGAAACTGAAGGTTGCGGCGGTGGAACTAAGGTTTTCTCTGTTGTTCTGATGGTTTCGGGGTACGTAGATATATATATAGGAAGAAGGAGGGCATCGGGGGCCAGACGTGGGGCCCACGAGGTAGGGGGGCGCGCCCCCCCACCCTCATGGACGCCACGTGTGTCCTACTCCATGGTTCTCAAGTCTCCCGTGCGCATTTTGCTCCGAAAATATCTCTCCTGAAGGTTTCATTCCGTTTGGACTCCGTTTGATATTCCTTTTCTGTAAAACCCTGAAATGGGAAAAAGCAGCAATCTGGACTGGGCCTTTGAGTTAATAGGTTAGTCCCAAAAATAATATAAAAGTGTGTAACAAAGCCCATTAAACATCCAAAACATCATAAATAATAGCATGGAACAATAAAAAATTATAGATACGTTGGAGACGTATCAAGCATCCCCAAGCTTAATTCTTGCTCGTCCTCGAGTAGGTAAGTGATAAAAACAGAATTTTTGATGTGGAATGCTAACCAACATAATTTTCAATGTAGTTCTCTTAATTGTGGCATGAATGTTCAGATCTGAAAGATTCATGAAAAAAGTCTATATTGACATATCAAATAATAATACTTCAAGCATACTAACAAAGCAATCATGTCTTCTCAAAATACTATGGCTAAAGGAAGTTATCCCTACAAAATCATATAGTCTGGCTATGCTCCCTCTTCATCGCACAAAATATTCATATCATGCACAACCCCGGTTTCAGCCAAGCACTTGTTTTCGTACTCTATTCTTTCAAACCTTTCAACTTTCACGGAATACACGAGCGTGAGCCATGGACATATCACTATGGGTGGAATAGAGTGGTGGTTGTGGAGAAGACAAAAAGGAGGGAGATAGTCTCACATAGACTAAGCGTATTAACGGGCTATGGAGATGCCCATCAATAGATATTAATGTGAGTGAGTAGGGATTGCCATGCAACGGATGCACTAGAGCTAAAAATGTATGAAAGCTCAACAAAAGAAACTAAGTGGGTGTGCATCCAACTTGCTTGCTCATGAAGAACTAGGGCATTTGAGGAAGCCCATCGTTGGAATATACAAGCCAAGTTCTATAATGAAAATTTCCAATAGTATATGAAAGTGACTAAACATGAGACTCTCTATCATGGCAATATATCTCGGAATGGCAATGGAAATGCCATGATAGGTAGGTATGGTGGCTGTTTTGAGGAAGATATATGGTGGCTGTTTTGAGGAAGGATATATAGTGGGTGTATGGTACCGGCGAAAGTTGTGCGGTACAAGAGAGGCTAGCAATGGTGGAAGGGTGAGAGTGCGTATAATCCATGGACTCAACATCAGTCAAAAGAACTCATATACTTATTGCAAAAATTTACGAGTCATCAAAACAAAGCAATCGAAGCATGCTCCTAGGGGGCAGGTTGTTAGGAGTTAACCATCGCGTGCCCCCGACCTCCACACAATGGATGACACTACAAATACCTCATGCTCTAACTTCGTCACATAGCGGTTCACCATACATGCATGCTACGGGAATCACCAACTTTAACACAAGTATTTCTCAATTTCTTAATAACTCCACTAGCATGACTCTAATATCACTATCCTCATATCCCAAAAAAATTATCAAGCATCCAACTTCTTATCATATTCAATGCACTTAGTATGAAAGTTTTTACTACATTCATCTTGGATGCCTATCATGTGAAGGCTAGTTTTATAGCCAAAGTACATTACCATCCAGTTTTAATAGACTCTCTAAAGGATATAAGTGAAGCATGAGAGATCAACAATTTCTTCCAAAAAAAAACTACCACCGTGCTCTAAAAGATATAAGTGAAGCACTAGAGCAAAAACTATTCAACTCAAAAGATATAAGTGAAGCACTAGAGCAAAAACTATTCAACTGAAAACATATAAGTGAAGCACACAGAGTGTTCTAACAATTCCTAGGCCATATTTATCTCTCTCAAGAAGGTGTGTCCAGCAAGGATGATTGTGGCAAACTAACAAGCAAAGACTCAAATAATATATGACGCTCCAAGTAAAACACATATCATGTGGTGAATAAAAATATAGCTCCGAGTATAGTTACCGATAGATGAAGACGAAAGAGGGGATGCCTTCCTGGGGCATCCCCAAGCTTAGGCTTTTGGTTGTCCTTGAATTTTACCTTGGGGTGACTTGGGCTTCCCCAAGCTTAGGCTCTTGCCACTCTTTGTTCCATAGTCCATCAAAGCAATAATCAAAACTTGAAAACTTGACAACACAAAACATAGACAAAAATCTCGTGAGCTCCGTTAGTATAAGAAAACAAACCACTACTCAAAGGTACTGTAATGAACTCATTCTTTTTTTATATTGGTGTTAAACCTACTGTATTCCAACTTCTCTATGATTCATATCCTCCAATACTACTCACATATTCATCAAAATAAGCAAACAACATACGAGAAACAAAATCTGTCAAAAACAGAACAATATGTAGTAATCTGTAACTTTCGCATACTTCCGTAACTCCAATTTTTTTGAAATAAATTGGTAAACGTGAGTAATTTGTCTATTAATCATCTGCAAAAAGAATCAACCAAATAGCACCCTCCAGTAAAATCTGGTGACCATTCTAGCGAGCGCTAACGATTCTGTTTTTCACAGCACGATCATATAATCTTCACACAAGTCTTCCCAAAGGTTCTACTTGGCACAAACACTAATTAAAACACAAAACCACATCTAAACAGAAGCTAGATGCAATATTTATTCCTAAACAGAAGCAAAAATAAAAAATATAAAATTGGGTTGCCTCCCAACAGCGCTATCGTTTTACGCCCCTAGCTAGGCAAGATAAATGGATAGGTCTACGTATTGCCATCTTTGGAAGGAAATCCATAAGTGGCTCTCATAATAGATTCATATGGTAATTTGATTTTATTTCTAGGAAAGTGTTCCATGCCTTTCCGTAATGGAAATTGGAATCTAATATTTCCTTCCTTCATATCAATAATTGCACCAATCGTTCTAAGGAAAGGTCTACAAAGAATAATAGGACATGAAGGATTGCAATATATATCAAGAACAATGAAATCTACGGGCACATAATTCCTATTGGCAACAATAAGAACATCATTAATCCTTCCCATAGGTTTCTTAATAGTGGAATCCGCAACATGCAAATTTAAAGAACAATCATCAAGCTCATGGAAACCTAGCAAATCACACATAGTTTTTGGGGTAGTGGAGACACTTGCACCCAAATCACACAAAGCAAAGCACTCATGATCTTTTATTTTAATTTTAATAGTAGGTTCCCACTCATCATAAAGCTTTCTAGGGATAGAAACTTCCAATTCAAGTTTTTCTTCATAAGATTGCCTCAAAGCATCAACTATGTGTTTGGTAAAAGCTTTATTTTGACTATAAGCATGCGGAGAGTTTAGTACGGATTGCAACAAGGAAATACAATCAATCAAAGAGAAATTATAATAATTGAACCCCTTGAAATTCAAAGTAGTGGGTTCGTCACTATGCAAAGTTTTAATCTCTTCACTCCCACTTTTAACCATTTTAGCAGCAAGATCTAAAAACTCTGAATCATTGGGACACCTTTTAATTAAAGTAGACTCATCTCCAATCCCATCTTTATCAAGATTCATACTAGAACACAAGTATCTAATAGGAGACACATCAATAACTTTTAGATCTTCAACTTTATTTTCATGATAACTAGAAGAACACGCTTTTATATAATTCTCTCTTTTAGCACGCATCCTAGCGGTCCTTTCTTTGCATTCATCAATGGAAATTATCATAGCTTTGAGAGACTCATTGATATAATGCTTAGGTGGGATAGATCTAAGTTTCAAAGAATCAACATCAAGAGTAATTCTATCCACACTTCCTGCCAATTCATCAATCTTAAGCAATTTTTCTTCAAGCAAAGCATTGAAATTCTTTTGCGAATTCATAAACTCCTTAACACTAGTTTCAAATTCACAAGGCATCTTTCCATAAGAGTTGTTGTAGGAATTACCATAATTATTAGAGGAATTACTAGGAAAAGGCATATGATTAAAGTTTCCTCTATAAGCATTATTACCAAAATTATTTCTACCAACAAAATTCACATCCAAAGATTCATTATTATTTTCAATAAACGTGGATAAAGGCATATCATTAGGATCAGAAGAAGCACTCTTAGCAGCAAATAATTTCATAAGTTCATCCCTCTTTCCACTCAAAACACTAATCTCTTAAATAGCATGTACCTTTTTACTAGTAGATCTTTCGGTGTGCCATTGAGAATAATTAACCGTAATATTATCTAGGAGTTTGGTAGCTTCTCCTAAGGTAGTTTCCATGAAAGTGCCTCCTGCGGCAGAATTTAAAAGATTTCTAGAAGCAAAATTCAAGCCAGCATAAAAGTTTTGAATAATCATCCATAAGTTCAAACCATGTGTAGGGCAATTACATATCATTAATTTCATTCTCTCCCAAGCTTGTGCAACATGCTCATGATCTAGTTGCTTAAAATTCATAATATCGTTTATAAGAGAGATGATCTTAGCAGGAGGGAAATACTTAGACATAAAAGCATCTTTGCATTTATTCCACAAATCAATACTATTTCTAGGCAAAGAGGAAAACCAAGTTTTAGCACGATCTCTAAGTGAAAACGGATATAACTTCAATTTAACAATATCGTTATCTGTATCCCTTTTCTTTTGCATATCACACAAATCAACAAAGTTGTATAGATGGGTAGCGGCATCTTCAATAGGAAGGCTGGAAAATTGATCTTTCATGACAAGATTCAACAGAGCAGCATTGATCTCACAAGATTCAGCATCGGTAATAGGAGCAATCGGAGTGCTAATAAAATCATTGTTGTTGGTATTGGAGAATTCACACAATTTGGTATTGTTCTGAGCCATAGTGACAAGCAAGCAAGCCAACACACAAGCAAACAAGAAGCAAGCGAGCGGTAAACACACGGCAACAAGAAGGGCAAATAAAACGGCAAGGGTGAAGTGTGGGAGAGGAAAACGAGAGGAAAAAAAGTAATGCGAAGGAAAAGGGTTTGTGATAGGGACTTGGTATATGACTTTTGCGTAAGCCTCCCCGGCAACGGCACCAGAAATTCTTCTTGCTACTTCTCGATCTTGCGTTGTATTCCCTCGAAGAGGAAAGGGTGATGCAGCACAATAGCATAAGTATTTCCCTTAGTTTTTGAGACCAAGGTATCAATCCATTAGAAGAACACGCGCGAGTCCCTCGCACTTGCACAAACAAATAAGAACTTCACAGCCAACGCGATAAGTGGTTGTCAATCCCTTTACTGCCACTTACGAAAGCGAGATTTGACAGAGATGATAGTTTGATATTTTTGGTATTTTTGGATATAAGAACAGAAAGTAAAAGCGGAAAAGTAAAGTAGATTGTAGATTGATATGTTGAGAATAGACCCGGGGGCCATAGTTTTCTCTAGTGGCTTCTCTCATGATAGCGTTATTCTACGGTGGGTGAACGAATTACTGTCGAGCAATTGATAGAAAAGCGAATAATTATGAAACTATCTAGGCATGATCATTATATATAGGCATCACGTCCGAGACAAGTAGACCGAAACGATTCTGCATCTACTACTATTACTCCACACATCGACCGCTATCCAGCATGCATCTAGAGTATTAAGTTCATAAGAACAGAGTAAGGCCTTAAGCAAGATGACATGATGTAGAGGGATAAACTCAAACATAGTGATATAAACCCCATCTTTTTATCCTCGATGGAAACGATACAATATGTGCCTTGCTGCCCCTACTGTCACTGGGAATGGACACCGCAAGATTGAACCCAAAGCCAAGCACTTCTCTCATTGCAAGAACTATAGATCTAGTAGGCCAAACCTAACCAATAATTCGAAGAGACTTGCATGGATATTATAATCATACATAAAGAGTTCAGAAAAGAACCAAATATTTCTCATAGATAATCTTGATCATAAACCCACATTTTGTCAGATCTCGACAAACACACCGCAAAAAGAGATTACACGGAATAGATCTCCTCGAAGACCGAAGGAAACTTGGTATTGAGATCCAAAGAGAGAGAAGAAGCCATCTAGATACTAGCTATGGACCCGAAGGTCTGTGGTAAACTACTCACAACTCATGGTGAGGCGATGATGATGATGTAGAAGCACTCCGTGCAAGATCCCCCCCTCCGGCGAAGGTCCGGAACAGGCCCCAAGATGGGATCTCACAGAAACAGAAGGTTGCGGCGGTGGAACTAGGGTTTTTTCTGTTGTTCTGATGGTTTGGGGGTACGTAGATATATATAGGAAGAAGGAGGGCACCGTGGGCCAGACGTGGGGCCCACGAGGTAGGGTGGCACGCCCTGTAGGGGGGCGCGCCCCCACCCTCGTGGATGCCACGTGTGCCCTACTCCGTGGTTCTCAAGTCTCCCGTGCATATATTGCTCCAAAAATATCTCTTCCGAAGGTTTCATTCCATTTGGACTCCGTTTGATATTCCTTTTCTGTAAAACCCTGAAATGGGCAAAAAACAGCAATCTGGACTAGGGCTTTGGGTTAATAGGTTAGTCCCAATAATAATACAAAAGTGTATAACAAAGCCAATTAAACATCCAAAACATCATAAATAATAGCATGGAACAATAAAAAATTACAGATACGTTGGAGACGTATCAATATACAAGCCAAGTTTTATAATGAAAATTCCCAGTAGTGTATGAAGTTGACAAAACAAGGGACTCTCTATCATGAAGATCATGGTGCTACTTTGAAGCACAAGTGTGGAAAAAAGGATAGTAGCATTGTCCCTTCTTTCTTTTTCTCTAATTTTCATTTTTTTATTTTGGCCCCTTTCTTCTTTTTTTCCCTTTTTATGGCCTCGTTTTCTTTCTCTTTTTTTATTTTTTGTCTGGAGTCTCATCCCGACTTGTGGGAGAATCATAGTCTCCATCATCCATTCCTCACTGGGACAGTGCTCTAATAATGAAGATCATCACACTTTTATTTACTTACAACTCAAGAATTACAACTCGATACTTAGAACAAAATATGACTCTATGTGAATGCCTCCGGTGGTGTACCGGGATGTGCAATGAATCAAGAGTGACATGTATGAAAAAATTATGAAGGGTGGCTTTGCCACAAATACAATGTCAACTACATGATCATGCAAGGCAATATGACAATGATGGAGCGTGTCATAATAAACGGAACGACGGAAAGTTGCATGACAATATATCTCGGAATGGCTATGGAAATGCCCTAATAGGTAGGTATGGTGGCTGTTTTGAGGAAGGTATATGGTGGGTGTATGGTACCGGCGAAACTTGCGCGATACAAGAGAGGCTAGCAATGGTGGAAGGGTGAGAGTGCGTATAATCCATGGACTCAACATTAGTCATAAAGAACTCATATACTTATTGCAAAAATCTACAAGTTATCAAAACCAAGCACTACACACATGCTCCTAGGGGAAGGGTTGGTAGGAGTAAACCATCGCGCGATCCCGACTTCCACACAAGGAAGACAATAAATAAATAAATCAAGCTCCAACTTCATCACATAACGGTTCACCATACATGCACGATACAGGAATCACAAACTTTAACACAAGTATTCCTCAAATTCACAATTACTCTACTAGCATGACTCTATTATCACCATCTTTGTATCTCAAAACAATCATCAAATATCAAACTTTTCATAGTATTAAATACACTTTATATGAAAGTTTTTATTATACCCATCTTGGATGCCTATCATATTAGGACTAATTTTATAGCCAAAGAAACTTACCATGCTGTTCTACAAGACTCTCAAAATAATATAAGTGCAGCATGAGAGATCAATAATTTCTATAAAATTAAACCACCACTGTGCTCTAAAAGATATTAGTGAAGCACTAGAGAAAAATTATCTAGCTCAAAAGATATAAGTGAAGCACATTGAGTATTCTAATAAATTCCTATTCATGTGTGTCTCTCCCAAAAGGTGTGTACAGCAAGGATGATTGTGGTAAACCTAAAATCAAATACTCTAATCATACAAGACGCTCCAAGCAAAACACATATCATGTGGTGAATAAAAATATAGTCTCAAGTAAAGTTACCAATAGACGAAGACGAAAGAGGGGATGCCTTCCCGGGGCATCCCCAAGCTTAGGAATTTGGTTGTCCTTGAATTTTACCTAGGGGTGCCTTGGGGCATCCCTAAGTTTATGCTCTTGCCACTCTTTATTCCATAGTCCATCAAATCCTTACCCCAAAACTTGAAAACTTCACAACACAAAACTTAACAGAAAATCCCGTGAGCTCAGTTAGTATAAGAAAACAAACCACCACTTTAAGGTACATTATTGAACTCATTCTTTATTTATATTGGTGATAAACCTAATGTATTCCAACTTCTCTATGGTTCATACCCCCCGATACTACTCATAGAGTCATCGAAATAAGCAAACAACAAACGAAAAAAGAATGTGTCAAAAACATAATAGTCTATAGCAATCTGTAACTTTCGAGTACTTCTGTAGCTCTAAATTTTTTGAAATAAATTGGTGGATGTGAGGAATTTTTCTATTAATCATCTGCAAAAATAATCAACCTAAAAGCACTCTCCAGTAAAAAAATGTCAGTTAATCTCGTGAGCGCAAAAGTTTCTGTTTTTTACAACAAGATCACAAAGACTTCACCCAAGTCTCCCCAAAGGTTCTACTGGGCACAAACACTAATTAAAACACAATCATAGCAGTAGCATGATGAATTATTTATTACTAAACAGAAGCAAAAAAGCAAAGAAAATAAAATTGGGTTGCCTCCCAACATGTGCTATTGTTTAACGCCCCTAGCTAGGCATAAAAACAAGAATAGATCTAGGTATTGTCATCTCCCCCTTTTTGGCAATAAAGGGTGAGTTTCTTATCCAAAGTATTCATCCTTTTATTTTGTGAAAGTACATGGCCATTAATAGTAGACAAAAGATTAAGCACGTTGCAAAAATTCACCTCTAGACTAGCCTTCATTTCTTTGATTATTTTGTTTTGATAAAAGTACATAAGGGTAGCTGATTCAACATTTTCCTTAGGGATCCCAAATATGGTTTTCATCTTTTCATAAGTATAAATAGCATCCCCTTCAAGAAAACCATTTTCAAATATGAAATCCGACACTTGCTTAAAGGAAGAAGGTAAACCAGCATTAAAAACATTTCAAGTATATCTCTATCTGGTATTGAGGCACGTAACTAGCTCGGATTCTCAACAACCTATCCCAAGCTTCTTTCAAAGATTCATCAAGCAAATAACAAAAAATTCCGGGATCATCCCCATCTAAATTGCTAGAAGCAGCCTTGGTAAGCCCTTCCATAGCATCATTATTTATGAGTCTGGAAAGGAAGGAGGGGCTATCCAAAGCATTAAAACTTGGGAGAAAAACCTTAGCCTTTTTATGGTCAGCCATGGTAACAAGGGAAAGAGGTGAATGGAAAAGGGGCGAATAAAACGGCAAAGGTGAAGTGGGGGAGAGGAAAATGGCAAATAATGTAATGCGAGGGAGAAGAGTTTGTGATGGGTACTTGGTATGTCTTGACATGAGCGTAGATATCCCCGGTAACGGCGCCAGAAAGCCTTCTTGCTACCTCTTGAGCATGCGTTGGTTTTCCCTCGAAGAGGAAAGGGTGATGCAGTAATGTAGCGTAAGTATTTCCCTCAGTTTTTGAGAACCAAGGTATCAATCCAGTAGGAGACTACACGCAAATCGACTAGTACCTACACAAACAATCAAGAACCATCATGGCCATTTGCAAAAGTGAGATCTGATAAAGATAATAAGATAAATATTTTTGGTATTGTTGTTGTATAGATTGGAAAATAAATATTGCAAGCTAAATAGTAAACTAGAATTGTAGATCAGAAACTTATATGATGTAAAGTAGACCCGGGGGGCATAGGTTTCACTAGTGGCTTCTCTCATGATAGCATATATTACGGTGGGTGAACAAATTACTGCCGAAGAATTGATAGAAAAGCACATAGTTATGAGAATATCTAGGCATGATCATGAACATAGAAATCACGTCCGTGTCAAGTAGACCAAAATGATTCTGCATCTACTACTATTACTCCACACATAGACCGCTATCTAGCATGCATCTAGAGTATTAAGTTCATAAGAACACAGTAATGCCTTAATCAAGATCACATGATGTAGAAGGATAAATTTCAGCAATATGATATAAACCCCATCTTTTTATACTTGATGGCAACAATACAATACGTGCCTTCCTGCCCCTGCTGTCACTGGGAAAGGACACCGCAAGATTGAACCCAAAGCTAATCACTTCTCCCATTGCAAGAAAGATCAATCTAGTAGGCCAAACCAAACTGATAATTCAAAGAGACTTGCAAAGATATTAAATCATGCATATAAGAATTCAGAGAAGAATTAAATATTGTTCATAGATAATCTTGATAATAAACCCACAATTCATCGGATCTCGACAAACACACCGCAAAAAGAATTACATCGAATAGATCTACAAGAACATCGAGGAGAACTTTTTATTGAGAAACAAAGAGAGAGAAGAAGCAATCTAGCTAATAACTATGGACCCAAAGGTCTGTAGTAAACTACTCACACATCATCGGAGAGGCTATGCTGTTGATGTAGAAGCCCTCCGTGATCGTTCCCCCTCCGGTGGAGCACTGGAAAAGGCCCCAAGATGGGATCTCACGGGTACCAAAGGTTGCGGTGGTGGAAAAGTGGTATCGTTTCTCTCATGGATGTTTTAGGGTATAAGAGTATATATAGGCAGAAGAAGTACGTCGGTGGAGCAACGAGGGGCCCACGAGGGTGGGGGGCGCGCCTACCTCCCTGGGTGCACCCTCCTACCTCGTGGCCGCCTCGTTGCTTCATTGACTTCTACTCCAAGACTCCTGGATTGTGTTTGTTCCAAAAAAGATCCCCGTGAAGGTTTCGTTCCGTTTGGACTCCATTTGATATTCCATTTCTGTGAAACACTGAAATAGGCAAAAAAACAGCTACTGCCACTAGGCCTCTGGTTAATAGGTTAGTCCCAAAAATAATATAAAAGTTCATATTAAAGTCCATTAAACATCCAAAACAGATAATATAATACCATGGAACAATCACAAATTTTGCTGCCAGTCGTGGAGGTGGTCCGGCTGGTTAACTACTTCTCCGACTGCAAGCTGTCGAGACAGAATGGAGGTTCGGCAAGCCGCCATACAACCGCAACAATCCGCCGCCCGCGTTATGTTTTTTTGGTTTTCTTTTTCTATTTCGCCTGTCCAGATTCCTTCTGACCGCTTGACCAGTCGGCCATGTGCAGCATTTCCCGGGCCAGCTGGCACCTGGCTCGGGGGCCCCGGGTCACCCGGTCACAACAGACCGGATGCAAAGCGACGCGAGCGACCCCGGTTTAGGGGCGGCCGCTAAGGAGGAAGACGACGCCATGGGCGGTGGCGGCGATCGAACATACGACGCGTCAGGAGGCGGCCTCGGGGAGCGTCCGGATGATGATGAAGAGGACGACATTGTCGGTGTCAAAACTGGCAGATCTCAGGTAGGGGGGTCGCGAACTATGCGTCTGAGGATCGATGGTAACAGGATAGAGGGGACACGATGTTTACCCAAGTTCAGGCCCTCTCGATCGAGGTAATACCCTACTTCCTGCTTGATTGATCTTGATGAATAGTATTACAATAGTTGATCTACCTCAAGATCGTAATGGCTAAACCCTAGAAGTCTGGCCTATGAGATTGCTATGATTCCGTTATCCTTGTTCCGACGGACTAAACCTTCCAGTATCCACCAGAGGGACTGATACATCTCCAACGTATCTATAATTTTTGATTGTTCCATGCTATTATATTATCTCGTTTGGATGTTTAATGGGCTTTAATATGCACTTTTATATTAATTTTGGAACTAACCTATTAACCGGAAGCCCAGTGCTAGTTGCTGTTTTTCTTGCCTATTTCAGTGTTTCACAGAAAAGGAATATCAAACGGAGTCCAAACGGAACGAAACCTTCGTGAGGAACTATTTTTGAACAAACGAAGTCCAAGAGACTTGGAGTTGAATTCAAGGAAGCAAGGAGGCGGCCACGAGGCAAGAGGGCGCTCCCAGGGGGGTAAGCACGCCCCCACCCTCATGGGCCCCTCGTAGCTCCACCGACGTACTTCTTCCGCCTATATATACTCTTATACCCTCAAAACATCCAGGAGAGCAACGAAACCAGTTTTCCACCGCCACAACCTTCTGTACACATGAGATCCCATCTTGGGGCCTTTTCTGGTGCTCCACCGGAGGGGGAATCGATCATGGAGGGCTTCTACATCAACACCATAGCCTCTCAGATGATGTGTGAGTAGTTTACTACAGAACTTCAGGTCCATAGTTATTAGCTAGATAGCTTCTTCTCTCTCTTTGGTTCTCAATACAAAGTTCTCCTCGATGTAATTCTTTTTGTGGTGTGTTTGTCGAGATCTGATGAATTGTGGGTTTATGATCAAGATTATCTATGAAAAATATCTGATTCTTCTATGAATTCTTATATACATGATTTAATATCTTTGCAAGTCTCTTCGAATTATCAGTTTGGTTTGGCCTACTAGATTGGTAGTTCTTGCAATGGGAGAAGTGCTTAGCTTTGGGTTCAATCTTGCGGTGTCCTTTCCCAGTGACAGCAGAGGCAGCAAGGCACGTATTGTATTGTTGCCATCGAGGATAAAAAGATGGGGTTTATATCAAATTGCTTCAGTTTATCCCTCTACATCATGTCATCTTGCTTAAGGCGTTACTCTGTTCGTATGAACTTAATACTCTAGATGCATGCTGGATAGCGGTTGATGTGTGGAGTAATAGTAGTAGAGGCAGAATCGTTTCGGTCTAGTTGACATGGACGTGATGCCTATGTTCATGATCATGCCTAGATATTCTCATAACCATGCGCTTTTCTATCAATTCCTCGGTGCTACTTCTCGAGCTTACGTTGTATTCCCTCGAAGAGGAAAGGGTGATGTAGCACAGTCGCGTAAGTATTTCCCTCAGTTTTTGAGAACCAAGGTATCAATCCAGTAGGAGACCACGCGCAAGTCCCTCGCACCTGCACAAACAAATAAGAACCTCGCAGCCAACGCGATAAAAGGGGTTGTCAATCCCTTTTCGGTCAATTACGAGAGTGAGATCTAATAGAGATCTAATATGGGGTTTATATCATCTTGCTTAAGGCGTTCTGCATCTACTACTATTACTCCACACATCGACCGCTATCCAGCATGCATCTAGTGTATTAAGTTCATAAGGACAGACGAATGCCTTAAGCAAGATGACATGATGTAGAGGGATAAACTCAAGCAATATGATATAAACCCCATATTTTTATCCTCGATGGCAAGAATACTATAAGTGCCTTGCTGCCCTTGCTGTCACTGGGAAAGGAGACCGCAGGATTGAACCCAAATCCAAGCACTTTTCCCATTGCAAGAACTATAGATCTAGTAGGCCAAACCAAACCGATAATTCGAAGAGACTTGAAAGGATATTGTGAGCACACATAAAAAGTTCAGAGAAGAACCAAATATCTTTTATAGATAACCTTGATCATAAACTCACAATTCATCGTATCTCGACAAACACACCGCAAAAAGAGATTTCATCGAATAGATCTCCTCGAAGACCGAGGAGAACTTTGTATTGAGATCCAGAGAGAGAGCAGAAGCCAGCTAGATACTAGCTATGGACCCGAAGGAATGTGGTAAACTACTCACAACTCATGGTGAGGGCGATGATGATGATGATGAAGGCCTCCATGATGGATCCCCCTCTGGTGGAGCTCCGGAACAGGCTCCAAGATGGGATCTCCACGGGAACAGAAGGTACAGCGGTGGAAATTAGGGTTTTCTCTATGTTCATGGAGTTTCTGGGGTACGTAGACTTATATAGGAAGAAGGAGGGCACCGGGGGACGCTCGAGGGGCCCACGAGGTAGGGGCGCGCCCTAGGAAGGGGGGCGCGCCCCCACCCTCGTGGGCGCCTCGATGCTCCCCTGACGTGGTTCTCATGTTCCTCGGGCGTGATTTTCTCCAAAAATATCTCTCGCGAAGGTTTCATTCCGTTTGGACTCCATTTGATATTCTTTTTATGCAAAACCCTGAAATAGGCAAAAAACAGCAATCTGGACTGGGCCTTTGGGTTAGTAGGTTAGTCCCAAAAATGATATAAAAGTGAATGATAAAACCCATTAAACATCCAAAGACTTCATATATAATAGCATGGAACAATCAAAAATTATAGATACGTTGGAGATGTATCAGTTGCCACCATCAAATGTACGCTCATCTCATCATTCATCCCTTCCATAAACCTCTCCTCCTTTGCGGCATCTATGGTCACATCATCCGAGGCATAACGAGATAGAGTACTAAACTCATCTACGTACTGAGCCATAGTACGATTTCCTTGGCGCAAGTTGTGAAACTCTCGCTTCTTCATGCTCATAGCTCCAGTTGAGACATGGGCAGTGCGAAAAGCTTGCTGAAACTGATCCCAAGTGACATTGGCTACAGGGAAAGTGGCTGTGTAATTCTCCCACCATGCTGGTGCTGGTCCAGCCAACTGATGTGCGGCAAAACGCACCTTCTCAGCATCCGTGCAATTGGCGGTGGTCAAATCCCTTCCAATCTTGTGCAGCCAGTCAGCAGCAACTATTGGTTCAATGCTACTAGCAAACACCGGTGGTTGCAACCTTATAAAACGTGTCAGATTGTCCACGGGTGGTGGTGGTGGAGGGTTGTTGTTGTTTGATGTTCTAATTGTTCTGGTTGTTCTGGACAAGAAGTTGCATCAAAGTGTTCTGCTGCTGGATCAACTGAGTGAGCTCAGGGGGAAACTAAAATCCGGGCTCACGTCTCGGAGGCATCTGATGGGTGTAGAGGGAAGAGATTAGAATAGAAATGAGGTCTAAGGGGAAATTCACTACCCATATGCACATGAGATAAACACAAACATATCACACCAATCACTTTCAAGCAAGGGCTTACAAAACTTCTAACTAACATTACAAAAGTGCTCTAAATTCTACTTTATGGGGGGGGGAACTACTAGTCATAGGGTGGTCATCTAGAAATTTTGATCGGCGGAAGATTCCATGATGTCTGCTCCAGCTTCATCTTCATAGTCTTCGTCACTATCATCGGGGTCTGAGTCCGTGTCGTCGATGATGATGTAGTCCTCAGAACGGATCTCCTTGGGTTCTTCTTCTTCTCCTCCTCCTCCTAGTGCTGGATCTCCCATGAATACTCCTAGCTTCCTTGTCAAGTCATCAGTCTTATCCACAAGTATTTCCATCTCCTCCTCGTATCTATCGCGTGTAGACTTGAGTTCCTCTTCTAGCTCCAAGTTCCTGGTTAGGGCCTTCTTCAAATCTATCATCCCTGCGCACATCTGGTGCTCTTGTCGACGAATGTGCTAGTTTAACTCCTGGATGAACGCTGCAATGGACATGTCCTTCCGGGTACAGATCATGTCCCATTGCTCATATCGGCGTCCACATATCTGTTAGATAGTGTCCTTCAGCTCCTGCTTGTAGACTTCTCCAATACGTCCCATGGTAATGTGGGCTGCCTTGCTCTTGCCTAGGCTCCAGGTTGGTGCATCAAAAGAAAACTCTATTGGCTCAGTGGATGGTGAGAATGTCCTCCCGGGAATTTGAACTTGAATACTCCATCACTCCTCTTCTGGTAAAGTGGCGGTGTAAGTCCCGGTGAAGCTTGGTATTCCGATGTTCAGGTACCTAGTGACTTCCTTCAAGTGTCGTCCAAATGGTGTGTCTCCATCTGGTTGAGTGAACTTGTTCCTTGTGTCCACCATCCTAAAGAGTAGAAAATGGAGAGGAGTCAGAAATGAGTAGAGAAGAGTGACCTAGGGTTTATCTTAGTGGTCGTGTCCTACAGTCAGCGTGTGCTCTGATACCATATTGTAGCGACCACGATCCGAATGGACCGAAGTCTCTATGTTCTGTGTCATCCCTGGATCGGTAATGCTGACACACACAATACTTGAAGGATTTATAACAGAGTGGCAATCACACACTTATTACAACGAATGTCTCAAAAGAGAACTTATTACAAAAGTCTATGGCATAAGGCCATCTAACAAAATAACAGCGGAAGGCTTGGAAGATAATTGAGTCCATCAACTCCAACGCATAGCCGAGTGCATGACAAACGACCTAGCACGTCTTACTCCTCGTCTGAAAAGTCTGCAACGTAACATGTTGCAACCCGAAACGGGTCAGTACATGGAATATGCTGGCAAGATAACACAGTAGAGCAAGTAACAGAAATAAAGGCTAACACTATATGCATATTTGGCTGGTGGAGGCTCTAAGGTTAAAGTTTTTGCATAAAGCTAATTTTTCCCTACAACAAAGAATAAATTTTATTTTAACTATCATGGTAGTTGAAACATCATTGACAAGGTACCTCCAACTCAATCCCAATTAAAGTAGTCATCATTAACCCAACAAATTAATTTTAGAGTGATGAGATCAACCAATAATTCAAGTACCAGATACTCAAGATGTCCATAACCGGGGACAAGGCTAATCATGATTAGTTTGTACACTCTGCAGAGGTTTGCGCACTTTTCCCCACAAGACTCGATCTCCTCCGTTGGAATTCTCGCACTTCATGGTGTTTGAGAAACGGATGACCGAGACACAGTCTTTCAGAAGAATTTACTCTTTACCCCGGGTGGACCTATACACCTACCTTCACATACATCTGCTAGTCCACCACTGAAAGAGCTCACACAACTTACTCAAACTATGCCAGAGCCCATAAAGGCATTGTGGCTGCATGATACGTCTCCAACGTATCTACTTTGCCAAACCCTTTTGCCCTTTTTTTGGACTCTAACTTGCATGATTTGAATGGAACTAACCCGGACTGACGCTGTTTTCAGCAGAACTGCCATGGTGTTGTTTTTGTGCAGAATAAAAAGTTCTCGGAATCGCCTGAAAATCAATGGAGAATTATTTCAGAAAATATAAAAAATATCTGCAAGAAGATCTGCACCGGGGGGCCCACACCCTGTCCTCGAGGGTGGGGGCGCGCCCCCTGCCACGAGGGCCCCCCTATGCTCCACCGACGTATCCCCGGGTCCTATATATTCCGTTTCGTGGAGAAAAAATCAGGGAGAAGGAATTATCGCGTTTCATGAGACGGAGCCGCCGCCAAGCCCTAATCTCTCTCGGGAGGGCTGATCTGGAGTCCGTTCGGGGCTCCGGAGAGTGGAGATCGTCGCCACCATCATCATCAACCTTCCTCCATCACCAATTCCATGATGCTCACCGCCGTGTGTGAGTAATTCCATCGTAGGCTTGCCGGACGGTGATGGGTTGGATGGGATCTATCATGTAATCGAGTTAGTTTTGTTAGGGTTTGATCCCTAGTATCCACTATGTTCTGAGATTGATGTTGCTATGACTTTGCTATGCTTAATGCTTGTCACTAGGGCCCGAGTGCCATGATTTCAGATCTGAACCTATTATGTTTTCATGAATATATGTGTGTTCTTGATCCTATCTTGCAAGTCTATAGTCACCTACTATGTGTTATGATCCGGCAACCCCGAAGTGACAATAATCAGGACCACTCCCGGTGATGACCAAAGTTTGAGGAGTTCATGTATTCACTATGTGTTAATGCTTTGGTCCGGTACTCTATTAAAAGGAGGCCTTAATATCGCTTAGTTTCCAATAGGACCCCGCTGCCATGGGAGGGTAGGACAAAAGATGTCATGCAAGTTCTTTTCCATAAGCACGTATGACTATATTCGGATTACATGCCAACATTGTGTTGATGAACTGGAGCTATTTTTGTGTCACCCTTGGTTATAACTTCTACATGATGAATTGCAACCGACCTAATTTCCCATCACCGATCCAATGCCTACGAACTTTACCTATATTGCTTGTTGCTTATTTACTTTTCCGTTGCTACTATCACAAAAACTACAAAAACACTATCGTTACTTTTATTGCTGCTACCACCACTATCATATTAATTTGCTACTAAACAATCTTGCTGCTGATACTAAGTTTCCAGGTGTGGTTGAATTGACAACTCAGCTGCTAATACTTAAGAGTATTCTTTGGCTCCCCTTGTGTCGGGGAAACTGATCCACCCACGAACACCTATGGGACCAGAGCCCCTTTTCGGTATGGCAGGGGGCGGAGATTGCACAAAGAGCAGATCGAGGCCGGGCACACGAGCAGTTTTACCCAGGTTCGGGCCGCAAGGATGCGCAAAACCCTACTCCTGCTTTGGTTTGTATTGAGTTCTTGGCTCGGGAGCGATGGAAGCTACAGTACTCCTCAGCGGCTAACGAGACCGAGCGTGAGAGTGTTCGAATGTCTAACCCCCCACTACGCTGCGCATGGGCCTCCTTATATATGCTCAAGGGGTCACCGACAGGTGGCAACGCAGTTGAGGGTAAAAATGGAAAAAGGGTGGTAGTTGGAACAGTGTTCCATACCTAACCCTGACTGGAGGGGACAAGGGCATTAAATGCCCATCACCGTCGCCCAAACAGTGCAAAAAGGGCCGTCAGGGGCGCCACCGTTCGCCACGATGGCATCCTTGTCATCGCCGCTTGCCACCGCGTACCTCCTGGCTGCACAGCCTTCCGCCACGTGCGCCTGGGAGGATTCCAGAGCGACACGTGGGTGGACGTGCTGGAGCGCGGGTACTGAGTGGAAGCTTGCCGCGGCAAGCACCTTGCCGCAGCCGCTATCTTGTCGCTTCCGGGAGCTTGTCGCTCACCGGGCCTTGCCGGGACGCGTGGCGCGTCGCGGCAAGTTTCTTGAGGTGCCTTGGTTGGCCCTCCCGGCAAGCTCCTCTTGCCAAGGTCTTGCGCCTTGAGTGGCCTTGTGCCTTGAGTGGCCTTCCACTACTAGGAAAAGGGCTATAGATGGAATTGATACTAATGGCGCACCAGACAAGCAGTGCGCCATTAGTATATACTAATGGCGCACCAACCTCAGATACGCCATTAGAGATCAAACTACTAATGGCGCACCAGGCCCAGCGTGCGCCATTAGTATTAAAAAGTTTTTTTTAACTAGTGCACCTGTCCAAACATACTAATGGCGCATCCAGACGAAGTGCGCCATTACTAGTTGTAACTAGTAATGGCGCACCAGCAGTATAGTGCGCCATTAATGTTCTTTTTTTATGATATTTTTTATTCTTTTTTTTACAAAACTAGTAATGGCGCACTGTCCCACAGTGCGCCATTACTAGTTTAAACTAGTAATGGCGCACTGTGGGACAGTGCGCCATTAGTATGTTTTTTTTTTGCAAAACTAGTAATGGCGCACTAACTGAGGATGCGCAATTAGTAACCTTGATTACTAATGGCGCATTTATAGTGGGTGCGCCATTAGTAAGTGGGCAGCAACAATATATTTTGGACAGCCTCTCCTACCCACACTCAGTTTCTCCCCCACTTCATTCTCTCCACCTCCTCCTCCTCTCGGGTCCCTCCTCTTTTTCACCTCATTTCCACCATAGATTCATTCAAATTAAGTGGTTAAATTACCTTGTTTGGATAGGTAAGTAAGGGGGGAAGCTATATTTATGTTGTTCTCCATACAACAATGTGCACATGCACTTTTTATGGCCTAGCTAGATCTATGTATGTTCGTGGTGTGGCATATGTTTGTTGTGTTGCATATGTGTTTGTGTTTGGAGGTGTACCGGTATTTGAAATGCGATAGTTGCCAATATTTTCTCGGAATGTTGATTCATTTCCGTTTCGGTGAGAATTTTGGCATTAAGCATTCTTTTTTGTCCTATTTTTAGGGAAAGTCATGGCAAATTTTTTCTTGGTTCTAAAATATCGTTTTGCTCTACCCCGCAGGCGACCATGGTGCGCACGATGACCGAAGGCATCGTGAATAGGTTTTTGAGGTCCGCGAAGGCTGAGATGTTTCAAAAGAATGAGACGGAGATAAGATGTCCGTGTCGAAGATGCAAGCTGAAGAGCCTTATTGCGGACCCGGATTCCGGGCAGGTGCGGGACCACCTCCTCTTGCGTGGTTTCATGGATGGCTATCGGTGGCAAGGTGATGAAGATGACTACGAAGTCGTCCATGGGGGCCGGGCAAGAAATGAGGAAGGGCAGCAAGACAACCACCGCGGCTCAGGCGGGCGAGAAGACGAAGAATCCCCAGGAGATGATCACGACGGTGATGCTGTACACAGTCATCATGTAGAAGATGTTGGACATGATGATGAGGAAGATGCCGGAATAGACGACGGGCATGATCATGAAGATGATGATGCCGGCAGAGCAGACGACGCTGGACCATCGATGGCCTGGGTGCAGGACCCTCATATTCAAGAGCTGCTTCTCAAGCAGACCGATAATGCAAGAGCTGCCGCCCGAGAGAAAGCCAAGATGGATCAACTTGAGTTAGACGCGGTTAATCCATTGTATGAAGGATGCAGGCCCGAGGATAGCCGCCTGAAAGTAACGCTCATGGCTCTGGAGATGAAGGTAAAACACAACATGACCGACGCATGCTTCGACGAGAACATGTCATTCTGGCACGAACGTCTTCCCAAGGGGAACAAGTGCCCCACCAGTTTGGAGGAGGCGAAGAAAATTGTGTGTCCTCTGGATTTACCGCACGTGAAATACCATGTGTGCATGAACAATTGCATCATTTATCGGGACGAGCACACGGAGTCTACCATATGTCCGGTGTGCGGCGTCACTCGATACAAGAAGAGGAAGAAAGCTCCTCGAAAAGTGGTGTGGTACTTTCCGATCACTCCTCGTCTGCAGCGGTATTTCGCGGACCCTAAGGTAGCAAAGCTCCTGCGTTGGCACGCGGATAGGGTGGAGAAGAAGCGAGAAGATGACGCAAATGATCCGGAGATAGATAAAAAAGACAAGATGCTGAGTCACCCTAAGGATGCGAGCCAGTGGCAAGCGTTGAACTTCGAAGACCTAGAATTTGGGAACGATCCAAGGAACATCATGCTGGGCACGAGCACCGATGGAGTCAATCCGTTTGGCAGCCAGAGAAGCACACATAGCACCTGGCCTGTGTTTGTGTGGATGTACAACCTTCCCCCCTGGTTGTGCATGAAGAGGAAGTACATTCACATGAGTATGCTAATTGAAGGAGCGAAACAACCAGGGAACGACATCAATCTGTATCTGGGGCTGCTGAAAGAGGAGCTAGACACGCTGTGGAAAACGCCAGCCAATACGTGGGACGCCGCAAAGAAAGAATATTTCCCTATGAGAGCCGCGCTGCTCACGACTGTGCACGACTATCTCGGTTACGGATATGTCGCGGGGCAGGTGGTCCACGGATTTTCTGGATGCGTCAGGTGCATGGATGACACAACGTATCGCCAGCTAGATAGAGATCCCGGGTCTTCGAAAACCGTGTTCATGGGACATCAAAGGTGGCTTCGCGACGATGACCTGTGGAGAAAATGGAAGGATCTGTTCGATGGTGAAACCGAACCCCGAGGACGCCCGCGTACGAGGAACGGCGAGGAAATAGACGAGCTGTTGAAAAATTGGAAAGATTGCCCACTGCCGGGAAAGAAGCAAAAGGCGCCAGAGCCGGGAAAGAAGCGAAAGGCGCCAGAGCCGCTGCTGAAGGTATGGAAAATGAGGTCTGTTTTCTGGGACTTGCCGTACTGGAAGATCCACCGTGTGCCTCACAGCCTTGATGTAATGCATATCACGAAGAACGTGTGCGAGAGTCTGCTTGGTACCCTGCTCAACATGCCAGAGAGGACCAAAGATGGGCCGAAAGCAAGGGCAGACTTGAAATCAATGGGCATCAGGCAGGAGCTTCACGCTATATATGATGATCATGATGATGATGATGATGATGAGGCGAAGCAGGACACGGAAAGTCGTCGCAAAGGCAAAAAGGGCAAGAAGACCGGAAATGACTACCCTCCCGCGTGCTTCACTCTAAGTCAGGAGTAGATCGAGTAGTTTTTCACCTGCCTCGTAGGAGTACAACTTCCATACGGTTACGCGGGGAAGATAAGCAGATACCTAGACCGGGCGAAGCTGAAGTTCAGCGAGATGAAGTCTCAGGACTGTCACGTGCTGATGACGCAGATACTTCCAGTTGCAATCCGTGGGATCATGGACGCGCACGTCCGTGAAACCCTATTTGGCCTATGCAACTTTTTCGACGTCATCTCTCGGAAGTCTGTTGGCGTGAGGCAACTCAGAAGGCTACAGGAAGAGATCGTGGTGATACTATGCGAGCTTGAGATGTACTTCCCGCCCGCATTCTTCGACGTTATGGTGCATCTGCTGGTCCATATCGTGGACGATATCATCCAACTCGGGCCGACATTCCTGCGCAGCATGATGCCGTTCGAAAGGATGAATGGTGTCATCAAAGGATACGTTCGCAACATGTCACGTCCAGAGGGAAGCATATCCAGGGGCTTTCTGACCGAAGAGTGCATCTCCTACTGCACGAATTATCTAGGCATCGAGAACCCCGTTGGTCTGTCCGTCAACAGGCACCTCGGCAGGCTCGCTGGATGGGGTCACCGTGATGGTCGCCGCGAAATGCATGTCGACTTCGAGGGTCGACTCGCCGACTTTGAAAGAGCAAACCTAGTCGTGCTACAACACATAGACGTGGTCGATCCTTGGGTGGTAGAGCACAAAACCTTTATTGGGAAGACGTACAATGACCGAGGCCAACAGAGGACGGACGGAGATATAATCAAAGAGCACAACTCATGTTTCACGCGTTGGTTCAAGCAGAAGCTTCTGTCGTACCCTTTACATGAGGATTCTTCCGCGGAAGAACAACTCATATTCGCCTTGTCACAGGGCGCCGAGCACAACCTGATGACCTATGAGGCGTACGATATCAACGGCTACACATTCTACACCGAGGCCAAGGACATGAAGAGCGATGGTTATCAGAACTCCGGGGTAACGATGGAATCCTACATCGGTAATGACAAGGACAGATACTACGGAAGGATCGAGGAGATCTGGGAGCTGAGCTACGCTGGAGAGAAGGTCCCGATGTTCCGTGTCAGATGGGCCAAGAGCGTCCTAAAAGAAGACCGGTATTTCACCACCATGGTTATACCCAAAGCCAAATCCAAGACCGCGGGCGCAAACGTCACCGCGAAAAATGAGCCATGGGTACTGGCTTCCCAAGTTGACCAATGCTTCTTCATTACCGACCCGTCAAAGCCCAGTCGTGTTGTCGTGAGGAGAGGCAAAAGGAAGATCATCGGAATGGATCGAGTAGCCAATGAGCAAGACTTCGACAAGTACGGCGACCCAAGGATCGAACATGACGACGATGATGAAGTAGCAGCTTACACCACAAGAAGAAGCAGGACCACCCTACCTAAAGGACGTCCGTTCCACAGAAGAACTCCATTTGCGAAAAAGAAGGGCAAGAAGATTGTGAACAGATAGCTAGCTAAGATCGATTGTATTTAAATCGTAGCCTTCATTTCTCGATTGTATTTCATGGGCACTTTTTGAACTATCATGAATATTTTTAAATTTCATGGACACTCGATCTCGACCCCCCCTCCATCTCGATCGCTATCCCACCTCGCCAGATCCGGTCCCCCTCACCGCCGAGCACCCCCCGGTCCACCGGCCGCCGCCGCCGACCCCCCGCACCCTCGATTCCCCTACTCAACCGCCGCCGCCGACCCATGATATATTCAAAATAATAAATTTGATGATATTTTTTCATATTCATAAATATTTTCAAATATTTTTTAAAAAATTATTACTTTTTTATAAAAAAAAATATTACTGTTATGATTTAAACAAGTTTGAACATATTTAAATAGCATTTTAAATGCAAAAAAATATATTTGGGGAGCCTGGGAATTGAACCCAGGACCTCCTGGTGGGTGTGCTGCATGCTGACCAGTCGGGCTAGTGCGTGGGTTCTGTTGGGTAGTGGGTTAGGTGGAATATATACCTTTCTGTCGGGCTAGTGACTAGAACACAATACTAATGGCGCACCTGGGGGTGGTGCGCCATTAGAATCTACATACTTATGGCGCACAGAGGTGCGGTGCGCCATTAGTAATCCCCCCATCCTTATCCCCCCCCCCACCGGCCGCACCCTCCTCTCTCTCCCTCGCCAGATCTCCCCCCTCTCCCCGACGCCTCTCTTTCCCTCCAGCGCCGCGCCGCCGCCCCCGCGCCACCCCCGCTGAGCCGAGTGCCGCGCCGCCGACGCCCTCGACGCCCGCGCCCCCGAAGCCCCGGACGCCCGGACCTACGCCGCCGCCGCCCGCG
>LR738709.1:680420756-680478507 GCA_902687465.1 Secale cereale | reverse complement strand
CTCTCCCCGACGCCTCTCTTTCCCTCCAGCGCCGCGCCGCCGCCCCCGCGCCACCCCCGCTGAGCCGAGTGCCGCGCCGCCGACGCCCTCGACGCCCGCGCCCCCGAAGCCCCGGACGCCCGGACCTACGCCGCCGCCGCCCGCGCCCCCGACGCCCCGGCCTCGACGCCCGCGCCTCCGACGCCCCGGCCTCCCCCGACTCTGCAGCAACGCCGCCGCCCGGAGCTACGCCGGCGACCACTCCATACGCAGGTACCCATCACTCCTCCCTCCTTCCTCTCTAATCACCACCACAAAGTCATTTTTTTTGTATTTCAGCCATTTTCGTTGAAGTACGCGGTTGAGATTAAAATTTAGGTCACTTGGATCAAAATTTAGGTCACTTGGATCAAAATTTGATTAGCCCCTAAATGGAAGGAGCCACGGATGGATGGATGTTCGTCTTCTCCAACTCCGGTTGCTTAAACTAGCTCGTGCTCTTCCCCCTACCTATTCTACAAGTGTATACAAAATTGCAGTGCTGCCATTCATTGCGGTTCAGTAATTTGCTAGAGATGTTTTTGCTAGAGATGTTTTTGCTACAAGGGAAATGCTTGAAATCAGACGCCATCTAGTAATTTGCTAGAGATGTTTTTTCAGTGATGTTTTATTGGCTACTTAAAGTATTGTATTTCGGTGCAAGTAGTATTTGTTTTAACAATAAACAAGTTTTCGATCACAGTAAGTTAATAAGGAACTTTATAGCTAGGTGTGTTTCCTGCTGCTACTGCTATAAGTGAGCTAAGAAATGTCTGAATTTGTTTTAAGACTACTGCTTCTACGGCTGAACTACTGCTGTTGATGCTATACTCTATCGTTGATGTTGTAGTTAGGTGTGTTTCCTGCTGCTACTGGTCTAAGTGACATAAGCAACGGCTGAATGTTTTATAATACTAACGCTTCTACAGCTGAACTACTGCTGTTGATGCTATACCCTGTCATTGATGTTGTAGTTAGGTGTGCTTCCTGCTGCTATTGCTATAAGACTATGAGTTTGGTAATACATATATATACATCTTTTGGGCCTGTTTTACTTCTATTCATGCAATGTTCCCACTCGATCTTATGTTTTGCGTGCTAGGGTAATAAATAAATAAAACATATACTACCAAGTGTTCAGTTCATTCTTTTAGAATAGGAGGCGATGTCTCATGAGAACAAATGTGGCAAGACGTAAGTATTTTGGTTTGCCGACACCACAGTTGGATTGGTAAAAAGTGATTAATTGATTTAGTAAGTACATGTGGTTGATGCATACTAGGTTAGGGCAGAGAATGTTAACAGCCACTAGGTTAGTACTAGTATTATTTCAGTCGATGGCAAGTTGCAGCGGTACAACCAACAGGAAATGACTATGAGTTTGGTAAGACAAGCATACAACAAGTAAAAGCAAAAAGAAAAAAAAAACTAGGTTATTATTTCTAGAATATAATCTGTACTGGAAACCAAAGCATACTCCAGTCATCAACCCAAAAAAATAAAAAGTTCATCTCACCATTGTTACCACCACGAAAGACTAATTGAATCAGCCGCCAGAAATTAGCAGGAAAATGCTTGAAATCAGCCGCCCGACTACTAAAATCTAAAAGATGGCTTAATAAGTCATCTGGCTCCAGAGTCGTCTCGATAGCACTTGGTTTCTGTCTTTTGTGTTAGTGCTTGCTGTCATACTTATTGGAAGACATGTTAGTGCTTGCTGTCATACTTTGGCATGCCATAGTCCGTGACAATTTCATCTTTTTCAGAACCCCTTTGGCTCTTGCCTTTACTAGTATGGTAGTCCCAAGTGAGATCTTTAGTTCGTTTAGCCGGTTGGTGGGCTTGATGTTCTGTTGGGGTTTTAGGTTTTAGGTTTTTTTTTCATGTACACTAGTACTACTTGTATATCACACTAGCACAATGATAATAATGGTGGTCATGTATTTGGTTCCTTGTGTAAATATTTGAACTTCAAACTATTGTTTTACAAGCTTTTGCAACTTTTTCTTAACTGTTGATGCTGTTGTTATGCCTGTATTCACTGCTGTTGCTACTGTACTTGTCATGATGTTGTACTTGTGATGATGCTACTAGTGATCTTCTGAAATGACCCATTGGCGACTTCATTAGGCGGGGATAATGATTTTGCAGGTACCCCGAGAGGCCCTTGAGTTTGCTGGAATGTCGATTAACTTCCGTTCCGGCAAATTCGGGTACTCCATATGTCCTATTTTCAGCAAAGGTCATGCTGAAATTTTCCGTGAATTTTAGCATGACTTTGCTAAAAATAGGACATATAGGGTACTTGTGACTAATGCATGGGCCGGGGTATCTTAGTAGTTAATTAAGTAGGATCAAGTGCCCCTTTATTCTACCTGCATTAAACCATAGGCGGCAATAGAGCCAAGTGATTAGGACCAACTTAGAATTCTCATTCCCAGCTTAGCGTTTAGGATGCCTCGGTGTCGACAAACCATAAATTATAAAACCTTGGCTTTTAGGGTGCCTCGGTGTCGATAAAAACCGAAATGATGAAAGCTTAGGCTTTTAGGGTGCCTCGGCGTCGAAAACCCTCAATTATAAAAGCTTAGCTTTTAGGATGCCTCGGTGTCGACAAACCCTAAATGATGAGACCATGATCTTGTTCCTTGACAATAACCAACTTTTTGACCAAACTTTGTTGCTATTTAGAGAGAAACATGGCCAACAACGATGAGGCCGGCTGTTCGGGCGGCAAGGCATTCTGGGAGCTGTCCCAGGAGATGGAGGAACAACCTCACTTGTATGAGGACGCCGCCTTCCCCACCGATCCTGACACCACTGATGGTATCACCGAGGATGACCCCACTGATGCCACCACTGATGATGCCGCCGAGGATGCCACCACTGATGATGGCGGCGCACGCACAGATGGCAGCCAACCGAAGAGGCAACGGAAGGACCGGCGCTCGACCGTGCTCCGCACCCTCAAGGAGGAAGTTACTGAAGTGGACTCCGACGGGAATCCAACTGCGCCCGAACGAATAGTCAAGGGGTCCTCGCTTCAGCTCGGGTGCATTCTCCGGAGCACCGTCTCGATCAACACTGAGAACCTGAGGCATCCTGACCGAGGGAATTTGCGCAACCTCCTCTTCACGAAGCTGCACGAACGATACAAGTTCCCCGCTCAATTTGAAAACACAAACCTCAAAGGGAATAAAGTGAACAATGCTGCCCTCACGAAGATGAGCACGGCCCTGTCTACTTGGAAAAGCACGGTGAAGAGAATGATCGAGAAAGGTGAGAGTTATGAGAAGATCAATGAGAAAAATCCTTCGATCACCGAAGATGACTACAATGACTTCAAGATCAAGTGCTCGAGCACCGCAACCTCCGAATCAAGTCAGTGGGGGAAAGAAATGCGGGACCTGAACTTAGGGGAACACACACTCGGTCCCGGCGGTTACAGAGTGGCGGAGCCTATATGGGACAAGGAGGAGGCGGACCGTGCCGAGCAAGGCCTACCGCCCCTCTTCGATAAATATGGTGACAAGCAAACCAGGAACTTTGTCAGGGCCCGGTACAAGAAGGACCCGAAAACAAAGGAGCTTACCACGGATCCCAAGACCAGGGCGCTTGAGCTTGTTCTGGTAAGGAATACACCCCCGCGTAATTAGTTCCATATGGTTGCATTCTAATTAATGAAGCCAAATTTCTAAATGATTCACATTCCTTCCGCAGGCGACTGAAAGCAGTAGCGCGGGGTCGACTAAGAGAAACCCTTGGGACACGACTCTAAATAGGGCATTGAATGTAATGAAGAACAAGGATAAGCTCAGTAAGCCGACATCAGCTGGTCGTGTGGCCGGCAAAGGCTTGTCGACAAAATGGTCGTCATACTATAACGCTGGTGGGTGAAAGGAGAAAAAGACCAGCTCGGAAAGCCAGGCGCGCGAGGTTCAAGAACTCAAGGCACAGGTGCGCGGATTCCGGAGATTGTCCAAGAGCAAGTGCAACAACAGCTCGGAGCGACGATCACCGCCATTGTGCCTACCTTGATCGAGGGGTTGAGTGCGTGGATTGCGGGCGGCCAACAGGGGCCGCCCCCGATTCCTAGCTTCACGGCCAGCAACTCGCAGAACGCGATGGCGGGGCCATTGGTGTCTCCGGCGGAGGCGGCATTGGTGTCTCCGACGCCGGCATGGGAGCTTAATGCACCCGGGTCTACGCCGGCCGGCACCTCTGCAGCAAGCGGCCCCTCCGTCAACTGCACGCCCGCCGTTGGCGGTGCCTCAACATTAGCCGAGCTCGACGCCATCATCACGGTAACTAATTAAGCCTCTCTCGGCCGAGGACTTCATCTCCTTGCCTTTGACTGGGCATCCCTGACGCCCTACATGTTTTCGCAGGGCGCCGCCGACGTTCCGTGCACTCTCCTGCACTTCGTGAACAACGAGTTGGTCGATGTCGCCAAGGGCAAAATCGTTCAACCGGGCAACCCCTTGTTCCACGGTTCCCAAATGCCACCCAACTTGTTTAGGGTTCAACTGGTTCGGGTGCTGCCAGGCTGCGACGAGGTGTTACCTCCGATTCGACCCGTCGGGGCCGACGATGATGACGTGATGACCCTCAGCGCCTGCCTGAGCTGGCTCCTGCTTTGGCCGAAGAGCCAGATTCGTTTGGGGGCGGGGGACACCACCCCAAAGACAACATCGCCAGTCGTGCCGACGCCAAGTCGTCCCCATGGCAAGACCGCCGCAACGGTGCCGGACATCCCTATGCCACTGGATCCAAACCTGCATATGGCACAGGATCAGAACGATGACGACGACGATACATTTGGCAACGTCGATCAGTACTTTGCCGATCATGGGTACGGTGGCGACTTCATGGGGCCTCCTTCTCAAGAACCCAACCCAACAAAAGACGTGCGCGATCTAGCTGGTACCGCGGAGAAGCCAAGTTGCAACAGGCATCGTCTGTCGTTCAGCTCTCAGGAGACGCCTCCAGCTGCCGACTTCACCGAGCCTCAGATAGGCGAGGTGCGAAATATTATCAGCCCCAACACACTCAAGAAGGCGGTCTGTGAGCAGAACTCGGTCCCAATTCAGGAGAAGAAGAAGGCACGCAAAAGAAAAACTAACAAGGGTGCGAGCCAGCCAGCACCGAGTACGATCCGTGCTCAGGACGGGCCACCTTCACCTGAGGATGTAATGAGGAGGGTGCATGTGGCGGGTAGGCCGATGCTACCGAGAAATATGCTCGATGCTGCAACCGGTGCTACGCGGAGTCTGCATGACAGTGTTCTTTCTTTGGAGAAGCGGCGTCTCAGAGAGAAGGATGTGGCATACCCGGTTTTCGCGGCCAAGGTGCCAGAGGGCAAGGGCTTTGTGGATAACTCCATCGGGGGTACGATCGTCCTGCGGTTTGATGACATCCACGCTATGTTGAACCTTCTTCCGCTGCACTACACCTTCGTTCGGCTATTTTCGCTGAGTATGGAGATGCGGATCATTCGCGACAAGACCCCGGACATCGTGATAGTCGACCCCTTCTACATGCGTGCCAAGATCTTGGGCAGCGCTGGGGACCGGCAAGTCGCGAGTTCTTACCTCGAAGGCATCATTCTGGCAAACCGAGATAAGGATAACTTCCTCGTGCCTTACTTTACCGAGTAAGTCCTCCGCCTCAACCGCCCCATAACATATGAATTCTTAGATTTCAATCGTTCTTCTTTTAACATTCCGTGTTTTCTGCAGTGACACACATTGCACGCTCATCCTCCTAAGCCCCAAATATTCCATGGCCACGTATTTCGACCCGGACCGTCAGTCGAACGTAGACTACACAAATGTCAAGAAGGTTCTTGATGATGTTCTCCCCGGCTACGCCAAATCTGGAGGCACCTTCACCAGGCCTATTCGTAAGACTGGCAAGCACGTGTTCTCCCACAATACGACGTTCTGCTGCGTCAAGCAGCCGCCTGGCGGTCAGAAGGGTGCCTACTACGCCATCCATCACATGCGGGCGATCGTACGGGACCATCATCAACTTCTGCTATCGAGTAAACTCAAAGATTGGGCCGCGAGCGTGTCGGCAATCCAGGACGCGGACATCAGACAAGAATTCTTTCGCATCCAGTTGGAGTTTGCGGAAATCATCCATCAAGATGTCCTTCGTACCTCGGGGCAGTTCTACCTCAGAAATCAATCGTCGAACTGTGACATCGACACAATGCTACAAATGCAGGCTGACAACGCCCGTGATTTCATGACTCCCACGATAGACAGCGCCTTCATCCACGCTCCGGTCCCTTGAGTCGAGTCGAAAGCAGTGATGCTGTGTCTAGTTCTGAAACATCGATTGGCTCATGTTATAATTAAACTTTAATGAACTTGTAGTATGTCTCTTTGGTTTCGAGAGTCGTTCAACTTAGATGTAATCGATGCTATTAATGTCTTGCTTTTCTCTTTCGATCGTTCTGTTGCAGACTTATATATTGCTTATGTATTGTCTGTGAATTGGTACTAACGTTTCGTTTGGCTACTGCATAGCGATGCCGTCGTATGTCGTGTACAAGGGTAAGGTTCCTGGAGTCTACGACGACTGGGAGGAGTGTCGGAGACCGGTTGACCGATTCAGCGGTAACAGTTACAAAGGGTACACCACTAGGGCCGAGGCCGAATCTAGATACGCCCGCTATCTAGCGGGAGAGGGGAGGGAGCGTTGGAGGAACCGGATGAAGACAAGTTTCATCGTGATGATGCTCATCGTGATGACCGCAGCACTCTTCTATGTGATGGTAGTTTAGATGATCGATATCGACTTGTAATGTGAAGACAAACTCGCTACTCGCGGTCTCAAGACTTGTAATATATTGTTCTATCTTTGTTCGGTCTTTTAAATTCGGAGACTAATATGATGAATTGTATTCGGAGACTAATATGATGAATTGTATTCAGAGACTAATCTTCTATTGTATTCGATGAATTTGTTGTTGATGTGTGCTGTCTATATTCTGTCCAATTATACATTTTGTAATCTAGGCAAAAAAACAGAAAAATAATAAAAAAAACCTAATATTCATACTAATGGCGCATCACATCACAGTGCGCCATTAGTATGCCAAAGGATACTAATGGCGCATCATCAGACAGTGCGCCATTACTATGCCGAAATTACTAATGGCGCATCTTGCTGGCGTGCGCCATTAGTATGCCAAAGCACCTGGGTACACATGGCCCCCTGGGAGGCATACTAATGGCGCACTACTGTGCATACTAATGGCGCATCTGTGGTGCGCCATTAGTATACCAGATACTAATGGCGCACCAGAGGTGCGCCATTAGTAAAATATACTAATGGCGTGGCACTAATGGCGCACCACTAATGCGCCATTAATGACCAAATTAGGTGCGCCATTAGTAGGCCTTTTCCTAGTAGTGTTCCCGGCAAGCTCCTCTTGCCGGGCCCTTGTCTCCTCGGCCTGGATACTTTGTTCTTGAATGGCTCCAAAGGAACCACGGAGGACCTTGACGGTCGCCCGGCAAGCCTTGCCGCGGGACGCTGCGACTGCCCGTGCACAAGTTCGGGATACTAAGGGTACCCCTACTTTGGTACACCGACAGGAGCCCCCGGGCCTGGGCCATACACGGTGCCGAGCGCTGTTGGGCCAGGCCCAAAACAGTGCACAGGCACGCGCGGCCTTGTTTTCGCCGTATCTTTCTCCGTATCCGCCGCGCCCTCCCCTAACGGCACGCGTCAATCGCGGCGTTGTGGGAGAGATCGTGGGCTGTTTCTTTATTCGGAAATGCGGAACGTCCGCTCCCTCCCCCCTTATAAGCAGGGGAAACAGGGGCAGTTCGTCCATCCGCCCGTTGCTTCTTCAATCTTGTGAGCCTCCGCCGTTCCCCTTCTTCCTAAAGCTTGAAGGAGAGCAGTGCTCCGCCCCCCGTCGCCACCAGCACCACCAGCACCGTCGACCTCCCTCACCGCTTCCGCCATGGCTCCGAAAGGCGAGAAGGGGAAAACCACGAAGTCGGCCGAGGCGCTGCGGCTCGCGGCGCTGCGAAAGACGCGGGCTGTCTTCCCCCCAAAGCTTTCCGCGAGGAAGCTGAAGGAGAACTATTACCTCTTCTGGTCGGGGGAGACGCGGGCGCATCCGCGCACCAAGGTACTCCCAGCCATTGCTTGCAAAACGTTTTCCGAACGGATACGCGTTCTTCGCCCAGTTCTTCTACTGCGGGCTCTGCCCGCCCTTCTCTGAATTTTTCTGCGACATCATGAACACCTACGGGTTCCACCTCCTTGACTTCACCCCCAACGCCGTTCTGACAATGGCAGTTTTCGCACATCTGTGCGAAAACTTTGTCGGAGTCTTCCCCTATGTAGCCCTTTTCCGCCACTTATTTACGCCCCGAGTAGAGAGAGGAGAGCCCTTATCTGGCGGAGTCTCCTGGGTCTCGAGGTCGCACAAGAAGGAAGCTTATCTGGAGGGGGAGCTCCGCGGCAAATGGGATGAATGGAGAGCAGACTGGTGTTGGATCGTAGAGGAGAACCCGCAGCCATTCACCGCCCGGCGCCAAGCCCCAGTAGTACGCGGCAACGACTGGAGCGACTTGGCCCCGGAAGATAGCAGACTAAAGATTGCAACTGATCGGATCCTTCGCCTCAGGCTTGCCGGGCTTACTGTAGGCGTAGTTGGCGCAGACTTTCTTCGCCGCCGCATCGCCCCCCTGCAGGAGAGGAAGAGGCCCGCCTGGGAGTTTGAGAACGCGGCGGATATCATGAAGCTGCGCCCAGGCCTCAACTACAACTTCACGGTCCTGGAGCTCAACGGGATGCTGCAGGAGCTATTTAAGTATGACCCTGATCATCCCGAAGTCTTCAGGTTGCCGCCAGGCGTCGTTCCGTTGTGCAATAGCTCCGCGCTCAGCCGCATCCGTGCAATGATGTCGCTGTGCGACTCGCATGGGATTGACCCAACTTGGCAAGAGCCTGCCGACGAGGCCGTGCAGGAATTCTTCGACAACTTGGAGGAAACGCCGATCTGCTCCGACGAGAAGAAAGGCCTCACCCGCGACACCACCGACAGGGAGGTGGCGTACATCGCCACCAGGATGGAAGAGGCGGCGGCGGCCATGGCCGCGGGCGAGTTTGGTTTTACCGTGGAGGAGGTGGAGGCAGCGGAGGCGATAAGCCTCGCTGATCGAGAGGCGCTTCTCAACGCGGGGAAGCTCGCCGGGCAAGACGCCGAGCCAAGCGAGCCCGCCGAGCAGGGCGTTGAGTCGAGCGTGCCCGCCGAGGACAGGAGCGGCTCGCTAGAGATCGACTCCTCTTCCTCCTCGTCTTCAGGCAGCTCGCCACCACCAGCAGAGCCTCCAGCTCCACCAAGAAGGCGTCTCACTACAAGAAATATGTCAACTTGTGACCACCACTATTGGTCACTGAATGGTCACAAATTTCCATTTGTGACCTTTTTGTGACAAAAAACATAAGGTCAAAAGCTGGCCGTCATAAACTGACTATAGCGACCTTCTCTGTGAGAAGGTCATAGACGTTTGTGACCAAAATATGCCTATTGTCGTGTTTTGGTCACTAGCAGTCTCCCCAGACCACGTAGGCATCCAGCGTGGCAAGCTGATGTGGCACAAGAATCAGCCCGGTCCAATTGGCTATTCTACATGGGCCTAGCCCAACAATTCAGCCTTTCTAATATTTATTTTTTCTGTTAATTTTCGCTAGCTACATGGGCCAGGCCCAATAATTCGGCCTTTTTATTTCTAGATGTGGCCTTTTACAGCGTATGTTCTTTTATCTTTTGCCATTTTATTTTCCACTGTTTTACATTTGTCCCAAATATCATAATATCATACACTGGTCCCACACGTCAGAAATTTCAAATGTGCTGAAATTATTTTGATAAGTGGGTCACATGAGTCATGTTTCCATTGCACACATTTTCAAACCACATACATAATTACTATTTCATATGTAACAGAAATTGTAATTCTGAAACATACATGAAATTCACAAAGAGAAGATACATTAAATCACATACATAATTACTATTTCATTCACAAACAGAGAGAAGATACATTAAATTCCCAGACAACCCAGCTATTATTACATAACTTGCTATATAAGAATGTCTTGGAGCTTCTTTGAACATCTTTCGTCTTGAATTTACTCAAAATATCTGCCAACAAGAAAACAGAACAGCAAGGATAGGGTGAATAACAACAACAACAACAACAACAACAACATGTGATGGGGTGCTATTTTGTAGTAAGATCAAGTCTGGAAAGAAACATGCATGAAAATTAAGAAGAGCTAGAGCAAGTCTACATGAAAGCAGCAGCACATGCTTTTCCTATTAGCATCTCCGGTCAAACAAACAGGATGCAACAAGTGATTACATTGACCCCGATTAAAACATTTTAAGTACTGGACAATCATAAACATCAAACAGTAGGCAAATCTAGCACTGTCATACCAACAACCAACAGTATTTCTATCTAGTAGTGAAGATTGAAATTGCAACAGTAGGCAAATCCCACATCCAGTCAACATCCAGCAATGGAATCCAAACAAAAGTCTAAGAATGTACCCCTAGAATACATCTGACACTGAAGTAAAAAAGCAAGCGGTTTGCCGAGATGCGCTCACCATCTGATGAAGTCGATACGGCCGGTGCCGTCGTCGAGCGTGAAGGACACGTCCGTGTTCTGCTCCGCCTTGCCGCTGACCATCCCCACAAGCCGGACCTGCACATGTAGCAATGTTATACATAGCAAAACTGGATACTTCACAGCATGCAAATACTGGATACTTCACAGCATGCAAATAGTGTGAAAGAGCAGTTCAGTTGAAGAATTTAGCTTGCCATTCTCAATTTTACTACTTGAAGACATAATGTAACAAATACTGGATACTTCACAGCATGCAAATAGTGCGATAAATTCACTGGTCTATGGATACGATCATAGGTTCACATGAGTCGTGCGTGGAATATAGTGCAAATAACAACGGAAATTTAAAGAAGCTCGCTTGTTAACGAAGGCCTACCAATCACTTCAACCTAACCTAAAAATAACAGTACACGGACTGTACCAATTGGTACAGGATAATCATGGAGAACAAATAGCATTCCACTTGTCTTATCCATGTTAAGAACAGGACACAACCTACCTAGGAGGAAAATCAAAATGTGTACGAAAGCACATCAGATAGATTCAGCTAGCCTTTTAGATGGTGACTTGTCAACATTTGTACTGCCCATGGACGACCACAAGCTAGCCTTTTAGATGGTGCCGGCGGAGCACTTGCAAACCAGCTCCTGCCAGCCACAAGGGGGCAAGCTCCAGTTTTCACACATCACATCGAATTGAAATCGATGGTGGAAACAAGAACATTTATTAGTAATACTTCTCTATAAATGGTGTTAATTGATTTCAGCATGATATATATGGAATTTGAATGTAAAAAAGCAGGCAGATTTAATTTCATGCCAAAATTTCTAGATAAGGCACAGATTAGAGGATGGTTTAAACTGTAGCACCAAACTGTAAAATCGAGCACATATTAGAGGATGGTTTAAAAAATGACCTTCTTAAAACTGAAAACCCAAACATTATATCAAGGTTAACTGAACTAGTAGTTTTGTCTAGTTTTGCTCAAGCAGGTGTTTGTCAGGTGAGAGAGTTTATCGAAACATGGCAACAATTACTGAGATATTTTATTCCCAACACAACACACAATAGAGAAGGTTGAGACTGTTGATCAAAAAGAAAATAAACTAATTTCCAGACGCAATGGTCTCTTGTGTTGCTGAAGCTCATCTAGTCACAACACACATCAAAATATCAAGAGAGGGTTGAGAAAGTCAAGAGAGCAAACATCAAAATAACTACCAGCATACGAAGCTCATCCAATCACTACTAGCATATGAAGTTCATCTAGTCACTACTAGCATACGAAGCTCATCCAGCTAACTGAACATCGAAACACGGGAGAGCACCCATACAAGCTGGAGACAACTATGTACACAAGCCGAAGGCCCCGAGGGAGCGATAGGGAGGCAGAGGGCTTACGAGGCGGGCGAGGAGCGTGAGGAGCGCGTGGATTCCCTGGGCGGATTTGCGCGTTGGGCATACATGAAGACGAAGACGGTGCTGGGCACATATGCACAAGAAAGTGCCAAGAATGTAAAACACAAGAATCAGTAGACTTCGACGTTCCATTGCTCCGACTTCTTCAGTTGCTTCCTGTAATCTATCCAGTCGATCCCTAGCATCGTCAAAACAACGCGAAGTTCAGCACCATTTGAACTAAACTGCTCAAGTTATTGAATCAACAAAAATAAGTAAAATTCAGAAGAATGTATTGTAGCACCTTGTTTTGCAGCCAGTGGCACCATGATCTCATCAATACCCTTCTCCATGCCCTTGAGCCCACACATGTACACGTAGGTGTTGTCCTTCTTCAGCAGCTCCCACAGCTCATCCTTGTACTCTGCCATCCTGGTCTGGATGTACATCTTCTCCCCCGCCGCGTTGGTCTCCTCCCTGCTGATGGCGTAGTCCACCCGGAAGTTGTCCGGCGCCTTCGCCTTCATCTTTCCAAACTCCTGGTGTTCGCAAATGTAGTGCAGCCAAACAAGATGATGATTAAGTGTCTGTCACAAGAAACAAGGAGGCAGAACTTGTAGAGAAAAATCTCATGGAAACTACAAGAGGCGATCGATGTTCTGACCTCTGGGTAGAGCAGAGAGCTGCTGGTGGGAACTCCCAAGAAGAGCCAGGCCAGGCCATTGAACTACACAAGAGCACAAGGATTCGTCACATCGATTGTTGATTCAGGTTTCTTGTCGGCCTTGCCCTTCTTGTCGTCCTTGTCGGCCTTGCCCTTCTTCCCCTTGGCGGACGGCTCCTCACCGCCAACCTACAGCACCACAGATCGTCAGAAACATAATCACTGGAGCAGATCTACCACGAGTGGAAGGGAGTACCTTTGGTAGGACTGGAGGGGAAGTGCTGTTGGTGGCCCTCACGCCACAGGAGCGGTCACGGTCACAGAGCGAGGAGGACAGGGAGATGGTGGTCACCCGGAGGCGGGTGCGGGGGGAGGCAGACGAGGCGGGCTGGTGGGCGCGACGGGGAGGCCGTGGTGGGAGACGTTAAAGGAGGCGGCGGCGGCCAGGTGGTCGGTCTCCCCTCCTCCGTCCGCCGCCACCGCCATCTTAGCCTAGCCCGACGGATCTGGCCGGAGAAGCGAGTGGCACTCCGCGAGCCCGACGGATCTCCCTGGATAGCGCCGGAGAGGATGAAGGCCCGGAGCGAGGGGAGCGAGGGGACACCGGAGAGGATGAAGGCCCGGAGCGAGGGGAGCGAGGGGACACCGGATCTCGCTGGATAGCGCCGGATTTCTTGGTGACTGGAGGTGGCGGCGGCAAGGGAGGATGCTAGGGTTCACGTGAGAGAGAGGGATTGGGTGGGGTTCGAGCAGAGGGAGAGGGGTTGGGTGGGGTTCTTGCTGCGGTGGGATGGATGGACGGAAGGATGGACAGATGGATGGATGTATGGACGGACGGATGTTTGACATGTCAGTGATCCACACCACAACGAATTCCACCAATCAGAATTAAGTTTATGTAAAAAAAATTCTTCTTTTTGTTTCTCTTATAGTTTGTTAAAAGGGAAACTCTTTCTTTAAGCTGACTGATCTTTGCTTGGTCTAAACCTCGTACAGAGCCATCCGATGAAGTCGATCGTGCGGTACTCGCTTGTCAGGAACATGGCTTCGCAGGCCACGTTTTCCCATTGACCCACCACTAGCCTCAGACAGTGCTGTGATGGAGCATCGTCTGTTCGCCGAGCATTGCCGATGTCGTGATGGAGCATTCGTCGTACCGTCGAACCATCGATGGCGCTACAAGGGAGCATCATCAGTGCTATGACGGAGGATCGCCGCAGCTACAACAGAGCATCGACGAGCCGTCGGAGCATCATCGACGCTGCAATGGAGCATAGTCAGGTGGTCGGCGCGTCGCCAGTGCAGAATGGAGCATTAGTGGTGCTCACAATAGGGGTGTGGCTGCAACCCCAGAGCTTGTCGGCACGGATGGCATGGCCGATGTACGGCATGCTCGCCGGCGAACAATGCTCATCGGCGCTTCAAATGATCTCATATTGTGCACAAGGGTGCATCATGGAATGGCAAACAATGTTGCCTAAGGGAGTTTTCACTTTCTTTGGACGAAAAATTCATTTTCCATTTTTCGAGTGCCCAAAAGGAGGTTTTTTTGTGAAGGACCTCCCAAATAATTGTTGCATAATTGGACCAAATCAATTTTATAAAATACTAGGTCATATTTAATGCACAATTGACCAAATGGTTGGGTGTAAAAAGTTTTGATCCACCTCTCGTGAAAAAGACAAATTTCGACCGATTCAGCTGGAAGTGGGTCAAATTTGAACTGCAACTGCCTTGTAGTTTGCTATTTATTTTTTCCAAAAATCATTTCTAGGTACATAAGTATCTATTTAATCAGAGAAACACCAAAAAAATTCCAAGATTCAACCACTAGCTAGGAACGGTCATTCCCGCCGTTTTGACCGCATTTTGAAACGGGCATAAAAAATTCAAAAAATTGGAACACCTTCGCATGGTATCATTATATATGACCAAGTTACCAGGAAAAATAATAAACTTGTAATACGGCAATTCTATTAAAAAAGTGTTCTCAGAAATGAGCTATCATGCGTGAAGATTCATGGCTTTCAAGCCAAATGATCAATCCTATGGCCACATTCATTGCATAGTTTGTTCAAATGATCTCATATTGTGCACAAGGGTGCATCTTGGAATGACAAACAATATTGATTAAGGAAGTTTTCATTTTATTTGGACGAAAAATTCATTTTCCATTTTTCGAGTGCCCAAAAGGAGGTTTTTTTGTGAAGGACCTCCCAAATAATTGTTGCAAAATTGGACCAAATCATTTTTATAAAATACTAGGACATATTTAATGCACAATTGACAAAATGGTTGGGTGTAAAAAGTTTTGATCCACCTCTCGTGAAAAAGACAAATTTCGGCCGATTCAGTTGGAAGTGGGTCAAATTTGAACTGTAGCTGCCTTGTAGTTTGCTCTTTATTTTTTACAAAAATCATTCCTAGGTACATAAGTATCTGTTTAATCAGAGAAACACCAAAAAAATTCCAAGATTCAACCACTAGCTAGGAACGGTCATTCCCGCCGTTTTGACCGCATTTTGAAACGGGCATAAAAAATTCAAAAAAAATCAAAAAATTGGAACACCTTCGCATTGTGTCATTATATATGACCAAGTTACCAGGAAAAATAATAAACTTGTAATACGACAATCTATTAAAAAAGTGTTCTCAGAAATGAGCTATCATGCGTGAAGATTCATGGCTTTCAAGCCAAATGATCAATCCTATGGCCACATTCATGGCATAGTTTGCTCAAATGATCTCATATTGTGCACAAGGGTGCATCTTGGAATGGCAAACAATGTTGCCTAAGGAAGTTTTCATTTTCTTTGGACGAAAAATTCATTTTCCATTTTTCGAGTGCCCAAAAGGAGGTTTTTTTGTGAAGGACCTCCCAAATAATTGTTGCAAAATTTGACCAAATCAATTTTATAAAATACTAGGACATATTTAATGCACAATTGACAAAATGGTTGGGTGTAAAAAGTTTTGATCCACCTCTCGTGAAAAAGACAAATTTCCGCCGATTCAGCTGGAAGCGGGTCAAATTTGAACTGCGGCTGCCTCATAGTTTGCTATTTATTTTTTCCAAAAATCATTTCTAGGTACATAAGTACCTATTTAATCATAAATACATGGTTTGGTGGCGATACGTCGAGGTTTGGGCGGTGGTCGAGGGCCCCAACTCTAGAGCGCGTAAACTCGCATGCCCGCTGTGTGGTCACCGCGTGACTGTGGCGTTGCCATGTGTTCTGGGCGGCCTAGGCATGTCTAGTGGGTTGGCCACTCCCCAGGTAGGTGCTAGGAAGAAAATTACAACATAAGATTCTCACGAGGAGACCGATCGATGCTCAAACATGAATTAGCAGCCAAGTGTTTGATTAGCGGTACGGAAAATGCACATGGCTAATGGGCGTGAGTTTTGGTTGAGGATGATCAGTTACTAAGAAGACCGTCTTCACAAATTTTCAGCTCAAAAGGAGGAGTCTAGGTGGTACTTGCTTTACAAAGTACCACACTGGACATAAATACGAATGTTGAAGATGGGCTCAAAATAATGAATGGATTGAGCTGGCATTTGGTGGAGGATAGTTATTTGGGCATAGGAAAGCACTGTAGAAAATGGATACCATTTGGACATGCCAAAGTGGTACTTCCTTCACAAAGTGTTTTTTGAACAGAATAGGAAAATGAATATTTTTGAATTATTTTTGAACTAGGCAAGGAAGGTTTTTTACATATTTGACGAAGATATGACCCAAAGAATTTATGAGATTTTTTGGGGAATTTTGGGAATGACAGAAATATAGGTTGCAACCTAGGGCAAAAACTGCCACATGGACATGACACATAGGCAAAACTGATGAGGTGGCGCCTAGTCGTAGCAACCCACCACAATTTTCAAGGTTATGACCATCTATATTGGTCATGAACAGCTAGAAATAAGGCAGCGAACCAGTGCTATCTGCTTTGTGACCATTTCGTGTAAGGAAATTATGACCTTTCTGACCAAAATGGTCGTTATAGTTTAGGGTTTGGAGCCCCCCGAACAGCTTTTGACCAATTGGTCTGAAATGGTCATAGATCTATGACCAATTCTTCCAGGGTCACTAATAAAAGGTCATAAGTTGACATATTTCTTGTAGTGTCTCCGCAAGGCCGGGGACGTGACGGAGCGGCAGACGGGTCAACAGCCGCCGCGTCGCGCGACACGCGCTACCGCGGCAAGCAAGGCTGCCGCAGGAGCACCTCGCGCTTCTGCAGCGGCTGGAGGGGGGTCTTCTCGGACCGCTACGTCCGCCCCTGTCGCTCCCCACGCCTCGACGGCAGCCGGAACAGGGTCGTCTCAGACCACTGCCCCTGCTCCTGCCAAGCGGCCAAGGGAGCCTACTCCTCCGCCTCCTCGCGCCGGGAGGCGTGAGCCAGACTTCGACTTCTCTGCGCTCAGCTCCGACGAGGAGGAAGAAGAGTAAGTCTTTGTCGTTCTTGTATTTCTTCAACTTTTGCTGTTCTTTGTCTTGTATCTTAGTTGCCTCACTCTGAACCTGTTCTTCTTTTTCAGAACTCTAGCCCAGAGGGCGGCAAAGAGAGCCAAGGTCCCAGTGATTGTCATCGAGGACGAGCCCGCCGCGACAGCAGGGGGTGCGCCTGAGACAAACTAGCCGGACCCGGCAACTGATCTCCAGAGCAGCCCCTAGCGTAAGTTCTTGGTTCACTTTCCGCTGTTAGGAGCGCGCGGGAGTTCTATCCTTGCTGACATCTTGTTTGTTGATTTATGTAGGAGCAGAGCAGACACATCAGGAGCTCCCGGAGACCGCCCCCGTCGTGCCACCTGCTTCAACCACGCCACCAAGGGGAAGTTCCCCGGCAAGGGTCTCCCCGGGAAGGGAGAGTTCTCCGCCAAGGGCAAGTTCTCCAGCAAGAGACAGCGCCAGCGTTCCTCCGCCGGCGGGGACCACAACTACGCCGCCAAGGGAGAGCTCCCCGGCGAGGGATACTGCCGAGGAGCCGGCTAGCGCAGGTAATCTCCTTGTTTAAAAACTCCCCTTGGGCTTTTCTTCTTTTGATCTTCTTTTTTGGATATTTGCTTGACTATTTTCCTCCCCTTTCCTACCATCAGACCCATCTGCTGCGGAGCCTATGGAGACGGAGGCTGCTGTTGAGGAGGATACGCGCGGCAACACCGGCGACGCCGCTGCCACCGAAGGAGCGGCTGGTGCTAACGATCCCGTCGGCGACGAGGCCGCCAAGGCTGCTGCCGCAACAGCCGGCGAGGGGTCTGGCGATCGCACTGACGGCCCTGAGGTCGCAGGAGCGCCAGGCGCTACGCCGACCGCCGATCCTTTCGCCGCTACCGCAGCCCCAGGCTCCGAGGAGCCCGAGCCGTGCGCCTACTTGAAGGCCGGCGACGGGGTCTTCATCAAGGTTCCCTGGGCATCAAGCTTGCCTCCGCCGGGCTGACGCTCGTGGACGCGCCAAGAAGCAGCAGCAGCGAGCCCGAGGAGGAGCGGCTGCTGCGTAAGCTACTGTCGCTCTACCGCGCCCGGCAGGCCAAGCTGGAGTCCCGCGAAGCGCTGGCTGCCAAGGCGGGGGCCGACATCGAGAAGCGTGTGGAGGAGCTCCGGGCCATCAACCAAGCAGCTCTCCGGTCCTTGGCAGAGGAGCGGGAGCAACATGCAGGGGAGCAGCAGGCCTTCATCCTCGAGAAGGCTGAAGTGGAGGAACAGCAGCGGCTTGCCGCTGAGAAGCTGTCCACGCTGGAGGGTGAGCTGGCGCAGCAGAAAGTCAACCTCGATAGCCACGTGGAGGAGCTTGCCGCGCGCGAGCAATCACTTGGCGGAGCTCTTCAGGAAGCAAAGGATGCTGCCGCGGCTGCTGAGACCGCCAAGAAGGAGTTGGAGACGAGAGTGGCGCAGCTCGAGGCCAACCTCAAGACGAGCGGCGAGGAGGTTGCCGCGCTCAAGCTCGAGCGGGAGAACGACGCCCACAGCCATTCAGAGCTGCAGGTCCACCTCGCCGAGAAGGGCAAGGAGCTTGCCGCCGCCAAGAACTCCAACGCCGATCTGGAGCTGAAACTGACCACCTTGACCCAGATGCTGGACGGCGCCAAGGAGCGGGAGGTGGCCCTCAAGGAGGAGGTCAGGGCCGAGAAGGCGTTGCTGGCGAGCGCTGCCGTCACCCAGAACAACTTCAGGGTGACCGTCGAGCACTGGACAGAAGGTCTTGTGAACGCCGCCGCAGATATCGATAAGGAGCTGGCGCTGCTGGGGGCGGAGTATCTCGGGTACTCCTCCAACGAGAATCTCCACCCCAGCGCCAAGCTCACCCTATTCTTCAGAGGCGTGGCGACGGCCCTCCAGCAGCTCCGAGAAAGGATCCCAAAGCAACTGGCGGACGAGTCGCGCAAGCTCTGCGCGGGAGCCCTTCAAAAGGTGCTGATGAAGGTGGCCTTCCGCAATCCGGGCCTCAACCTCACCAACGTCCTCAGGTCCCTGCCGCCGGACGCCGACCAGGAGGCGCTCAAGGCCCTTGTCGCACCCATTGTGGACAAGGTGAGCGGAATCAAGAGGGTCGAGGGCGATCGCGCAGATTAGGCTGTTCATTTTCTTCCTCCCTTGTCGCTGTTAATCATGTTATGAAAACAGTCTATTAGAGCTGTGACAAGTTGCTTTGTAATATAACTCTATTTTGGGTAGTAATTGCGATGTTATTTCCTTTACTTGATTCCTTTGCTTTTTAGGTTTTTACCCTACACTTTTAGGGAACTTGCTGGTGTGGGCACCCTTGCCGCGATCGCTGAGTGCGGAACTTTAGCAGCCTGCTGGCAGTGCCGTCGCCGACAAGAAACCTTGTCGCAACTAGTTGCAGCACACTTAAGTTGTTGAGCGGGCTCGGAAACAAAGTAAGGGCGCGACACTAGTCGTAGCACACTTAAGCTGTTGAGCGAACTCGAAACAAAGTAAGGGCGCAACTAGCCACGAGTTGGTTCCTCCGCGCACAGGTTTTCCATACAAAGTGCGGTCGTTCAAAGGAAAATAACTTATGAATTTAAAATTTTGATTGCTCAAACTTTGGCAACTTAGCTTTTCTGTCGTTTGCTTCCCGGCAAGGCGAAACTTTCTTGAACGGCGCTTGGTCCATACCACTATCTTCTCCTCCCCCCCGGCAAACTTGTGCGCGAGGGAACCTTCCTTTGCTTGAGAAAAAAGAGGAAGAGAAAATACAGATATGGAGCCTTTTGGGCTCGTTATTGCTTACCGGGGGTAGGTGCTGCACAAAGTGTCAGATAATACATGCAAGAAAATAGAAAGCATGAAATGACAAGATGTGCGGGGTACATAAGCTTTACTGATGCACGGGGTCTGCGCCCGGCTTTGTACAAAGGATTACATGCAACAGCGGCAAGACTTGTACAAAAGGTGGTTGCCGGAGCGGATCACGGCAACCGCGCCTTACGGGTAAAACTTACGAAGATGCTCGATGTTCCAGGAGTTGCTCACCGGAAAGCCATCTTCGGTCTCAAGGCGGACAGCGCCGGGCCTAGTGACTCGTTTTACCCGATAAGGGCCTTCCCAGTTCGGCGTAAACTTGTTGGAATTCTTGGCGGACTGAACGCGCCGAAGAACAAGGTCGCATTCCTCGAGACTTCTGGCGTTAACTTTGCGGCTATGGTAGCGGCGCAAAGCTTGCTGGTAGCCAGCAGCTCGAACAGCAGCCTGAAGACGGTCTTCCTCAAGGAGCAGCGCATCATCTTGTCACAGCTGCTCTTGCTCGAGCTCATCATAAGCGAGCACTCGAGGTGACCCGTATACGAGTTCCGTGGGGAGAACTACCTCTGCTCCATAGACTAGAGCAAAGGGTGTCTGCCCGGTGGCTCGATTTTGCGTCGTCCTGATCGACCAAAGAGCCGCCGGCAGCTCCTCGATCCAGTTTCTTCCGCACTTGTGCAGCCTGTCGAAAGTTCTGGTCTTGAGGCCACGCAGCACTTCAGCTTTCGCCCTCTCCGCTTGACCGTTGCTTCTCGGGTGAGCAACAGAAGCGAAGCAGACCTTGGCGCCAAGATCTTGGACGTACTGCATGAAGGTGCGGCTCGTGAATTGCGTACCGTTGTCGGTGATGATCCTGTTAGGGATCCCGAAACGGCAAGCAATCGATCTGAAGAACTTGACTGCTGACTACGCGGTCACCTTTCTCACTGGTTCCACTTCCGGCCACTTTGTGAACTTGTCGATCGCAACGTACAAGTACTCAAAGCCCCCGGCTGCGCGGGGAAAGGGGTCGAGGATGTCGAGCCCCCAGACCGAAAATGGCCAGGATAAAGGGATCGTCTGGAGAGCTTGAGCTGGCTGGTGTATCTGCTTGGAATGGAACTGGCACGCTTCACACTTGGTTACTTGTGCAGTTGCATCCTGGAGGGCTTCTGGCCAAAAGAAACCTTGTCGGAATGCCTTGCCGGCAAGTGCTCTCGCGCCAATGTGGTGACCACATATGCCTCCGTGTATCTTTGCCAACAGCCTTTGTCCATCTTCCCGGGGAATACACTTCAATTTCACACCGTTGAATCTTCTTCTGTACAGTGTGTTGTCGACAAACTGGTACATACTTGACTGCCTGGCTACTCTTTCTGCTTCTTCTTGCTCTTCAGGAAGTTCTCCTGTTTGAAGGAAACGAACAATCTGCTGTGCCCATGCTGGAGCTTGTGGCTCGACAACAAGGACTAAAGGCACGTCTGCTGCTGCGGGAACGTCCGCTTCTACGGCAAGAACCCGCGGCTCAGCCGGAGCTTGACATTCCCCGGCAAGCTTGCCGGAGAAAAACTTGTCGGGAGCGTCTGCTTCAACTGTACAAACCCTAGGGCTTGCAGGAGCAGACTGCTCCTCGGCATTCTTGGTGTTGATCTTGGGGACCTTCTTGGCGGCGGCTTCGGGAAGCTCTGCCGGAAAATAGTCACCAGAAACCAATTTCCTCCTCTTGCTCTATCCAGCTGATGGTGTTACAGACGGTTGAGTCAGCTTGAGCACAAAGATCCCTGGTTCCACAGGTAACTTAAGTGCAGCGCACTTTGACAGGCCGTCGGCGATGTCGTTCTGAGCTCTTGGAACATGCTCCATCTGTAGGCCGTCAAAATGCTCTTCAAGCTTTCTCACTTCATCAACGTAGGCTTCCATCAACGGACTCTGGTAATTCTTGTTCACTTGGCGGACGACAAGCTGCGAGTCACCCCTGACAATCAGCTTCTTGATCCAAAGGTCTGCCGCGATCCTGAGACCGGCAAGCAAACCCTCATACTCTGCAGTATTGTTTGTTGCTTGCTCCTTGGGAAAGTGCATCTGGACCACGTACTTGAGGTGTTCTCCGGTGGGTGCGACAAGCAATACACCAGCACCGGCGCCTTGCAGCGAGAAGGCACCATCAAAGTACATCAGCCAATCTCTGCCTGCTTCCTTGACGGGGATGCTCGTTTCTGGTATTTCTTCATCTGGTGTTGGCGTCCACTCTGCTATGAACTCCGCCAATGCTCTGCTTTGGATTGTTGAAGTGCTTTCAAACTTGAGGCCAAAGATCGACAGTTCCAGTGCCCACTCAACAATCCTGCCAGTTGTTTCTGGATTCTGCAGTATCCTCTTAAGCGGAAAGCGAGTGACAAATGTTATCTCATGTGCTTGTAAGTAATGGCACAGCCTTCTGGAGGCCAGGAGAAGGCCGAAAAGCAACTTCTGCACACCAGAGTACCTTGACCTAGCCCCCTGCAGAAGGGAGCTGACAAAATAAACTAGGCGCTGCACCATTTTCTTCCGTACCTCCTCTTGCGCCTGCGCGGATCCATCCTTGTCGGGACCAGAGCTTGTCGGGGAAGCCCCCTGCTTGTCGCTGGATACGCTTGCCGCGGTTGCTGGCTCATCGTCTGCCTCCCTCTCCGCTACTAACGCAGCACTAACCACTTGATTGGTTGCCGCTAGGTACAACAACAACTTCTCTTGTGGTTTAGGTGCGACAAGTATTGGAGTGGAGGACAGGTACCTCTTCAAGTCTTGCAGCGCAGCCTCCGCTTCCGGAGTCCATTTCATTGGACCTGCCTTTTTCAAAATTTTGAAAAACGGCAGGGCGCGCTCAGCTGACTTAGAGATAAACCTGCTGAGAGCGGCCACGCAACCGGCAAGTCTTCGTACATCCTTGACGCGCTTGGGTGCTTCAATCTGCTCGATGGCCTTGATCTTGTCGGGATTGGCTTCAATTCCCCTCTGAGACACGAAGAACCCGAGAAGCTTGCAGGAAGGGACTCCAAACACGCACTTCTCAGGGTTGAGCTTGAGCTGGATCTTGCGCAGATTTGTAAAGGTCTCTTATAGATCTTGAACTAGGGTCGCCCTGTCCTTGCTCTTGACCACTATGTCATCCATGTATGCTTCTACATTTCTGTGGGTTTGTGGCTCAAAAGCTATATGGACCACCCTTGCAAATGTTGAACCAGCATTCTTCAAACCAAAAGGCATCCGTATGAAGCAATACGTGCCACATGGAGTAATGAATGCGGTCTTCTCTTCATCTTCTTCAGCCATGAAGATCTGATGGTATCCTGAGTATGCGTTTAGAAATGAAAGCAGGTCACATCCTGCCGTGGAGTCAACAATCTGGTCAATGCGCGGCAAGGGAAATGGGTCTTTGGGACAAGCTTTATTCACATCGGTGAAGTCGATACAAAGCCTCCATTTACCGTTTGCTTTATGCACGACTATAGGATTGGCCAACCACGTAGGATGGAGCACTCCTCTGACAAGGCCTACTGCTTCCAATTTCTTGATTTCTTCTGCGATAAATTCTTGGCGCTCCACTGCTTGTTTCCTAACTTTCTGCTTGACGGGCCGCGCGTGAGGACAAACGGCAAGCTTGTGGTCGATCACTTTCCTGGGAACACCGGGGATGTCAGACGGTTTCCACGCAAACACGTCGACATTCGCCCGCAGGAAAGCAACGAGCGCACTTTCCTATTTAGGGTCAAGCGTGGCACTGATGGTGAAAGTACCACCAGTGCCGTCCTCCTTGGCGGAGACCTTCTTGGTCTCTGGCAGAGCTGCCCTCGTCTTCTTACACTTGCCGGTGGAGCTCGATGGTGCGTCCTCGACGGCAGCGCAGCACTCCGAAGTGGTGCGCTTGCCGGAGTGGGCCCCAGAGCTCTTGCCGGACTTTGTCTTCTTCCCTCCGGGAGCTTCAGCGGCAAGTGTCTTGCTATCTGCTGCGGCTGCTGCCTCCCGGTAGATCTTGTCGGCGCAGATAAGGGCATCCTTCTTGTCGCCAGGGACAGAGATGACGCTTATCGGGCCGGGCATCTTCAACATATTGTATGCGTAGTGAGAGGCTGCCATGAACTTGGCGAGTGTTGGACGGCTGAGTATCCCATTGTAAGGCAATGGAAAATCAGCAACGTCGAACGTGACTCTCTCAGTCCTGAAGTTCAGCTCCCCGCCAAATGTCACTGGCAGTGTGATCTTCCCCTCCGGCTTGCTCCTTCCCGGGTTTATTCCTTGGAATGTGCCGGTCTCTTCGAGCTCGCTGTCAGGGATCTGGAGTTTCTGGAGTACGGTGGAGGAGATCAGGTTCAAGCGGCCCCGCCGTCAACTAACATCTTAGTGACCTTGAGGTTGCGGATGGTTGGTGAAACCAACATCGGCAAGCATCCGACCGCGGTTGTGCGATCAGGGTGGTCCTCAATGTCAAAGATGATAAGCGTGCTGGACCATTTCAGAAATTTGCGCGATTCGACAGGTGGTTCTGCCGCATTGACTTCCCGCACCCACTGTTTGAGTTGGCGGTGTGAAGTATGCAGAGAATCACCGCCGTCAACGCACAAAACCTCTGTGGCTTTCTGAAACTCCCGCTCACTGGTCTCTCCATCATCCATGTCTTCATCGTCGTCGTCATCTTCATCCTTGTCGCGGCCGCGGGGAGGTCTGTCTCCTTGCCGCTGCTTGGCCTTGCCGCGGCGTCCTCCCCGGCCATTGAATGGCCGCTTCTTGCCGGATCCTCTATGACCTCCTTGGGCCTTCTCCTTGTCGCGCCGCTCGTACTCAGCCTTTTGCTGCTCGACAAGGTACTCGACTCTCTTGCACTTCTGGAGGTCGTGGCCCTTGGTGCGGTGGATCTTGCAGTACTGCTTGTCGGTGCCGTCCTGCTTGTCGGCGGCCGCCACAGCCTGGCAGTTGGTGCATGCGGCAGTCTCCTTGCCGGAGCTACCAACTTGGGCTTTCTTGGCGCCAGCTTCCTTGCCGGACTGCTCAACGACCAACACCTCTTTGTTCTTCTTCTTCCTGTTGTTCCGCCGCTGGTTTTTCTTTTTCGGGGCGGCATCCTCGCTGTCAGATCCTCTGGCTCCTGTATCCTCTCCGGGGAGTTTCCTCCCCTCTTCAGCGCGTGCGCACTTGTCGGCCAGGGCGTACAGCTCGCTGACATACCTGATCTTGCACATCGCCATCTCCTCCCTCATCCTGCGGTTACGCACGTTCTGATGGAACACGCTAATAACCGCGGCAGGGTGGACGTCTGGGATGTTGTGCTGCACACGGCTGAACCTTTGGATGAACTTACGCAGGGACTCTCCTTTCTTCTGGGCGAGCAGGTGTAGGTCACTCTCCTGGCCATGGGGTTTGTGGCCGCCTGTAAAGGCGCCGACAAACTGATGGCAGAGTTCTGCCCAAGAAGAAATGGAGTTGTCCGGCAAGTGCATGAGCCAAGACCTGACGTTGGGTTTGAGTACCAGAGGGAAGTAGTTGGCCAGGATTTTGTCGTCTCGCCCCCCGGCAGCTTGCACCGCGATGGTGTAGATGCTCAGGAACTCCGACGGGTGCGTCTTGCCGTCGTACTTCTCCGGCACGTCTTGCTTGAAATTTTTCATGCTGGGCCATTGGACTTGCCGCAGCTCACGAGTGAACGCATGACAACCTACCGCGTATGGTAAGTCGCCTGGTCCCCTGGCGCTTGCATGTCGACAGTGGGCCCAGCGCGCTGGTCTGACTGACGCCGCGCTTCTCTTCGGTGCTCGATGCGAGTACGAGCGTCTTCTTGTCGGCGATCTTGAAGAACTTGGCGCTGATCACGACGAGCTCGCGGATCCGACGACGTGGTGGAGTCGCTGTCGAGGTTGACCCGGCGAGTCGGCGATCTTGGCCTTCGGGGCGGAGAGTACACGGTGGTTGCACCCCCAGCGGTCTTGTCGCCATTGGCCCGCGCCTGGCTGACTTGCCGCGGCCGCGACGTGCTCGGCTGCTGCGGAGTGTCGCCGTTGGCGAAGGCGATGAGACTCTGAATGGTGGCCCTCCAGTCGTCGGCCTTGTCTGCGGCTGGAGGGAAGTCTAGGAGCAGTTGAGCTCGTGCTAGAGCTTCTGCTGGAGTGGCGGGTAGTGGTGGCGAACGGTGCGAGGAGCGGGATATGCTCGGACTTCTAACTATGTTAGAAGGAGCAGCATCCCGTCCCGGCGACCACGCCTTGCTCGTGCCAGCATGTTGGCGCGTATGCTGGTCTTGAGCGTCCCGAGATCCACCAGCTTGACCCTGGCCCAGCAAGCGTATGGTACATTGAGTACCACGACGCTGCCGGTCCCGCGGCTCCTGAGATGGGCGCGGTGCATGTACGGACGCCGAGGTCTTGGAGTGCGCCCGGTCGTCGTGGGAGCCGGCTACGCCGCCGATGGGCAACGCAGCCTTGTCCTTGGACCTGGCGGCACCGTGAGCTCCCTCGTCGACGTCCGTTCTTCCGCCGGCATCTACCCCACCAGCCGTTGGCTCCGGCGGTGGTGGGATCGACGCGGACGGACCAACTGCCTCCGAAGCCTTCTTCTTCGGCGGCATGTTGATGAAGATGATGAAGATCTAGCTCGTGTGGAGGCCGGATTAGGTTCACACAACCTCGACGCACCCCTACCTGGCGCGCCAAAGATGTCGTGGAAACTGATCCACCCACGAACACCTATGTGACCGGAGCCCCTTTTCGGTACGGCAGGGGGCGGAGATTGCACAAAGAGCAGATCGAGGCGAGGCACACGAGCAGTTTTACCCAGGTTCGGGCCGCAAGGATGCGTAAAACCCTACTCCTGCTTTGGTTTGTATTGAGTTCTTGGCTCGGGAGCGCTGGAAGCTACAGTACTCCTCAGCGGCTAACGAGACCGAGCGTGAGAGTGTTCGAATGTCTAACCCCCCACTACGCTGTGCATGGGCCTCCTTTTATATGCTCAAGGGGTCACTGACAGGTGGCAACGCAGTTGAGGGTAAAAATGGAAAAAGGGTGGTAGTTGGAACAGTGTTCCATACCTAACCCTGATGGCAGGGGACAAGGGCATTAAATGCCCATCGCCGTCGCCTAAACAGTGCAAAAAGGGCCGTCAGGGGCGCCACCGTTCGCCACGATGGCATCCTTGTCATCGTCGCTTGCCACCGCGTACCTCCTGGCTGCACAGCCTTCCGCCACGTGCGCCTGGGAGGATTCCAGAGCGACACGTGGGTGGACGTGCTGGAGCGTGGGTACTGAGTGGAAGCTTGCCGCGGCAAGCACATTGCCGCGGCCGCTATCTTGTCGCTTCCGGGAGCTTGTCGCTCACCGGGCCTTGCCGGGACGCGTGGCGCGTCGCGGCAAGTTTCTTGAGGTGCCTTGGTTGGCCCTCCCGGCAAGCTCCTCTTGCCAGGGTCTTGCGCCTTGAGTGGCCTTGTGCCTTGAGTGGCCTTCCCGGCAAGCTCCTCTTGCCTGGCCCTTGTCTCCTCGGCCTGGATACTTTGTTCTTGAATGGCTCCAAAGGAACCACGGAGGACCTTGGCGGTCGCTGATACGTCCAAAACGTATCTATAATTTCTGCTTGCTCCATGCCTCTTTTGTGTGATATTGCTATGATATTTATGCAGTTCCATACACTTTTGATCATATTTGGACTAACCTATTAACTCAGTGCACCACAGTGCCAGTTCCTGTTTTCTGCTGTTTTTCTATTTCAGGTTTCCCCCATATTAAAAGTGCTCCAAAAATTCCGGGAAAAATACAGGAAAAATCAGCATACAGGAAGCTTCGAGAAAAGCCAAAGCGGGGCCAGAGGGGAGCCAGGGGTGGCCCAGGCGGCCACCCGGCGCGGCCCCACCCCTGGCCACGCCAGGGGGGCGCCTGGGGCCCCGGATCCGCCTCAAGGTGACCCCCCTTCGCATATATATTTCTCCCGTCGCGGAAACCCTGATTCCAGAACCCTTTTCTCCAGAAGCAATTCCGATCTCCGCCGCAATCGCCAACAAGTTTCGGGGGACCAGAATTCCTGTGCCGGCATCCTGCCAGGATGGGGAAGTGCCCCAGGATTCATCTCCATCGACGTTGCTTCCTCCCTCCATGATGCGGGAGTAGTTCCTCCTCGGGGCTGAGGTTTCTACCAGTAGCTATGTGGTCAATTCTCTCTCCCATGATGTGATCTTCGTTGTGATCATAGGCTATGTTAATCTAGGGTGATCCCATGATGTTTCCCCTTCCTCTATGTATTGGATTGATGTACTCACTTGTCTTTATCTAGTATAATCCCCGAGACCAAGGTGACAGCGGTCTATTGGACATGGATTAGAAGAATATTTTCATGAGTGATTTCCTCTTTTGTGTGTTGATTGAAGATTGAGAGTATCTTGGTGCTTGTCTTTGACTATCCTTGAGATATGTTGTGGTGATTGTGGTACTCTCTTTGGATGGCCGCGGTGACATTGGGAAATCCATAGATTAAGAACTACGAACTTTGAGGTGTGCTTTTGTAGCCCTACATAATTCTCGTCCTCTCTTGACCACAAAGGAATGACCTCCGAGTGCGTCTCCATTGCATGTTTTATGGGAAATATCATGTGATTAGACTATGTTAATGTTGTTGGGAGTTGCCACTAGTGAAAGTATGAAGCCTAGGCCTTGTTTCCACCATTGCAATACCATTTGTGCTCACGTTTACCACTTGATTGCTTGCTGCACTTTTTATTACAGATTTATATTACTTTGCTTTGCCACTCCTATCATCCATATTTTACCATCTCTTCGCCGAACTAGTGCACCTATACAACTCCTAGTTGTATTAGGTGTGTTGGGGACACAAGAGACTTCTTGTATCTTAGTTGCAGGGTTGCTTGAGAGAGACCATCTTCAACCTCTAATTCCCTGAGTTCGATAAACCTTAGGTTATCCACTTGAGGGAAATTGCTGCTGTCCTACAAACCTCTGCGCTTGGAGGCCCAACATAGTCTACAAGAATAGAAGCGTGTGTAGACATCAGTCGCCCGACAAGCCTTGCCGCGGGACGCTGCGACTGCCCGTGCAAAAGTTCGGGATACTAAGGTTACCCCTACTTTAGTACACCGACACCTTGTGTCGAATCAACAAATTTGGGTTTAATACTTTACCCTCGAAAACTGTTGCGATCCCCTAGACTTGTGGGTTATCAAGACTATTTTCTGGCGCCATTGCTGGGGAGCATAGCTCTATTCTTTAAGTCACTTGGGATTTATATCTGCTTATCACTATGAAGAATTTGAAGGACTCAAAAACCAAGATCTTACCCTCAACTAAGAGGGGAGGTAAGGAACTGCCATCTAGCTCTGCACTTGATTCTCCTTCTGTTATGAGTAAACTTGCGACACCTACTCCTGCTATTGAATCTTATATGTCGTATGTTCTTGATGATGCTACTTTTGCTATGTATGATGAAACTACCTCTATGCCTGATACTGTGCCACTAGGTGAATTTCTAGATGAACAAATTGCTAAGGTTAGGGAGAGTGCAAATGTTGATGATATTTATGAAAGTGATGATGAAACTACTCCTAATAGATATGAATTGCCTGTTGTGCCTGAGGGTTATGTTATGGATGGAGAAACTGCTAGAGACATTCTTGCTTGCAATGATAGATATGATCTAAAGAAGTTATTAGCTAAGATGAAAGAAAAGTCCTTAAATGCTAGAATAAAACATGACCCTGCTTTTGCTACTTCACCTATATGTGTTACTGATAAGGATTGTGAATTCTCTGTTGATCCTGAGTTAATTACTTTGGTTGAATCTGGTCCTTTCCATGGCTATGAGTCTGAACCTGTTGTGGCACATCTTACTAAGTTGAATGATATAGCCACCCTGTTTACCAATGATGAAAAGATGCGCTACTATTATATCCTTAAGTTGTTTCCGTTCTCATTAAAGGGTGATGCTAAGACTTGGTTTAATTCTCTTGATCCTGGTTGTGTGCGTAGTCCCCAGGATATGATGTATTACTTTTCTGCTAAATATTTTCCCGCTCATAAGAAACAAGTTGCCTTACGGGAAATATATAACTTTGCTCAAACTGAAGAAGAAAGTCTCCCACAAGCTTGGGGGAGGCTTCTCCAGTTACTTAATGCTTTACCTGATCATCCTCTTGAGATGCATGATATACTTGATGTCTTTTATAATGGACTAACCGATGCTTCCTGAGACAACCTGGATAGTTGTGCTGGTTGTGTTTTCAGGGAAAGAACAGTGGAACAAGCTGAATTACTATTGAATAATATGCTAGAAAATGAAAATAATTGGACACTTCCTGAACTAGCCCCTAAGCCAACTTCGAAGAAAAGAGGTGTTCTATTTCTCAGTCCTGAAGATATGCAAGAGGCAAAGAAATCCATGAAAGAAAAAGGTATTAAAGCTGAAGATGTTAAGAATTTACCACGTATTGAAGAAATACATTGTCTTGATAACCCGACACAGGTAGTAAAGGTAAATTCTCTTTATAGATTTGATGAAGGTCATATTCCTCGTTATAAGTCTGCTAACCAATGCTTAGATGAGTTTGACAATTTCATTGTGAAACATGAAAGCTTCAATGCTTATGTTGGTAGACAATTGCAACACAATGCTTATATGATTGAACGCTTGAGTGATTATCTGTCTAGAGCTAAAGGTGAATTGAAACTCATTAGTATACATGCTTCCATGGTCACCATTCAAGTAGAACAAGTACTTAAGGCTCAGAACGATTTGCTCAATGAATTAAACACTACAGGAAACAGGTAATTTGCCGTCTGTGGATCATAGACGGCAAAGGCCTAAATCCAGACGGCAAAGAGTTTGCCGTCAGGAAGCAGACGGCAAAGTCAGACGGCAAAGGTTAATCGGCAAAGAATACTTTGCCGTCAGCTTTTTATCAAACAGACGGCAAAGACTTTGCCGTCAGCCAAATCTACTTCGCCGTCATCCTTATAAATCACAAACGGCAAAGAAAAGTACCTTTGGCATCAACCAAACTATGTCTTTACCGTCAGCTATTTGTGTCTGTGCCGTCAGCCTCATATATCACAGATGGCAAAGAAAATGATCAAATTAAAAAAAACACATCAGTGTTGTTCCCGAGGGATGCGGTCAACGCACGCAGTGCACTACTTTGTTTGTTCTTCTTTGAACAGGCAAAGGGTCAGCCAATGTTTAGTGCTTTCATTCAATGACAGTGCAGTAGAAAATGCAAACAAGACCCCGAAAAACTGAAGCTACAAAATAGTCCTGGAAATTAACACAAAGGGCCCTAAAAATTAAATCTAAAATTCAATCGGGTCCTTCTTCTCCCGTGCACTGCTCTGTTCGCCCCGCCGCCCGACACCAACGCTCGCCGCACTGCTCTGCATTGCTCCGCTCGTTGCGCCGTCTCCAGGACCTGCTTAGCCATGTCGCTCCAGCCTAGCCGCGCTCGGGAGCTCACTCGCTCCAACGCCACGACGAGGCAGCGAGGGAGGTCGGGGATGGGCACCACTTGACCGGCGGAGCTCGTTAGGTGGAGCGCCCGGCTGCTCTGGCGGTGGAGCTCTCGAGGCAAAGAGGACGACCAGTGGGTGAGGAGGAGCTCCGAGTGCAGACGGACTCGGGTGCGCTGCCGGAGGAGATGTGGTGCACGGCGGCGGCCGGAGGATGCTTGGCGCGGTGGCGGACGGGTAGGAGGGCGGCGGCCGAAGGAGGCTGGGCGCGGCGGCGGACGGACGGGCTGGAGGGTGCTGACCGGGGTGTGCGGCGACCGCCGGGACCAGCGTTCGGCTGCTCGGGGCGCCTTACGGGCGAGCGGGCGTTGCCCTGCGGCAAGTGGCACCTCCGTGGAGAAGTAGGGAGCAGGGGAGCAGATGAGAGGAGGGCGCTAGCCGGCGGGGTGCTAGTGCTAAATCGGCGATGTGGAGACAGGAGAGAATAGGGAGCACGGGGGAGAGATGGATTCGAGCGTGGAGCAGGTGGGGTCATGGCCTCGTGGGTGGGGGCGTGCGTGGGGGTGCGTGCATCGTGGGGTGGGTGGAGGAGTGCGTCTGACTGCGTGGGATGTGTGTCTGAGATACTGCCAAGTCATCGATCCGTGTAACTGATCCGCGTGATGTGCTTCTTCTTTGCCGTCTGCGAAAATAAATACAGATGGCAAAGAGATCACTTTGCCGTCTGCCAAGAAAACACAGACGGTAAAATATCTTTGCCGTCTGTATTTATTTTCGCAGACGTCAAAGTTTATTTTACCGTTAGTTTTTCTTTGCCGTCTACTATTGACGGCAAACCCATTCGTTGCCGTCTTCCTAATGAAAAGCTGACGACAAAGACGCCTCCTTACGGCAAATTACCTGTTTCCCGTAGTGAAATAGTAAGACTAATGATTATGATGTTAGAGTAGCAACTAGAGGTGGTAAAATGACTCAGGAACCTCTGCATCCTGAAGGCCACCCTAAGAGAATTGAGCAAGATTCTCATAGAGCTAATTTAGATGCACCTAGTTCTTCTAAGAAGAAGAAAAAGAAAAATGATAGGACTTTGCATGCTTCTAGTGAACCTGTAGCTCACCTACCTGAGAATCCCAATGATATATCTGTTTTTGATGCTGAGAGACAATCTGGTAATGAACATGAACCTAGTGATAATGTTAATGATGATGTTCATGATGATGCTCAACCTAGCAATGATAATAATGCAGAGATTGAACCTGCTGTTGATCTTGATAACCCACAATCAAAGAATCAACGTTATGATAAGAGAGACTTAGTTGCTAGAAAGCACGATAGGGAAAGAGAACCATGGGTTCAGAAACTCATGCCTTTTCCTCCGAAACCATCCAAGAAAAAGGATGATGAGGATTTTGAGCGCTTCGCTGAAATGATTAGACCTATCTTTTTGCGTATGCGTTTGAATGATGTGCTTAAAACAAATCCTTATGCTAAGTATATGAAAGATATTATTAACAACAAAATAAAGATACCTGAAGTAGAAATTTCCAGCATGCTTGCCAACTACAATTTTGAGGGTAGAATGCCTAAGAAATTAGGAGATCTAGGAGTACCTACTTATGCCAGGACGGGGAAGTGCCCCCGGATTCATCTCCATCAACGTTGCTTCCTCCCTCCATGATGCGGTAGTAGTTCCTCCTCGGGGCTGAGGTTTCTACCAGTAGCTATGTGGTCAATTCTCTCTCCCATGATGTGATCTTCGTTGTGATCATAGGCTATGTTAATCTAGGGTGATCCCATGATGTTTCCCCTTCCTCTATGTATTGGATTGATGTACTCACTTGTCTTTATCTAGTATAATCCCCGAGACCATGGTGAGAGCGGTCTATTGGACATGGATTAGAAGAATATTTTCATGAGTGATTTACTCTTTTGTGTGTTGATTAAAGATTGAGAGTCTCTTGGTGCTTGTCTTTGACTATCCTTGAGATATGTTGTGGTGATTGTGGTACTCTCTTTGGATGGCCGCGGTGACATTGGGAAATCCATAGATTAAGAACTACGAACTTTGAGGTGTGCTTTTGTAGCCCTACATAATGCTCGTCCTCTCTTGACCACAAAGGAATGACCTCCGAGTGCGTCTCCATTTCATGTTTTATGGGAAATATCATGTGATTAGACTATGTTAATGTTGTTGGGAGTTGCCACTAGTGAAAGTATGAAGCCTAGGCCTTGTTTCCACCATTGCAATACCATTTGTGCTCACGTTTACCACTTGATTGCTTGCTGCCCTTTTTATTACAGATTTATATTACTTTGCTTTGCCACTCCTATCATCCATATTTTACCATCTCTTCGCCGAACTAGTGCACCTATACAACTCCTAGTTGTATTAGGTGTGTTGGGGACACAAGAGACTTCTTGTATCTTAGTTGCAGGGTTGCTTGAGAGAGACCATCTTCAACCTCTAATTCCCTGAGTTCGATAAACCTTAGGTTATCCACTTGAGGGAAATTGCTGCTGTCCTACAAACCTCTGCGCTTGGAGGCCCAACATAGTCTACAAGAATAGAAGCGTGTGTAGCCATCAGTTGCCCGACAAGCCTTGCCGCGGGACGCTGCGACTGCCCGTGCACAAGTTCGGGATACTAAGGGTACCCCTACTTTAGTACACCGACACCTTGTGTCGAATCAACAAATTTGGGTTTAATATTTTACCCTCGAAAACTGTTGCGATCCCCTACACTTGTGGGTTATCGAGACTATTTTCTGGCGCCATTGCCGGGGAGTATAGCTCTATTCTTTAAGTCACTTGGGATTTATATCTGCTTATCACTATGAAGAATTTGAAGGACTCAAAAACCAAGATCTTACCCTCAACTAAGAGGGGAGGTAAGGAACTGCCATCTAGCTCTGCACTTGATTCTCCTTCTGTTATGAGTAAACTTGTGACACCTACTCCTGCAATTGAATCTTGTATGTCGTATGTTCTTGATGATGCTACTTCTGCTATGTATGATGAAACTACCTCTATGCCTGATACTGTGCCACTAGGTGAATTTGTAGATGAACAAATTGCTAAGGTTAGGGAGAGTGCAAATGTTGATGATATTTATGAAAGTGATGATGAAACTACTCCTAATAGATATGAATTGCCTGTTGTGCCTGAGGGTTATGTTATGGATGAAGAAACTGCTAGAGACATTCTTGCTTGCAATGATAGATATGATATAAAGAAGTTATTAGCTAAGATGAAAGAAAAGTCCTTAAATGCTAGAATGAAACATGACCCTGCTTTTGCTACTTCACCTATATGTGTTACTGATAAGGATTGTGAATTCTCTGTTGATCCTGAGTTAATTACTTTGGTTGAATCTGGTCCTTTCCATGGCTATGAGTTTGAACCTGTTGTGGCACATCTTACTAAGTTAAATGATATAGCCACCCTATTTACCAATGATGAAAAGATGCGCTACTATTATATCCTTAAGTTGTTTCCGTTCTCATTAAAGGGTGATGCTAAGACTTGGTTTAATTCTCTTGATCCTGGTTGTGTGCGTAGTCCCCAGGATATGATGTATTACTTTTCTGCTAAATATTTTCCCGCTCATAAGAAATAAGTTGCCTTACGGGAAATATATAACTTTGCTCAAACTGAAGAAGAAAGTCTCCCACAAGCTTGGGGGAGGCTTCTCCAGTTACTTAATGCTTTGCCTGATCATCCTCTTGAGATGCATGATATACTTGATGTCTTTTATAATGGACTAACCGATGCTTCCTGAGACAACCTGGATAGTTGTGCTGGTTGTGTTTTCAGGGAAAGAACAGTGGAACAAGCTGAATTACTCTTGAATAATATGCTAGAAAATGAAAATAATTGTACACTTCCTGAACTAGCCCCTAAGCCAACTCCGAAGAAAAGAGGTGTTCTATTTATCAGTCCTGAAGATATGCAAGAGGCAAAGAAATCCAGGAAAGAACAAGGTATTAAAGCTGAAGATGTTAAGAATTTACCACCTATTGAAGAAATACATTGTCTTGATAACCCGACACAGGTAGTAAAGGTAAATTCTCTTTATAGATTTGATGAAGGTCATATTCCTCGTTATAAGTCTGCTAGCCAATGCTTAGATGAGTTTGACAATTTCATTGTGAAACAAGAAAGCTTCAATGCTTATGTTGGTAGACAATTGCAACACAATGCTTATATGATTGAACGCTTGAGTGATTATCTGTCTAGAGCTAAAGGTGAATTGAAACTCATTAGTATACATGCTTCCATGGTCACCATTCAAGTAGAACAAGTACTTAAGGCTCAGAACGATTTGCTCAATGAATTAAACACTACAGGAAACAGGTAATTTGCCATCTGTGGATCACAGACGGCAAAGGCCTAAATCCAGACGGCAAAGAGTTTGCCGTCAGGAAGCAGACGACAAAGTCAGACGGCAAAGGTAAATCGGCAAAGAATACTTTGCCGTCAGCTTTTTATCAAACAGATGGCAAAGACTTTGCCGTCAGCCAAATCTGCTTCGTCGTCATCCTTATAAATCACAAACGGCAAAGAAAAGTACCTTTGCCATCAACCAAACTATGTCTTTACCGTCAGCTATTTGTGTCTATGCCGTCAGCCTCATATATCACAGACGGCAAAGAAAATGATCAAATTAAAAAAAACACATCAGTGTTGTTCCCAAGGGATGCGGTCAACGCACGCAGTGCACTGCTTTGTTTCTTCTTCTTTGAACAGGAAAAGGCTCGGCCAATGTTTAGTGCTTTCATTCAATGACAGTGCAGTAGAAAATGCAAAAAAGACCCCGAAAAACTAAAGCTACAAAATAGTCCTGGAAATTAACACAAAGGACCCTAAAAATTAAATCTAAAATTCAATCGGGTCCTTCTTCTCCCGTGCACTGCTCTGTTCGCCCCGCCGCCCGACACCAACGCTCGCCGCACTGCTCTGCATTGCTCCGCTCGTTGCGCCGTCTCCAGGACCTGCTTAGCCATGTCGCTCCGGCCTAGCCGCGCTCGGGAGCTCACTCGCTCCAACGCCACGACGAGGCAGCGGGGGAGGTCGGGGATGGGCACTGCTTGACCGGCGGAGCTCGTGAGGTGGAGCGCCCGGCTGCTCTGGCGGTGGAGCTCCCGAGGTGAAGAGGACGACCAGTGGGTGAGGAGGAGCTCCGAGTGCAGACGGACTCGGGTGCGCTGCCGGAGGAGATGTGGTGCGCGGCGGCGGCCGGAGGATGCTTGGTGCGGCGGCGGACGGGCAGGAGGGCGGCGGCCGAAGGAGGCTGGGCGCGGCGGCGGACGGACGGGCTGGAGGGTGCTGACCGGGGTGTGCGGCGACCGCCGGGACCAGCGTTCGGCTGCTCGGGGCGCCTTACGGGCGAGCGGGCGTTGCCCTGCGGCATGTGGGAGCTCCGTGGAGAAGTAGGGAGCAGGGGAGCAGGTGAGAGGAGGGCGCTGGCCGGCGGGTTGCTAGTGCTAAATCGGCGATGTGGAGACAGGAGAGAAGAGGGAGCACGGGGGAGAGATGGAGTCGTGGGTGGAGCAAGTGGGTTCATGGCCTCGTGGGTGGGGGCGTGCGTGGGGGTGCGTGCATCGTGGGGTGGGTGGAGGAGTGCGTCTGACTGCGTGGGATGTGTGTCTGAGATACTGCCAAGTCATCAATCCGTGTAACTGATCCGCGTGATGTGCTTCTTCTTTGCCGTATGCGAAAATAAATACAGATGGCAAAGAGATCACTTTGCCGTCTGCCAAGAAAACACAGACGGTAAAATATCTTTGCCGTCTGCCAAAACAAATACAGACGGTAAAGATTCTTTGCCGTCTGTGATTTTTTTTGCAGACGGCAAAGCGGGCTCTTTGCCGTCTGTATTTATTTTCGCAGACGACAAAGTTTATTTTGCCGTTAGTTTTTCTTTGCCGTCTACTGTTGACGGCAAACCCATTCGTTGTCGTCTTCCCGATGAAAAGCTGACGGCAAAGACGCCTCCTTACGGCAAATTACCTGTTTCCCGTAGTGAAATAGTAAGACTAATGATTATGATGTTAGAGTTGCAACTAGAGGTGGTAAAATGACTCAGGAACCTATGTATCCTAAAGGCCACCCTAAGAGAATTGAGCAAGATTCTCATAGAGCTAATTTAGATGCACCTAGTTCTTCTAAGAAGAAGAAAAAGAAAAATGATAGGACTTTGCATGCTTCTAGTGAACCTGTAGCTCACCTACCTGAGAATCCCAATGATATATCTGTTTCTGATGCTGAGACACAATCTGGTAATGAACATGAACCTAGTGATAATGTTAATGATGATGTTCATGATGATGCTCAACCTAGCAATGATAATGATGCAGAGATTGAACCTGCTGTTGATCTTGATAACCCACAATCAAAGAATCAACGTTATGATAAGAGAGACTTAGTTGCTAGAAAGCACGATAGGGAAAGAGAACCATGGGTTCAGAAACTCATGCCTTTTCCTCCGAAACCATCCAAGAAAAAGGATGATGGGGATTTTGAGCGCTTCGCTGAAATGATTAGACCTATCTTTTTGCGTATGCGTTTGAATGATGTGCTTAAAACAAATCCTTATGCTAAGTATATGAAAGATATTATTACCAACAAAAGAAAGATACCTGAAGTAGAAATTTCCAGCATGCTTGTCAACTACAATTTTGATGGTGGAATGCCTAAGAAATTAGGTGATCTAGGAGTACCTACTTTACCTTGCTCCATTAAGAGAAACTATGTTAAAACTGCTTTGTGTGATCTTGGAGCTGGTGTTAGTGTTATGCCTCTCTCTTTATATCGTAGACTTGACTTGACTAAGATGACACCTACTGAAATATCCTTGCAAATGGCTGATAAATCAACTGCTATACCTGTCGGTATTTGTGAGGATGTGCCTGTTGTAGTTGCAAATGTTAATATTCTAACGGACTTTGTTATACTTGATATTCCCGAGGATGATAGTATGTCAATTATTCTTGGAATACCTTTTTTGAATACTCCAGGGGCTTTTATTGGTTGCAACAAAGGCTATGTCACTTTTCATGTCAATGGTAATGAGCATACAGTACACTTTTCGAGGAAACAACCTCAGGTCTACAGTATCAATTATATTTGAAAAACTTCGACTATTACCATTGGAGGTTTTGAGTTTCCTATTCCTACTATCAAGAAGGCATATGACATACTTATTGTTGGGGACATACATATCCCCATTGAGGTAACCTAGTGTTATTCGAAAATTCTCCGGTTTCATGTTACTCGAAAAGAGTTTATTAACAAGACCTGATCAACCTTGTTAATGGATTCCTTTTGATGAACATGGGATAGGTGAATTGAGATAGCACAAATCTTCTGTACCCTCCTTTTACTTTCTGTTAATTAGGTTAAATAAAAGAAAAATAGTATTGTCTGTCTGTTTCCAGACTTATCCGTGCAATAAAAAATATCCCGAAAATAAAAGTTCTCCAAATGGCATGAAAATGAAATATGATTTTTTCAAGAATATTTAAGAAAATATTGCACTGAACACACAGCGAGGGGAGCCAGCGCATGGCCATGAGGGCACAGGGCGTGCCCCCCTACCCATGGCGTGCCCCCTGCCTCGACGGCCCCACGTGGCCCCCCTCCACTTATCCTTTCACCCATGCTCTTCTTCTTGCTCCCAAAAAAATTCTCCAACCAGCTCAAACCCGAGTTCTAGCTCATTTTGCTGCCATTTTCGATCTCCTTGCTCAAAGCACCATTCACCAAACCGTTTGGGGAGATTGTTCCTTGGTATGTGAATCCACCATTGGTCCAATTAATTTTTGTTCTAGTGCTTTATTTGTTGCAAATTTATGTTGCTGTGGTGACCTTGTTCTTGAGCTTGCATATCAAATTTTCTTGGTCCCAAGTAGTTCTAATGCATGATATAGCCTCTAGGCACTTAGAGGAGTTGTTGCTATCAATCTTGTTGGGTTTGGTTAACTTCTATTTGGAAGTTACTAAAATTTCATAAAATTTCAGAAAAATGTCTAGGAGAAACTTCCAAGGTGGTCCTTCGAGGAAGCAAGAACTGAGGCTCGCGTTTCGTGAGCCGGACGATGAACCACCGAGGGACGCTGATGTGCGGCATTGTGAATGGCCGTCAGATGAATTTATGGGTCAAGCAGGCATCAAAGATGAATTTTATGCATATGTGCATAACGCTGACCTCGAGGACTTCATGCAAGATAAGTGCCTCCAATACCGTGGCTTAACTGATAGCTTTGTGAGAAGGTTTAAATTTTCATCTTCACGCAATTCTCACACTGTACTGTTTGATCTATATGATAAATCTTATACCATGGACTTAGAGGATTTTAATGAAGCCTGCAAGCCCCCATAGTGGGGCAGTATGAGTGATCCTCGTAAATCTAAATTTAGAGAATTCCTTGCTAGTATTACAGTGGGTGAATCTAGGGACATCACACAAGCCACCACGGGGAGCATACATTTTTCTTGCCGTTCATTACTTTGCTCTCTTTATTGGTATGCATAAATGGTAAAGATGAAGCCTGCCACATGTGTGTCCCTGACCTTAGCATTCTTAGGAGTGATGTACTAGGTGATAGGCAATATAATTTAGGAGCAATTGTTGCACGTAGACTACACCATAATGGTTTGTATCGAGATTTATTTGTCGGGATCTATGCTACTCGCATAACCCGCTATCTTGGTGTGTCTGTGCACCCTTATGATGAACCTTTACCTGCTGCTTATTTAGACTGTAATGCTATGGCTAGTCACCGGTTTATAAAGTGTGATAATCAAACTCTCAAATATCGACTAATCTTTAACCTACAGCATGCCATCCCTATTGTTCTTCCTGCCCCTACTTTGTTTAACTTTGAGGAAAAGGGAAGATACACTATAACTATGGAGGAGGCAAATGCCAATTATAACATGACAGAGGCAGCCCGCCTTCGAGCTGCAGCTCAGCAGGCAGCATCTGCTGCATCTCAGTATGACTCCAACTACAACTTTGGATATCCGCCCGGCCAGTACTGGCCATAGACCAACTTAGGCCAAAAGCCTAAGCTTGGGGGAGTACGTGTTTCTCACCGACTTACATTCATGTTAACACACTTATTCTAGTTGTCGGTGCTCACACTCTTTCACAGTAACATCCATGCTTAGTTTCAATTTCTTTTTCTTAGTCTTTTTCTTGTGTGCTAGAAAAACCTAGAAAAATAAATAAAAATTAGTTGTAGCATCTAGCTAATTTACTTTCTTTGCTTGCAGTAGTAACTAAAAAATTAAAACCCAAAAAGATTTCCTGTTCTTCTTTTGCTTATTGGGAGCTTTCCCGTGTAAATAGTTTCTTTTCTTTTCTTTACGGGTTGAGAGTAGAAGACCATGATTGAAAATGCTTAGTGGATCTCATATGCTCTATTGTTGATTTAACGTTGAGCCATATTACCTTGCCTTCTATCTTGTATTGAATGCCTGCAGATTCCAGCTTAGTCCAATGCACGTGCACTATTATTATTTTCCGCACCGTTCGGTCGTGCAAGTGAAAGGCAATAAGGATGATATATGATGAACTAATTGAGATGAGAAAAGCTGGTATGAACTCGACCTCTCTTGTTTTTGTAAATACGATTACTTATCGTTCCTGATTCAGCTTGTTATGAATGAAACATGCGTGCAATGACAACTAGAGATCATAGCTGCTTATGCCATGCTTAATTAGCTGAGTGTTTATAATGGTCTATCTTGCGTGCTAACATGATATTAAAATGGTTGTGATGTGTTATTCGTCTCCAACGTATCTACTTTTCCAAACACTTTTGCCCTTGTTTTGGACTCTAACTTGCATGATTTGAATGGAACTAACCCGGACTGACGTTGTTTTCAGTAGAACTACCATGGTGTTATTTTTGTGCAGAAAAAAAAGTTCTCGGAATCGCCTGAAAATCAACGGAGAATTATTTCAGAAAATATAAAAAATATCTGCAAGAAGATCTGCACTGCGGGGCCCACACCCTGTCCTCGAGGGTGGGGGCGCGCCCCCTTCCTAGGGCGCGCCCCCTGCCTCGAGGGCCCCCTGATGCTCCACCGACGTATCCCTGGGTCCTATATATTCCGTTTCATGGAGAAAAAAATCAAGGAGAAAGAATTATCGCATTTCACGAGACGGAGCCGCCGCCAAGCCCTAATCTCTCTCGGGAGGGCTGATCTGGAGTCCGTTTGGGGATCCGGGGAGTGGAGATCGTCGCCATCGTCATCATCAACCTTCCTCCATCACCAATTCCATGATGCTCACCACCGTGTGTGAGTAATTCCATCGTAGGCTTGCTGGATGGTGATGGGTTGGATGGGATCTATCATGCAATCGAGTTAGTTTTTTTAGGGTTTGATCCCTAGTATCCACTATGTTCTGAGATTGATGTTGCTGTGACTTTGCTATGCTTAATGCTTGTCACTAGGGCCCGAGTGCCATGATTTCAGATCTGAACCTATATGTTTCCCTGAATATATCTGTGTTCTTGATCCTATCTTGCAAGTCTATATTCACCTACTATGTGTTATGATCCGGCAACCCCGAAGTGACAATAATCGGTACCACTCCCGATGATGACTATAGTTTGAGGAGTTCATGTATTCACTGTGTGTTAACGCTTTTGTCTGGTACTCTATTAAAAGGATGCCTTAATATCCCTTAGTTTCCAATAAGACCCCACTGCCACGGGAGGGTAGGACAAAAGATATCATGCAAGTCCTTTTCCATAAGCACGTATGACTATATTCGGAATACATACCTACATTGCATTGATGAACTGGAGCTAGTTCTTTGTCACCCTAGGTTATAACTTCTACATGATGAATTGCATCCAACATAATTTCCCATCACCGATCCAATGCCTACGAGCTTTACCTATATTGCTTGTCGCTTATTTACTTTTTCATTGCTATTATCACAAAAACTACAAAAACACTATCTTTACTTTTATTGCTGCTACCACCACTATCATATTACTTTGCTACTAAACTATCTTGCTGCAAATACTAAGTTTCTAGGTGTGGTTGAATTGACAACTCAGCTGCTAATACTTAAGAGTATTCTTTGGCTCCCCTTGTGTCGAATCAACAAATTTGGGTTTAATACTTTACCCTCAAAAACTGTTGCGATACCCTACACTTGTGGGTTATCAATATGGTATGATGGGTGGTATCCTCCTCTGAACGATTTAAGTGACTTGACTTGGCACATGTTCACGCATGTAGTTGAAACAAATCAACATAGCCTTCATGATATTTATGATCATGGTGATCTATATCCTACTCATGCTTGCTTTCATTGTTGATTAATTTTAATGTATGTTCATGACCGTTGTTGCTCTCTAGCTGGTCGCTTCCCAGTCTCTTTCTAGCCTTCACCTGTACTAAGCGGGAATACCGCTTGTGCATCCACTTCCATGAACCCCAAAAGCTATTCCATATGAGTCCACCATACCTTCCTATATGCGATATTTACCTGCCGTTCCAAGTAAATTTCTATGTGCCAAACACTAAACCTTCAAATGAAATTTTGTTTTGTATGCTCGAACAGCTCATGTATCAACTAGGGTTGTCTATATCTTCCAGGCTAGGTGGGTTATTCTCACGATGGGTGGACTCCGCTCATCATTCATGAGAAAATGGCTGGTAACCGAGATGCCCAGTCCCATGCTCAAAATCATAATAATTAAACAAAACTCCCCCAGGGCTGTTGCTTGTTTGGCCGGTAACCCGTGGATTCGGCTGGCCGTGGAGTGTGCTTGTTGGTGGTTGGGGGAGTATAAACTTTACCATTATGTTTGGGAACCGCCTATAATGTGCCTAGCATGGGAGATATCGAGATTCTTGGTTGTTATGTTGACAATGAAAGTATACCGCTCAAAATGTTATTCACCTCTATTTAAAAATCGAGCTCTGGCACCTCTACAAATCCCCGCTTCCCTCTGCGAAGGGCCTATCTATTTACTTTTATGCAGAGTCATCACCCTCTTATCAAAAAGCACCAGTAGGAGAGCACCTCTGTCGTTGCATGCATTACTATTAATTTGCATTGAGTATGATCATGACTGGATCTCTTTTACCATGAATTACAATGTCTAGTCAGTCCTTGATCTTTAAAGGTGCTCTGCATTAATGTTTTGCGGTCTCAGAAAGGGCTAACGAGATACCATCCTGTCCTATCATATCATGATTGTTTTGAGAAGTGTTGTCATCCAAGGTTTATTATTATTGCTCGCTAGTTGATTATGCCATTGATATGAGTAGTATTGAGACCTGAAAGTTATTGTGAATGTGGTTAGTTCATGATCTTGTTGAAAACCTGAATGCTAGCTTACATATTTACAACAACAAGAACAAATAGAGTTTGTCAAAGTTTTTCTTTATCACTTTCAGTTTATCAACTGAATTGCTTGAGGACAAGCAAAGGTTTAAGCTTGGCGGAGTTGATATGTCTCCAACGTATCTACTTTTCCAAACCCTTTTGCCCTTGTTTTGGACTCTAACTTGCATGATTTGAATGGAACTAACCCGGACTGACGCTGTTTTCAGCAGAACAGCCATGGTGTTGTTTTTGTGCAGAATAAAAAGTTCTCGGAATCGCCTGAAAATCAACAGAGAATTATTTCAGAAAATATAAAAAATATCTGCAAGAAGATATGCATCGGGGCGCCCACACCCTGTCCTCGAGGGTGGGGGGCGCGCCCCCCTTCCCAGGGCGCACCCCCTGCCTCGAGGGCCCCCCGATGCTCCACCGGCGTATCCCCAGGTCCTATATATTCCGTTTCGTGGAGAAAAAAACCAGGGAGAAGGAATTATCGCGTTTCACGAGACGGAGCCGCTGCCAAGCCCTAATCTCTCTCGGGAGGGCTGATCTGGAGTCCGTTCGGGGCTCCGGAGAGTGGACATCATCGCCATCGTCATCATCAACCTTCCTCCATCACCAATTCCATGATGCTCACCGCCGTGTGTGAGTAATTCCATCGTAGGCTTGCTGGACGGTGATGGGTTGGATGGGATCTATCATGTAATCAAGTTAGTTTTGTTAGGGTTTGATCCCTAGTATCCACTATGTTCTGAGATTGATGTTGCTATGACTTTGCTATGCTTAATGCTTGTCACTAGGGCCCGAGTACCATGATTTCAGATCTGAACCTATTATGTTTTCATGAATATATGTGTGTTCTTGATCCTATCTTGCAAGTCTATAGTCACCTACTATGTGTTATGATCCGGCAACCCCGAAGTGACAATAATTGGGACCACTCCTAGTGATGACCATAGTTTGAGGAGTTCATGTATTCACTATGTGTTAATGCTTTGGTCCGGTACTCTATTAAAAGGAGGCCTTAATATTCCTTAGTTTCCAATAGGACCCTACTGTCACGGGAGGGTAGGACAAAAGATGTCATGCAAGTACATTTCCATAGCACGTATGACTATATTCGGAATACATGCCTACATTGTATTGATGAAATGGAGCTAGTTTTGTGCACCCTAGGTTATAACTTCTACATGGTGAATTGCTTCCGACATAATTTCCCATCACCGATCCAATGCCTACGAGCTTTACCTATATTCTTGTTGCTTATTTACTTTTCCGTTGCTACTATCACAAAAACTACAAAACACTATCGTTACTTTTATTGCTGCTACCACCACTATCATATTACTTTGCTACTAAACTATCTTGCTGCTGATACTAAGTTTCCAGGTGTGGTTGAATTGACAACTCAGTTGCTAATACTTAAGAGTATTCTTTGGCTCCCCTTGTGTCGAATCAACAAATTTGGGTTTAATACTTTACCCTCGAAAACTGTTGCGACCCCCTACACTTGTGGGTTATCACTGCACACGGAAGTTTCTTGCATGAATAGCTTTATGATCCCTTTGAGCCTGGATGGCATTCCATAGGATAATCACACGGTACCCCCGGGATTTCCTAGGACAACACTGGATTCTCTAGGTGCCCTGCAACCAATCCACCCAGATGTGTATTCAAGTAGCCACCTTAAGTTGATCCATTAATTAACAACTCACATCTGTCATGGATTCTTTCAAACCCAAACCACGTCGACGAGCATAGCATGGCAACCTAAGCATAATCGCAGAAGTAACTCCCAAGGGTTTGAAAATAATGCAGGTAATAGGTTCTACCTCAATCTACTTCCCAGACCCCACAAGTTAAGAGATTCTACTCATGCAATGTGTGCGGGTTTGATCTAGTGCATAAAAACTAGGTAATAAATGGTATGATCAAAGTGTTACTTGCCTTGCTGATTATTCGCAAAGCCTAGAGACTCGTTGTAGCACGCTTCACACTCCAGGAATTCTATCGCAAGCAAACAATAGCATACATAAGCAAACAAGCAAAGATGCACAAACAAAACTCCAAACAAGAAGATCTAACCAGAAAGTTCAACTTAAGAACTCCGGTTTGCAAAAAGAATCAAAACAAACGGAGCAACGAAACTCAAACTACGAAAGAAATATGATCCGTTTGCTGGATTGGTCTAAGGTCAAATTTTACAGTAGCAAAACCTTGTTTAAGTTGGTTACATGGAAAGAGGGCTTCGAAACGAAAATCTGGGCTTTTGAATCGCCTGATTCCGACTCTCGAGCGAAAAGAAAAACTAAAACCAAGATCAGGGCAGAAATCATGATCGAAAATAATCGCGGATAAAGCCCCGAAAAAGAAAACTGACGATCAGGCTAACGAACAAATGTTCGTTGTCTGTGACTAACGGGCGAACCGCGTTCGTTAAAATGAACGTACGGACAAACGTCCGCTAACTAACTAAACTGAAAAAAAATCGAACCGATCTATTATAAAAAAATAGATCTAGGGTTTTTCTAAAAAACCGAACGGTCTGAACAAAAAAACCGGCCGTTACCTTCACGGGTCGGGTGGCGGCTTTGCGGAGCGGGGCGCCGGGTTGCGGAGCGGGCGGCGGGGCGTCGTCGACGGCGGCGGCGACTGCAGCGGCGGCGGCGGCGGTGGCTAGCGGGGGTGGCGGCTAACGGCGGCGGCGGCTAGCGGCGGCGGTGGCTAGCGGTGGCAGCGGCAGCGGCGGCGGCGGCTAACGGCGGCGGAGGCAGGAGCAAGCGGCGGCGGGCAGCGCAGGCGGCGGGCTCGGTGGCGGCGGTGGAAGCGAAACGGTGGGCGACATCGGCTTATAAAGGCCCAAGGGGGGGCTTGCTTGGGGGAGGGAAAGGCGGCGAGGTGGCCGGCTCGGCCACGACGGGAGTCGGAGGCGGCGACGCGGCGCTGGGCCGGCTGGGTTTCGGCCCCGTCGGTCCGACTCACTGTTTAAAAAATATATCCAGGCACCGAAAAACTAAAAATAAAATAAATAACAAAATACTAAACTGAGACGAAAAATTCCAAAATAAATTTTCACCGTCCTCTAATAAAAATTAGGAGAAAGTGAACATTTTTCCCGGGCCAAAAAGCAATTTTGAAAAACGCGCATTTTTCCCTATGCAAATAAAATCACAAATAAATCCGAATAAAAACCAAAAGTGATTTTAATATTTTCCCTCCAGTATTTCTTTTATTTTAGAGAAGTAATATTATCTCCGCTCATATATTTTATTAAAAAATATTTTTAGGAGAGAAAAACTATTAAAACCAAAGTGATCCCCGTACCGGTATTTGAGAAAACTCAAATACGAAAACGGTAGAATTCCCAACTCTCTCCGTAGGTCCTTGAGTTGCTTAGAATTTTCGAGGATCGCAACTCACATTTGCGATTAAATATGCAATGCAATATGATCTATGTACAACATTCCAATTTGAAAATTTGGGATGTTACAACCTTGTAGAAGGCCAGTGTTCGAAGGATCTTATCTTCGAGTGACTGTATCCGGTTGTAAAGACTTATGCTTATGAATCCGATGTATATAACTTTTGCGCTACTTATGATATCAACGTCTTTTACCTCCTGTGTGACTGTTTACGTAAATCTGAAAGTTTCCAGTCGTTGGCTTCAGCCTACATGTACATAGTACTTGGCGTGTTCGATCATATGCATATACACTCTTTATCCAACGTCTTGGTCCGTGTAGGAGATGTATGAGGATCAAACCAGGCAATCGGACTATGCGGAGTTATTGCTTTCACTTAGTCATAGGAGCTTGACATGTGGGGCTAGGTACTAGCCCCTGGTGTGGATATGATATTCCTTTATTTAAGGTATCCAATTGCACCTGGCTGGGCGAAAACCAACCCTTCGTATAACACGGGGTAGATCTCTATCGATCGTAGTATAAAACTAAGTCGTTGGATTGTGGACCAGGTTCTCGCCTATCATGACGGTCAGTTTTCGGCTTTCTCTACTAAGGTACTTGACTGGATGAGCCAGAAGTACAATCGTAGTATTTCTTCCTTTACACCCTAGCCGAACAATTGGGAACGTAGGGGTAAGCACTAGAGCTGGGCAACCCAACTATTGACCGAAGACATGATTCAGAACTGATGCATATAAGGCAAACATCCAGGACGCAGAACACTCCCTATAGGCATTCGGTCTTTTCAACATATACTGGGTTGAATACAGCCCCTGGTAATAAACCCTTATTAACAAGGCACATATGGCAATCTGATGTGGGAAGAGAACATTTATGATGAGTGAGTAAAACTCTGAACATAATGCAAATCAAGCTGTTCTATTAATATAACTTTATGGTATGGCGAGCCGCAAACTTACAGACAATGCCGAAAACCTTTTTGGACATTTTACATGCCAAAAAGGTATATAACAAGAAAGAGAAAAAAAAGGTTTACACAGGGTCTTAATCTAAAGAGAAACCTAAGTACGGGTCCCTGCTGCACGTCTGCGCCGTTTCCTCTGTAATGTGTCCTAGAAGGGGTGAGAGTATGATGGCCGCCTGTAAAAGGAAAAGAAAATAAACCTGGAAAAGAAAAAGAAATCCATTATGGCCATGACAAGACTGGTTCGTTTAAGGAACCTAAAAACATAAGTTTAGAATCTGAATAGGGTCGAGCCGAACTATGGACTATATGCAATGTGCCCCCAGCGTCGCCCAAGGGATTTTTAAGGCATAATTATGCACTCTAGGTACACGTGCTATCACCTTATGGGGCAGTCGGTGGGGACGTAGCTGCTAATCTAGCTCAGGTTCATCTGAGCTACCGCACTGAGGCGTTTTCTGGACACGTTTATTATATCTGCGACTAACAAATTATCTCTCTTGAATAGGCCGTTTTGGACTTCGGCTGCTAGGGCCGTAGTGTCCTCCTCCGTCCGGAGTGAGCGCTCCATATTTCCATTAACCGTGATGACACCACGAGGTCCATGCAATTTAAGCTTTAAATAGGCATAATGCGGGACTGCATTAAAGCGGACGAAGGACGTTCTTCCGAGTAGTGCATGATAGCCACTTCGGAACGGGGCTATGTCGAAGATTACCTCTTCGCTTTGAAAGTTATCTGGAGAGCCGAATACGACTTCCAGTGTTATAGAGCCCGTGCAGCGGGCTTCCACGCCCGATATCACTCCTTTAAAGGTCGTGCTCCTTGGCTTGATTCTTGACGGGTCTATCCCCATCTTGCGGACAGTGTCCTGATATATCAGATTGAGACTGATGCCGCCGTCCATGAGGACTCGGGTTAGATGGTATCCATCGATTATTGGGTCGAGCACTAGGGCAGCCGAAGCCCCATGACGAATACTAGTCAGATGATCCCTGTGATTGAAAGTGATCGGACTGGCCGACCATGGGTTGAATTTGGGGGCGACATGCTCAACGGTGTAGACATCTCAGAGTGCGCGCTTGCGCTCCCTCTTTGGGATATGAGTGGCATATATCATGTTCACTATTTTAACCTCCGGTGGAAATTTCTTCCCTCCCCCTATATTCGGCTGGCTAGGTTCATCATCGTCTTCGCTCTGAGGCTCCTTCCCCTTGTGTTCGGCATTGAGCTTGCCGGCCTGCTTGAAGACCCAACAGTTTCGGTTGGTGTGGTTGGCAGGTTTACCACTGTATCATCTGGGCTTCCAGCATTGTTTCGACATTTGTTTTGGTTACATCGTGGCTTTCCATTGACGTCTCTGGCTTCAGATGTTCCAGGGTGACTGGTACTACTACGAGCAAACCAGCTATCCTCACCCACGCAAAAGCGAGTCATAAGTGTAGTTAGGGCTGCCATTGTCCTCGGTTTTTGCTGTCCAAGGTGTCTGGCTAGCCATTCATCCCGGATACTATGCTTGAATGCCGCTAAGGCTTCAGCATCTGATGGCTTCTCGCCCCTCGTTGGCTACCCCAAGTGGAAGGTTGAGATGTAGCGTAGCAGCAAATTTCCCTTGGCAAGGATACCAAGGATCGAATCCCGTGAGACTCCGAGGGTCGACAACAAGGTGTCAACGGCGCCAGAAACTTAGCGGTTGACAGGACCTGCACACAGATACAGATAACTTTGCTCCCAACGAGTACAGAGAGGTTGTCAATCCCTCCGGCCTTGTTGTTTACAAAGGATCAAACACAAGAGGTAATAATGATAGCTATGACTGCAACTAGGAAATAGAAACAGGAAGTAAATAGAAGGTGTGATCAGTGGTGGTAATATGGACCGGGGTCCCATGATGTTCACTAGTGATGTCACTACTAGGAAAAGGCCTACTAATGGCGCACCTAATTTGGCCATTAATGGCGCATTAGTGGTGCGCCATTACTAGCACGCCATTAGATATTTTACTAATGGCGCACCGCAGATGCGCCATTAGTATGCACAATAGTGCGCCATTAGTATGCCTCCCAGGGGCCATGTGTACCCAGGTGCTTTGGCATACTAATGGCGCACTCTAGCAGGATGCACCATTAGTAATGTCCGCATAGTAATGGCGCACTGGCTGGCAATGCGCCATTAGTATCCTTTGGCATACTAATGGCGCACTCTGTTGTGATGCGCCATTAGTATGAATATTAGGTTTTTTTTAATATTATTTTTCTGTTTTTTTGCACAGATTACAAAATGTATAATTGCACAGAATATAGACAACACACATCAACAACAAATTCATCGAATACAATAGAAGATTAGTCTCTGAATACAATTCATCATATTAGTCTCCGAATACAATTCATCATATTAGTCTCCGAATTGAAAAGACCGAACAAAGATAGAACAATATATTACAAGTCTCGAGACCGCGAGTAGCGAGTTTGTCTTCACATTACAAGTCGATATCGATCATCTAAACTACCATCACATAGAAGAGAGCTGCGGTCGTCACGATGAGCATCATCACGATGAAACTCGTCTTCATCCGGTTCCTCCAACGCTCCCTCCCCTCTCCCGCTAGATAGCGGGCATATCTAGATTCGGCCTCGGCCCTGGTGGTGTACCCTTTCTAACTGTTACCGCTGAATCGGTGAACCTGTCTCCGACACTCCTCCCAGTCGTCGTAGACTCCGGGAACCTTACCCTTATACACGACATACGACGGCATCGCTATGCACTAGCCAAACGAAACGTTAGTACCAATTCACAGACAATACAAAAGCAATATATAAGTATGCAACAGAACGATCGAAAGAGAAAAGCAAGATATTAATAGCATCGATTACATCTTAGTTGAACGACTCTCGAAACCAAAGAGACATACTACAAGTTCATTAAAGTTTAATTACAACATGAGCCAATCGATGTTTCAGAACTAGACACAGCATCACTGCTTTCGACTCGACTCAACGCACCGGAGCGTGGATGAAGCCGTCGTCTATCGTGGGAGTCATGAAATCACGGGCGTTGTTTGCCTGCATTTGTAGCATTGTGTCGATGTCACTGTTCGACGGTTGATTTCTGAGGTAGAACTGCCACGAGGTACGAAGGACATCTTGATGGATGATTTCCGCAAACTCCGACTGGATGCGAAAGAAATCTTGTCTGATGTCCGCGTCCTGGATTGCCGACACGCTCGCGGCCCAATCTTTGAGTTTACTCGGTAGCAGAAGTTGATGATGGTCCCGTACGATCGCCCGCATGTGATGGATGGCGTAGTAGGCACCCTTCTGACCGCCAGGCGGCTGCTTGACGCAGCAGAACGTCGTATTGTGGGAGAACACATGCTTGCCGTACTTACGAGTTGTCCTGGTGAAGGTGCCTCCAGATTTGGCATAGCCGGGGAGAACATCATCAAGAACCTTCTTGACATTTGTGTAGTCTACAGCCGACCGACGGTCCGGGTCGAAATACGTGGCCATGGAATATTTGGGGCTTAGTAGGATGAGCGGGCACTGTGTGTCACTGTAGAAAACATGGAATGTTAAAAGAAGAACGATCGAAATCTAAGAATTCATATGTTACGGGGCGGTTGAGGCGGAGGACTTACTCGGGAAAGTAAGGCACGAGGAAGTTATCCTTATCTCGGTTTGCAAGAATGACGCCTTCGAGGTAAGAACTCGCGACTTGCCGGTCCCCAGCGCTGCCCAAGAACTTGGCACGCATGTAGAAGGGGTCGACTATCACGATGTCCGGGGTCTTGTCGCGAATGATCCGCATCTCCATACTCAGCGAAAATAGCCGAACGAAGGTGTAGTGCAGCAGAAGAAGGTTCAACATAGCATGGATGTCATCAAACCGCAGGACGATCGTACCCCCGATGGAGTTATCCACAAAGCCCTTGCCCTCCGGCACCTTGGCCACGAAAACCGGGTATGCCACATCCTTCTCTCTGAGACGCTGCTTCTCCAAAGAAAGAACACTGTCATGCAGACTCCGCATAGCACCGGTTGGAGCATCGAGCATATTTGTCGGTAGCATCGGCCTACCCGCCACATGCACCCTCCTCATTACATCCTCAGGTGAAGGTGGCCCGTCCTGAGCACGGATCGTACTCGGTGCTGGCTGGCTCGCACCCTTGTTAGTTTTTCTTTTGCGTGCCTTCTTCTTGATCTCCTGAATTGGGACCGAGTTCTGCTCAGAGACCGCCTTCTTTAGTGTGTTGGGGCTGATAATATTTCGCACCTCGCCTATCTGAGGCTCGGTGAAGTCGGCAGCTGGAGGCGTCTCCTAAGAGCTGAACGGCAGACGACGCCTGTTGCAACTTGGCTTCTCCGCGGTACCGGCTTGATCGCGCACGTCTTTTGTTGGGTTGGGTTCTTGAGAAGGAGGCCCCATGAAGTCGTCACCGTACCCATGATCGGCAAAGTACTGATCGACGTTGGCAAATGTATCGTTGTCGTCATCGTTCTGATCCTGTGCCATATGCATGTTTGGATCCAGTGGCATAGGGATTTCCGGCACCGTTGCGGCGGTCTTGCCATGGGGACGACTTGGCGCCGGCACGACTGGCGGTGTTGTCTTTGGGGTGGTTTCCCCCGCCCCCAAACGAATCTGGCTCTTCAGCCAAAGCAGGGGCTAGCTCAGGCAGGCGCTGAGGGTCATGAGGTCATCATCGTCAGCCCCGACGGGTCGAATCGGAGGTAACACCTCGTCGCAGCCTGGCAGCACCCGAACCAGTTGAACCCTAAACAAGTTGGGTGGCATTTGGGTACCGTGGAACAAGGGGTTTCCCGGTTGAACGATTTTGCCCTTGGCGACATCGACCAACTCGTTGTTCACGAAGTGCAGGAGAGTGCGCGGAACGTCGGTGGCGCCCTGCGAAAACATGTAGGGCGTCAGGGATGCCCAGTCAAAGGCAAGGAGATGAAGTCCTCGGCCAAGAGAGGCTTAATTAGTTACCGTGATGATGGCGTCGAGCTCGGCTAATGTCAAGGCACCGCCAACGGAGGGCGTGCAGTTGACGGAGGGGCCGCTTGCTGCAGAGGTGCCGGCCGACGTACACCCGGGTGCATTAAGCTCCCGTGCCGGCGTCGAAGACACCAATGCCGCCTCCGCCATCGCGTTCTGCGAGTTGCTGGCCGCGAAGCTGGGAATCGGGGGCGGCCCCTGTTGGCCGCCCGCAATCCACACCTGCAACCCCTCGATCAAGCTAGGCACAATGGCGGTGATCGTCGCTCTGAGCTGTTGTTGCACTTGCTCTTGGACAATCTCCGGAATCCGCGCCACCTATGCCTTGAGTTCTTGAACCTCGCGCGCCTGGCTTTCCGAGCTGGCCTTTTTCTCCTTTCGCCCACCAGCGTTATAGTATGACGACCATTTTGTCGACAAGCCTTTGTCGGCCACACGACCAGCTGACGTCGGCTTCTCGAGCTTATCCTTGTTCTTCATTACATTCAACGCCCTATTTAGAGTCGTGTCCCAAGGGCCGCTCTTAGTCGACCCCGCGCTACTGCTTTCAGTCGCCTGCGGAAGGAATGTGAATCATTTAGAAATTTGGCTTCATTAATTAGAATGCAACCATATGGAGCTAATTACGTGGGGGCGTATTCCTTACCAGAACAGCCTCAAGCGCCCTGGTCTTCGGATCCGTTATAAGCTCCTTTGTTTTCTGGTCCTTCTTGTACCGGGCCCTGACAAAGTTCCTAGTTTGCTTGTCATCGTATTCATCGAAGAGGGGCGGTAGGCCTTGCTCGACACGGTCCGCCTCCTCCTTGTCCCATATAGGCTCCGCCACTCTGTAACCGCCGGGACCGAGTGTGTGTTCCCCTAAGTTGAGCTCCCGCATTTCTTTCCCCCACTGACTTGATTCGGAGTGTGCGATGCTCGAGCAATTGATCTTGAAGTCGTTGTAGTCATCTTCGGTGATCGAAGGATGTTTCTCCTTGATCTTCTCATAACTCTCACCTTTCTCGATCATTCTCTTCACATTGGTTTTCCAAGTAGACAGGGCCTTGCTCATCTTCGTGAGGGCAGCACTGTTCACTTTATTCCCTTTGAGGCTTGTGTTATCAAATTGAGCGGGGAACTTGTATCGTTCGTGCAGCTTCGTGAAGAGGAGGTTGCGCAAATTCTCGTGGTCAAGATGCCTCAGGTTCTCGGTGTTGATCGAGACGGTGCTCCGGAGAATGCACCCGAGCTGAAGCGAGTACCCCTTGACTATTCGTTCGGGCGCCGTTGGATTCCCGTTGAAGTCCACTTCAGTAACTTCCTCCTTGAGGGTGCGGAGCACGGTCGGGCGCCGGTCCTTCCGTTGCCTCTTCGGTTGGCTGCCATATGTGCGTGCGCCGCCATCATCAGTGGTGGCATTCTCGGCGGCACCATCAGTGGTGGCATCAGTGGGGTCATCCTCCGTGGTACCATCAGTGGTCTCAGGATCGATGGGGAAGGCGGCGTCCTCATACAAGTGAGGTTGTTCCTCCATCTCCTGGGACAGCTCCCAGAATGCCTTCCCGCCCGAACCGCCGGCCTCATCGTTGTTGGCCATGTTTCTCTCTAAATAGGAACAAAGTTTGGTCAAAAAGTTGGTTATTGTCAAGGAACAAGATCATGGTCTCATCATTTAGGGTTTGTCGACACCGAGGCATCCTAAAAGCTAAGCTTTTATAATTGAGGGTTTTTCTACGCCGAGGCACCCTAAAAGCCTAAGCTTTTATCATTTCGGTTTTTATCGACACCGAGGCACCCTAAAAGCCAAGGTTTCATAATTTATGGTTTGTCGACACCGAGGCATCCTAAAAGCTAAGCTAGGAAGGAGAATTCTAAGTTGGGCCTAATCACTTGGCTCTATTATTGCCGCCTATGGTTTAATGCAGCTAGAATAAAGGGGCACTTGATCCTACTTAATTAACTACTAAGATACCCCGGCCCATGCATTAGTCACAAGTACCCCATATGTAGTATTTTTTAGCAAATTCATGCTAAAATTCACGGAAAATTTCAGCATGACCTTTGCTGAAAATAGGACATATGGAGTACCCGAATTTTCCGGAACGGAAGTTAATCGACATTCCAGCAAACTCAAGGGCCTCTCGGGGTACCTGCAAAACTATCACAATGTGATCACAAGTCTTTCTCAATGTGATCATCATCTTTACAAGTCTTTCTCAATGTGATCACAAGCATCACAAGGCATTAGTAGTTCAGTACATGAACATGTTTTACAACAAAAGCTGTAAGCCAGAGTTGGCAAACTTAAAACACATGCTGTAGTACAAAAGCTCCCTCGAAAGAGAAACAAATGTGTGGCCACACAAATACAACAAATGGTGTAAGCCAGAGTTGGCAAACTTAAAACACATATATATGAGCAACAGAAGTTTCAGAGTGAAGCCTTCTCTTGTTCAACCCATGTTAGACTGGCTGCTTCATCCTTTTGTTTGAACCCCCTTGTTTAAAATCCCCCTTATCTTATTTATTTTTTCACCTGAGGCCATGTAAATCATGTAAACATTTTTTATCTATAAAAATCACACAGTGGGGGGCTTCCCCCTATGTTATTTCAGTCAAAAAAAGGGAACAGCAAACCCATCTCTTTAGAACTTATATTTAACTTAACCTAGACAAGCTAGCTGTGGCACCATCCTAGGCTCATTAGGCCATGGTCTAACCACAAGCCATTTTCTCTAATTAGACTAGTTTAACTGAATTTTACTCTAGTTAGACTAGTTTAACTGAATTTTACACTGCATCAGTAGTTTTAACTGAATTTTACTTTAGTGAATCTTGACAATGCTAGTAGGACTAACATTGTCAACACTTTTGCATTAGTTCTGCTACATACCATCGTCACTAGATATCTACAGTTTTATTACTAGAGCCACCATACAAACCTCATATTCTTTTATTACTGGAGACAATGTTCCTCATATTCTTTTTTTTACTAGAGGCACCATACAAACCTCAGAGCTTGGTGGCCTGGACCTGCATTTGTTCTTGGTTGCTTTTCATACTAGAGTATTACTATCACAACAGTGTTTTTTTAAATATAATATCACAACAGTGCTTTTTTATTAACAGCAAGTTCATCATGTCAATTACTCCAAGCAACAACAGTTTGCCTAGTAGAAAAATTTAAACTATGGCTTAGCAGAAAAATTAACAGCAACAATTTTCAAGCCATTCATCAAAGTATGGCTTGCCTACAAAAATTTAAACTATTTTGATTTGATGCAATTGCTGTCATTTGCCTTCAAGTGTAACTAGTCTAACTAGTCTAACTACTGAAACTACTCCAAGTCCAACCAGAACAAAACGATATCAATGTCAACTTGTTGCTATGCATAAGATTGCTTGCTTCTTACAACATTGGAAGAGCTATTGAAAGGAGGGGAATGGACTAATTAGTCAACTCAACTAGTAGGCTTGGAAGGCCCAATGAAATTGATTCAGAAATAGCAGGTGTTGGGTCAAATCATGTTCATAGTTTGTATCCTGCTGTATTTCATTTCTCCGCTGCTCAGTGCCGGACATGGATGCTGAGTGATAACCCAGTCTCCCTCCAGTGATAACAATATTTAGCTTTGATGCACAGCTGATCAACACCTTTCATATAAAACAGTAAATGTCAATGGATTTCTCTTTCAAGGAAAGGTGCAAAACAGAAGCACGCAATTGCAGCTAGGAATTTAGGGAATAGACATGGGGGTGTCAGGGCGGTGGAATCGCCAAATCTCACACACATAGCTAAACTGGACACGAGCTAACACAGCGATATCGATAACATCTGCCTAAAGAGACTACCTATGGGATTAATTGATCGTAAACTGTAAGATAATCTTGACTTTTGACAAGCCAAAAGATAAGCATACATACCACTGTTCAAAGCCACTTCGACACTAAACCTGAAAACACTAATCATGCCTCCTTCACAAATAGCATACAACTAACTGCGAAAACGATGTTGAAAGCTATAAGTTGACAATGAGCTTGCGATGTTCACTCCTAGGTGGGTAATTGTTGAATTATATACTACGCAGAAAATACGGAGCATCAACACGCGCGCCCCCACTTCAATTCACTGTCTGTCCACTAGGCCCTACTCGTGCGGCGTCAAGGAACACCACAAACAAATTTACAGAGCGAGTGATCCCCGGCGGAAATGGAAGTAGCTAAACGAATGGCAGGAGGAGCCGGCGGATCGAGCGGGGAGGGGGGCGATGGGTGTGGTAAGTGGAGCACCTGGACTGCGAAACCCTCGAGGAGGTCCTTCTCGACGATGCCGCGAGCAATCACGGCGGAGGCCGGCGGCGGCCCTCCCTTCACGTGCCCCGAGTGGCCCTCGTCGGCTCCGAACCAACCGCCGCCGTGCGCCGAGTCGTCGCCGAACTAGGGTTAGGAAGCTCTTGTGCGCGGCCTGGGTGATGCCAGGGCGTCGAGGCCGGGGCGTCGGGGGCGAGGGCGTCGGCGGTGAGGGAGAGAGAGGCGTCGGGGAGAGGGGGGCGAGGGCGTCGGCGGTGAGGGAGAGAGAG
>LR738709.1:680375725-680416244 GCA_902687465.1 Secale cereale | reverse complement strand
TCTAGGTATCTACTTATCTTCCCCGCGTAACCGTAAGGAAGTTGTACTCCTACGAGGCAGGTGAAAAACTGCTCGATCTCCTCCTGACTTAGAGTGAAGCACGCGGGAGGGTAGTCATTTCCGGTCTTCTTGGCCTTTTTGCCTTTGCGACGACTTTCCGTGTCCTGCTTCGCCTCATCATCATCATCATCATCATGATCATCATATATAGCGTGAAGCTCCTGCCTGATGCCCATTGATTTCAAGTCTGCCCTTGCTTTCGGCCCATCTTTGGTCCTCTCTGGCATGTTGAGCAGGGTACCAAGCAGACTCTCGCACACGTTCTTCGTGATATGCATTACATCAAGGCTGTGAGGCACACGGTGGATCTTCCAGTACGGCAAGTCCCAGAAAACAGACCTCGTTTTCCATACCTTCAGCAGCGGCTCTGGCGCCTTTCGCTTTTTTCCCGGCTCTGGCGCCTTCTGCTTCTTTCCCTGCAGTGGGCAATCTTTCCAATTTTTCAACAGCTCGTCTATTTCCTCGCCGCTCCTCGTACGCGGGCGTCCTCGGGGTTCGGTTTCACCATCGAACAGATCCTTGCGTTTTCTCCATAGGTCATCGTCGCGAAGCCACCTTGGATGTCCCATGAACACAGTTTTCGAAGACCCGGGATCTCTATCTAGCTGGCGATATGTTGTGTCATCCATGCACCTGACGCATCCAGAAAATCCGTGGACCACCTACCCCGCGACATATCCGTAACCGAGATAGTCGTGCACCGTCGTGAGCAGCGCGGCTCTCATAGGGAAATATTCTTTCTTTGCGGTGTCCCACGTATTGGCTGGCGTTTTCCACAACGTGTCTAGCTCCTCTTTCAGCAGCCCCAGATACAGATTGATGTCGTTCCCTGGTTGTTTCGGTCCTTCAATTAGCATACTCATGTGAATGTACTTCCTCTTCATGCAGAACCAGGGGGGAAGGTTGTACATCCACACAAACACAGGCCAGGTGCTATGTGCGCTTCTCTGGCTGCCAAACGGATTAACTCCATCGGTGCTCGCGCCCAGCACGATGTTCCTTGGATCGTTCCCAAATTCTAGGTCTTCGAAGTTCAACGCTTGCCACTGGCTCGCATCCTTAGGGTGACTCAGCATCTTGTCTTTTTTATCTATCTCCGGATCATTTGCGTCATCTTCTCGCTTCTTCTCCTCCCTATCCGCGTGCCAACGCAGGAGCTTTGCTACCTTAGGGTCCGCGAAATACCGCTGCAGACGAGGAGTGATCAGAAAGTACCACACCACTTTTCGAGGAGCTTTCTTCCTCTTCTTGTATCGAGTGACGCCGCACACCGGACATATGGTAGACTCCGCGTGCTCGTCCCGATAAATGATGCAATTGTTCATGCACACATGGTATTTCACGTGCGGTAAATCCAGAGGACACACGATTTTCTTTGGCTCCTCCAAACTGGTGGGGCACTTGTTCCCCTTGGGAAGACGTTCGTGCCAGAATGACATGTTCTCGTCGAAGCATGCGTCGGTCATTTTGTGTTTTACCTTCATCTCCAGAGCCATAAGCGTTACTTTCAGGCGGGTATCCTCGGGCCTGCATCCTTCATACAATGGAGTAACCGCGTCTAACTCAAGTTGATCCATCTTGGCTTTCTCTCGGGCGGCAGCTCTTGCGTTATCGGTCTGCTTGAGAAGCAACTCTTGAATATGAGGGTCCTGCACCCAGCCCATCGATGGTCCAGCGTCATCTGCTCCGCCGGCATCATCATCTTCATGATAATGCCCGTCGTCTGCTCCGGCATCTTCCTCATCATCATGTCCTGCATCTTCTACATGATGACTGTATACAGCATCACCGTCGTGATCATCTCCTGGGGATTCTTCGTCTTCTCGCCCGCCCGAGCCGCGGTGGTTGTCTTGCTGCCCTTCCTCATTTCTTGCCCGGCCCCCATGGACGACTTCGTAGTCATCTTCATCACCTTGCCACCGATAGCCATCCATGAAACCACGCAAGAGCAGGTGGTCCCGCACCTGCCCGGAATCCGGGTCCGCAATAAGGCTCTTCAGCTTGCATCTTCGACACGGACATCTTATCTCCGTCTCGTTCTTTTGAAGCATCTCGGCCTTCGCGGACCTCAAAAACCTATTCACGATGCCTTCGGTCATCGTGCGCACCATGGTCGCCTGCAGGGTAGAGCAAAACGATATTTTAGAACCAAGAAAAAATTTGCCATGACTTTCCCTAAAAATAGGACAAAAAAGAATGCTTAATGCCAAAATTCTCACCGAAACGGAAATGAATCAACATTCCGGGAAAATATTGGCAACTATCGCATTTCAAATACCGGTACACCTCCAAAGACAAACACATATGCAACACAACAAACATATGCAACACCACAAACATACATAGATCTAGCTAGGCCATAAAAAGTGCATGTGCACATTGTTGTATGGAGAACAACATAAATATAGCTTCCCCCCTTACTTACCTATCAAAACAAGGTAATTTAACCACTTAATTTGAATGAATATATGGTGGAAATGAGGTGAAAAAGAGGAGGGACCCGAGAGGAGAGGAGGTGGAGAGAATGAAGTGGGGGAGAAAGTGAGTGTGTGGGTAGGAGAGGCTGTCCAAAATATCTTGTTGCTGCCCGCTTACTAATGGCGCACCAACTATAAATGCGCCATTAGTAATCAAGGTTACTAATGGCGCATTTATAGTAGGTGCGCCATTACTAGTTTTGCAAAAAAAAATTATACTAATGGCGCACTGTCACACAGTGCGCCATTACTAGTTTAAACTAGTAATGGCGCACTCTGGGAAAGTGCGCCATTAGTAGTTTTGTAAAAAAAAGAATAAAAAATATCATAAAAAAAGAACATTAATGGCGCACTTTACTGCAGGTGCGCCATTACTAGTTACAACTAGTAATGGCGCACTTCGTCCCGATGCGCCATTAGTATGTTTGGACAGGCGCGGTAGTTCAAAAAAAAACTTTTTCATACTAATGGCGCACTCCGGGCCTGGTGCGCCATTAGTAGTTTGAACTCTAATGGCGTATCTGTTGCTGGTGCGCTATTACTATATACTAATGGCGCACTGCTTGTCTGGGGCGCCATTAGTATCTATTCCATCTATAGCCCTTTTTCTAGTAGTGTGTCTCTCTCCCAAAAGACGATAAAATAGCAAAGCGAGGTAAACAAATTACAGCTGGGCAATTGACAGGATTATGTGCGCAAACCAATGCTAACTATGCTGCAAAGAAAGGTAGAGGCTCAAAAGCATGGGCGGTACGCCAAGGCAAGTAGACCGAAATCCATCTGCATCTACTACTAATCATCCACCTTGAGATATCTATCCAGAACATCTCGCTGGTATTAAGTTGCGAATCCCACCCAAAGTGTAAACTCAAAGCAACAGACAACTGCATTAAAAGAACTTTGCGTAAAGTAAACAATCTTTGCACCCGCAAGTACAAGCACCGTTGTTTTCCCCCTTGTCGCAATAGCACATCCCCTAGACTCATGTTTCTGTCACTCAAACTAGTCATCAGGGGGCATGAACCCACAATCAAGCATAACGCTCCCTCTTGGAGTTACTAGCTACTACTTGGCCAAAGCAATAAACAGCAACGGAGAACATGCATGAATTACTCAAGAACAAAGATATAAAAGAGGTGAATCAAATATATTACTCAAACACAATCTGAACATAATCTCATAATCCATCGGATCCCAGCAAACTCACCAGAGCAACAGCATAAAGATTACATATGTGCCTCGATCATGTAGGGCAGCTCACGAGGTCTAAACCATGAAGAACAAAGAGGGGAGGAGAACATCACATAGCTACTGATCATGGACCCATGGTCCAAGGGGGACTACTCACAACTCATCCGGGAAGCGTCCATAGTGGTGGAGAAGCTCCCGGTGGTGGTACTCCCCTCCGGCAGGGTGCCGGGAAGAGTTCTCCTGATGCTCCCAATCTTGGATGCGTTGCAGCGGCGGAACAGAGGCGAGATCGCGAAAAAGGGTTTCGTCCTCGAGGGTTTCGGGACGAGAGGAATATATATGCGAAGGGGGGTCACCAGAGGCAGAGAGGGGGCCCCAGGCGCCCCCCTGGCGCGGCCAGGGGTGGGACCGCACCAGGTGGCCGCCTGGGCCACCCCTGGCTCCCCTATGGCCCCGCTTTGGTTATTCGCAAAGCTTCCTGTACGCTGATTTTTCCTGTATTTTTCCCGGAATTTTTGGAGCACTTTTAATATGGGGGATACCTAAAATAGAAAAAAGCAGAAAACAGGAACTGGCACTGTGGTGCACTGAGTTAATACGTTAGTCCAAATATGATCAAAAGTGTATGGAAGTGCATAAATATCATAGCAATATCACGCAAAAGAGGCATGGAGCAAGCAGAAATTATAGATACGTTTTGGACGTATCAACATCCCCAAGCTTAATTCATGCTCGTCCTCGAGTAGGTAAATGATAACAAGCATAATTTATGTGGTGACATGCTATCAACCATATAAGAACTTTTTAAGTAAAGCAATCAAGGCATGTAATTCAATTCAAGTCATAACAAGCAAGAGTCTATATTAGCATTGTAACAAGCAACTTAAGAACATAAAGGTGCAAGAGCTCTCGCTGTCCGTGACTCGAATGTCTCCAAATGGTGTTTGCGTGCAAGAAAGGGGATATGGATATATGAGAGAGTAAAACATAGTTTTTGTATTGTTGAGAAATTAATCTACTAAAGTTTCACACTTGGTCTTCTTTGGAATCTTATCTTGACTCGATCATCCCCAGACCAACAGCCAGGTACAAGTCAAAATGATCCACTCCCTTTTGATATTTTGAGCACTCATGCAATGGATGAGCGTAAGCAAGAAAGTCGACACTTAGGATGGCAAAGAGAGAAAAATGATGAAGGGGGAAGACAAAAAAGGTGTGAAAGGCTCACATCAATGATGACAATCATAGGCGAGAGAAAGCCAAATGATAGATTTGATGTGAGGAGTAGGGATTGCCATGCAACGGATGCACATATGAGCAAAGGTAAGCTCTCCAATGGAACTAGTGGGGGTGTATCCAACTTGCTTGCTCAAGAAGACCTAGAGCTCTTTTGAGGAGGCTCATCATTGATATATACAAGCCAAGTTCTATAGTGTGAAGGACCCCACATAGCTATATGCATGAATGATAATCTCTATGGAGTACAAGGTATAAGATGGAGTACGAGTGTGGATCTCTCAAAAGGAATAGTAGTGTGCCCCCTTCTCTCTTTTTATTTCTTTTTCTCTTTTTTTTTTATTTTTTGTGGCATCAATGGCTCTTTCTATTTAACTCTCATTTGTCCTCTTTGGGATCTTTTGATTTTGTCCTCTTTGGGATTTTTTCCTCACTTTAGGGGCAACACTCTATATATTACAAGCAGTATAGAAGATCTTTCACACTTTACAAAAGTACTCAACATAAAGAAAATGAAACTATCATGATGTATGCAAATGTATGCCTCTGCCGGTGTAGCAGAATATGCAATGATAATAGCGCGTCATGTAGCAATGATTAGGGCAAGGCCCAACTAGCATGCGGCTCATCGATCAAGCAAAAAGCATGTATGACATGAAGATCAAGTCATGAGAAGATGGATGTTGCATGGCAATGTATCTCGGAAAGGCTGTGGAAATGCCTTAATAGGTAGGTATGGTGGCTGTTTTGAGGAAGGATATAATGAGGCTTATGATGACAGTGCGTATCGTGCCAAGGATTTGGATGCACCGGCGAAGTATGCGCCAACTCTCGAGGTGAGAAAGGGCAATGCACGGCACCGAAGAGGCTAGAAAAATATGGCTAGGTGGAAGTGTCAACTTTCGAATACTCACATTAGTCCGAAGAACTCATGCACTTATTATCGGTAACTCTCAATCTAATTAGGAGGTTCACAAAGAGACAAGTACCCCGAGGAGGAGTGTATGGGGGTTTGGTTATCCTTGCGCATCCTCGACTCATGGTACGTGAGTGTACTCTAATATTCGATCCCTCCAAAGATTAGTGATACATTTAGTAGCTAAAGTTCTCAACTATTTTGTAGGTTTTCGAAAATAAACACGGATTGCCCAAAATACGACATCTATCACTAATAGGCTAAAGCTCTTGACACCAAAAGTTCAGACATTACTTATGGCAATACCTCAAAACTATTGCAAGTTACTACTAAAATTAAATAGCAACCTCAATTACCTACTTTAAGTTAAGACACACAACTCAGTGCAACAGGCAAACTCTCTTAACAAGATAAACATGAAAACTCAAGAGAGTTCAGCAACCAACTAAACAAAAGCTCTTTAAAAAGGAAAAGCATGAAAACTAAGAGCTAAACATGACAGCAGCTATGGAAAGACAAAGAACACACACAGCAAAGATAAGCATGAAAATCCTATGTTGTGTTCTAGGTTGAAGTGGAGCGTGTTTCTCTCCCACACAAATAAAGCTGGGTTCTAATTTGTTATGAACAGCAAGCAAAGCTAAAGAAAACTAAAAAGGAAACTAAGAGCAAGATGCTCCAAGCATAGCACATAACGCATGAAGTGATTAAAATATAGTGGAACGAAAGACGAACTGATAATTGTTGATGGAGAAGGGGATGCATGGGGGCATCCCCAAGCTTAGATGCTTGAGTCTTCTTGAATATTTCTTGGGGGTGCACGGGGGCTTCCCCAAGCTTGAGCGTTTGAACCTCCTGAATCTTCTTTTCTCATCTTCCCTCGCACACTTGAAAACTCCCTTCATACATAACTCATCATAATCTGATTAGCGAGGTTAGTACCCATAATAAAATATTTTTTCCCTACTGGAAATAAGGATAATCTTGAAGAGCTACTGTTTCTCAAGATTGCCAAAAGGTTTTTGCAAAGAAAAAGCAAGCTCAAGGTTTGCAAAACGAAGAAAAGGCAAAACAGGACAGAATCTGTGAAAAACAGACCAGCAGGTAGTAAATAATTTTTTCGGGGCACTTCTGCAACTCAAATCAAAAAACTCAGAACAGACGCTCGAAAGCCAATTGTATATAGCACGCTGTCAAAAAAATTCAGATCAAAAAGATAATCAGGTTATTTTATTCGAATTTTTTTCTGTCCAAGGACAGAATCTGTTTCCTGGACAGCACGTCACAACTTTTGAACTTTCTTGCAATCGGAGGCTAAACTTGGCACAAAGCTGAAAAGAAAAGATACAATGATGATGCTACTGTAGTAACAAACATCAATACACAACAAAAGCAAAAAAAACCTAATTCGTTGTGGGCTGCCTCCCAAAAGCGCTTTCTTTTATGCCTTTAAGCTATGCATGATGCAAAAAGATCAAGTTGTATCAATTGAACCATCATCAAGATCATCAAAAAGCTCATCAATAGTACAACTAGTCTTAAGAGGACTTTCAAATAAAGTCCTAATAAAGTTACTTCTAGGGAGAAAACCAAAAGGTGGAAAGTCAATGGAAGATTCATTTATAAATTTATCAAAGAGAGGTATTTCTTCCAAAGTCTTCACAGTTTCAACCCCTTTGGCAATAGATGGATTACTTTTGGAACGAGGAGCCTTTGGAACGTAAACGAACTTAGGTTCCTTCTTTGCCGGAGTTTCTACCTTTTTGGCTTTGATTGAGGAGAAAGTAGTTCCTAAAGTGTCAAAGATTTCCTCAATCTTGTCTATCCTAGAAGAATCCAAGTCATGGGATTTGATGGTCTCCAAAGTTTTGAGAATTTTATGCATGGAGCTATCAAGCCTATTCAAATTCCCTTGGATCTTACGGTCCAACTCATTTATCTTATTAATGCATGGCATCTCTAGCTCTATCTTTTCAAGTTTTTTCATAATGTGAGCTAGGGTAATGTCCTCTTGAATGCTAACAACAGGGGGATTTCCAACAAGATTTTCCATAATACTAAGAGATTCCCAAACTGGGGCTTCTAGGAAATTTCCATTGATAGCAGAATCTAGAATAAACCTATTCCAAGAAGTAATTCCAACATAAAAATTTCTAAGCAGGATAGTAGTAGATTGCTTCTTGGTGGCTCTTTTTTGAGAATCATTAATTCTATACCAAGCATCTTTTAGACTTTCACTACCTCTTTGTTTAAAGGTGAGCACTTCAACCTCACCAAAGCAAGATAACTATTTTTGTTATTTTTGGTAAAGGACACTAAAGAAAAAACTGAAAGATAAACTAACAAGACTAAAAAGCAAAGATAAAAGATAGCGTGCAACTCCCCTATCTTGAAGAGAGGAGTCCCCGGCAACGGCGCCAGAAACTTTTCTTGATGGCTTCTCGCCCCTCGTTGGTTACCCCAAGTGGAAGGTTGAGATGTAGCGTAGCAGAAAATTTCCCTTGGCAAGGATACCAAGGATCGAATCCCGTGAGACTCCGAGGGTCGACAAGAAGGTGTCAACAGCGCCAGAAACTTAGCGGTTGATAGGACCTGCACACAGATACAGATAACTTTGCCCCCAACGAGTACAGAGAGGTTGTCAATCCCTCCGGCCTTGTTGTTTACAAAGGATCAAACACAAGAGGTAATAATGATAGCTATGACTGCAACTAGGAAATAGAAACAGGAAGTAAATAGAAGGTGTGATCAGTGGTGGTAATATGGATCGGGGTCCCATGATGTTCACTAGTGATGTCTCTCTCCCAAAAGACGATAAAACAGCAAAGCGAGGTAAACAAATTACAGCTAGGCAATTGATAGGATTATGTGCGCAAACCAATGCTAACTATGTTGCAAAGAAAGGTAGAGGCTCAAAAGCATGGGCGGTACGCCAAGGCAAGTAGACCGAAATCCATCTGCATCTACTACTAATCATCCACCTTGAGATATCTATCCAGAACATCTCGCTGGTATTAAGTTGCGAATCCCACCCAAAGTGTAAACTCAAAGCAACAGACAACTGCATTAAAAGAACTTTACGTAAAGTAAACAATCCTTGCACCCGCAAGTACAAGCACCGTTGTTTTCCCCCTTGTGGCAACAGCACATCCCCTAGACTCATGTTTCTATCACTCAAACTAGTTATCAGGGGGCATGAACCCACAATCAAGCATAACGCTCCCTCTTGGAGTTACTACCTACTACTTGGCCAAAGCAATAAACAGCAAGGGAGAACATGCATGAATTACTCAAGAACAAAGATATAAAAGAGGTGAATCAAATATATTACTCAAACACAATCTGAACATAATCTCATAATCCATCGGATCCCAGCAAACTCAGCAGAGCAACAGCAGAGGTGCCTCGATCATGTAGGGCAGCTCACGAGGTCTAAACCATGAAGAACAAAGAGGGGAGGAGAACATCGCATAGTGTCGGTGTACTAAAGTAGGGGTACCTTAGTATCCTGACTTGTGCACGGGCAGTAGCAGCGTCCCGTGGCCTGGCTCACCGCTCGCCCGCCAAAACCCACTCTGGACCCCTTTGAAGCCATTCAAGAACAAAGTATACAAGTCAGAAGATCAAGGCCCCGGCAAGAGGAGCTTGCCGGGAAGGCTGTTCCAAGCACAAGACCACTCCATTTTCGCAAGACCCTGGCAAGAGGCGCTTGCCAGGAAGACCAGGAAACAACACTTCAGAAGATATATCGTGGTGCTTCGTGCGCCCCGGCAGGACCCGAAGAGCGACAAGCTTCCGGGCCCGGCAAGATAGCGACCCCGGCAAGGTACTTGCCGGGGGAGGCTTCCACTGTGTGCCTGCGCTCCAGCTCATCTGGCCATGCGTCGCCCTGGGGCCCTTCCAGGGGCACGTGGCAGATGGCTGTGCAGCCTGGGTGACACGGTGGCGAGCCGCGGTGACGAAGCCATCGTCGTGGCGGACGGAGACGCCCGGGCGGGCGCTTTTGGGGTGACGGCGACGGGCATTCAATGCCTTTGTCCCCCACCGTCTGGGTTAGGTATAGATCACTGTACAACCACTGTGCATACACTGTTCATGCACTGTTCCATCTACCACCAAATTTACACTTTTACCCTCCTCTACGTTGACACCTGTCGGTGACCCCTTTGAACTATAAAAGGAGGCCCATGCACAACGTAGAGGGGGTTGGATTCCAGAAACTCGATCACTCTTACGCTCGGTGTAGCTAGTACTGTAGATCTTCAAGCTCCCGGGCCCGATAACTCAATACAACCAAGGCAGGAGTAGGGTTTTATGCATCCGTGCGGCCCGAACCTGGGTAAACTACCCGCGTGTGCTCCTCGATCTGCTCTCCGTGCTCCCTCCGCTCCCTTGCTGTACCGTAGAAGGGGCTCCGGTCCCATAGGTGTTCGTGGGCGGTCAGTTCCCCCGACATCTTTGGCGCGCCAGGTAGGGGGCGTCGAGGTTGTGCGAACCTGATCCGGCGCTCACGCGGGCGCAATCTTCAGCAACTCTTCCAGCTTCATCGACCTCATCGACTACATCAACATGCCTCCGAAGAAGAAGGCTTCGGAGGTCGGAGGCCCGTCTGCGTCGATCCCACCGCCACTAGAACCAACGGTTGGTGGGGTAGACGCTGGCGGAGGGGTGGACGCCGGCGAGGACACTCGCGGCGCCGCCAAGTCCAAAGACAAGACGGACGACCGGGCGAACTCCAAGACCTCGGCGTCCGTGCACGCACCACATCCCTCTCAGGAGGTGCCGGACCAGCAACGACGTGGTACCGGAGGTACCATACGCTTGCTGGGACGCGGACAAGCCGATGGGTCGCGGGATGCTCAAGGCCAGCGCGCTGGTAGGAGCAAGGCGCGGTCGCCGGGGCGAGAGCATGCTCCTTCTAATGCGGTTAGAAGTCCGAGCATATCTCGCTCCTCGCACCACTCGCCACCGCTTCCCTCCTCTCCAGCAGAACCTCTAGCCAGAGCTCAACTGCTCCTCGACTTCCCTCCAGCGGAAGACAAGGCCAAAGACTGGAGGGCTACGATCCAGAGCCTCATCGCCTTCGCCAACAATGACATGTCGCAGCAACCGGCAACATCACGGCCGCGCCAAGTCGACCAAGCAAAGGCCGATGGAGACAAGACCGCCGGGGGTGCGACAACCGTGCACTCCCCGCCGCGGAAGCAGAAATCGCCACCCCGCCGGATCAACGTCGACGACGACTCCACGGCGTCGTCGGATCTGTGGGCTCGCCGCGATCAGCGCCAAGTCCACGACGACAGGCGACAAGAGGACGCTCAGACTCGTATCGAGCGTCGAAGAGAACCCTGAAGACAGTCCGATCAGCGTGCTAGGACTGCTGTCGACATGCACGCGCCCGGTGAACCAGGCGACTTGCCGTACGCGGCAGGCTGCCCTACGTTCACCCGAGAGCTGTGGCAAGTCCAGTGGCCCAGCATGAAAAACTTCAAGCCCGACGTACCCGAGAAGTACGACGGCAAGACACACCCCTCGGAGTTCCTCAGCATCTACACCATTGCGGTGCAGGCTGCCGGGGGACGCAACGAGAAGATCTTAGCGAACTACTTCCCGCTCGTGCTCATGCCCAATGTTAGATCCTGGCTCATGCACTTGCCGGAGAGCTCCATCTCTTTTTGGGCAGGTCTGTGCCACCAGTTTGTTGGCGCCTTCACGGGCGGCCACAAACCCCACGGCCAGGAGAGCGATCTCCACATCCTTGCCCAGAAGGAGGGAGAGTACCTACGAAAGTATATACAAAGGTTCAGCCGCGTTCAGCACAACATTCCCGACGTCCACCCTGCCGCGGTTATCAGCACGTTCCACCAGAACGTGCGTAACCGCCGGATGAGGGAGGAGATGGCGATGACCAAGATCCGGGACGTCAGCGAGCTTTACGCTCTGGCTGACAAGTGTGCCCGTGCTGAAGAGGGGAGGAGACTCCCCGGAGAGGATACTGGAGCAGGAGGAACGAACAGCGAGGATGCCGCCCCGGCAAGGAAAAACCGGCGGCGGAACAACAAGAAGAAGAAGAACAAGGAGGTACTGGTTGTCGAGCAGTCCGGCAAGGGGGCTGCCGCTAAGAAGACACCGGCTGGTGGCTCCGGCAAGGAGTCCACCCCTGTAGCGGCAGCCGACAAGCAGGACGGCTCTGACAAGCTGTACTGCAAGATCCACCGCACCAAGGGCCACGACCTCCAGAACTGCAAAAGAGTAGAGTACCTCGTAGAGCAGCAGAAGGCTGAATACGAGCGTCGCGACAAGGAGAAGGCCCAAGGAGGCGGAGGAGAGCCCAGCAAGAAATGGCCGTTCAATGGCCGGGGAGGCCGCCGCGGCAAGGCCAAGCAGCGGCAAGGAGACAGACCTCCCCGGGGCCGCGACAAGGATGAAGACGAAGACGACGACGAAGACATGGATGAAGGAGACAACAGCGAGCAGGAGTTCCAGAAGGCCACAGAGGTTCTGTGTGTCGACGGAGGTGCCTCTCTGCACACTTCCCACCGCCAACTCAAGCAGTGGGTGCGGGAAGTGAATGCAGCTGAGCCACCCGTCGAGTCACGCAGGCTGCTGAAATGGTCCGGCACGCCCATCATCTTCGACCTTGAGGACCACCCTGACCGCACAACAGCGGTTGGGTGTTTGCCGATGTTGGTCTCACCAACTATCCGCAACCTCAAGGTCACCAAGATGTTGGTTGACGGCGGGGCCGGCCTCAACTTGATCTCCTCAGCTGTGATCAAGAAACTGCAGATTCCCGACAGCGAGCTCAAGGAAACCGGGTCGTTCCAAGGGATCAACCCGGGAAGGAGCAAGCTGAAGGGAAAGATCACGCTGCCGGTGACCTTTGGCGGAGAGCTTAACTTCAGGACGGAGAGGATCACGTTCGACGTTGCCGATATCCCATTGCCATATAATGGGATACTTGGTCGTCCTGCGCTCCCCAAGTTCATGGCAGCTTCCCACTATGCATATAACATGCTCAAGATGCCAGGGCCAATAAGCGTCATCTCTGTCCCTGGCGACAAGAAGGATGCGCTTATCTGCGCCGACATGATCTACCGGGACGCAGCAGCCACGGCAGACAGCAAGACACTTGCCGCTGAAGCTCCCGGGGGGAAGACCAAGACCAAGTCCGGCAAGAGCTCTGGAGCCCACTCCGGCAAACGCACCTCTTCGGAGTGCTGCGCTGCCGTTGAAGACGCACCACCGAGCTCCACCGGCAAGTGCAAGAAAGGAATGGCAGCTCCACCGGCAACCAAGAAGGTGTCCGCCAAGGAGGACGGCACTGGTGGTACCTTCACCATCAGTGCTACGCTCGACCCCAAATAGGAAAGCGCGCTTGTTGCCTTCCTGCGGGCGAATGTCGACGTGTTCGCATGGCAACCGTCTGATATCCCCGGCGTTCCCAGGAAGGTAATTGAGCACAAGCTTGCTGTTTGTCCTCACGCGCGGCCCGTCAAGCAGAAGGTCAGGAAGCAAGCTGTGGAGCGCCAAGAGTTCATTGCCGAAGAGATCAAGAAGTTGGAAGCAGCAGGCCTGGTTAGAGGTGTACTACATCCCACATGGTTGGCCAATCCAGTTGTCGTGCGTAAGGCTAATGGGAAGTGGAGACTTTGTATAGACTTCACTGATGTGAATAAAGCTTGTCCCAAAGATCCATTTCCCTTGCCGCGCATCGACCAGATCGTTGACTCCACGGCCGGATGTGAGTTGCTTTCATTTCTCGATGCATACTCAGGTTACCACCAGATATTCATGGCTGAGGAAGACGAAGAGAAGGCTGCATTCATTACTCCATGTGGCACATATTGCTTCATACGCATGCCTTTTGGATTGAAGAATGCGGGCTCAACATTTGCAAGGGTGGTCCACACTGCTTTTGAGCCACAGATACACAGGAATGTAGAAGCCTACATGGATGATATAGTGGTCAAGAGCAAGAGCAAGGATACCCTGATCCAAGACTTAGAAGAAACCTTTGAGAACCTGCGCAAGATACAACTCAAGCTGAACCCCGAGAAGTGCGTCTTCGGAGTCCCCTCCGGCAAGCTTCTCGGATTCTTTGTGTCCCAGAGGGGGATTGAAGCCAATCCCGACAAGATAAAAGCCATCGAACAGATTGAAGCCCCGAAGCGCGACAAGGACGTAAGGAGACTTGCTGGTTGTGTGGCTGCCCTCAGCAGGTTCATTTCAAAGTCTGCCGAGCACGCCCTGCCTTTCTTGAAAATCTTGAAAAAGGCAGGTCCTATGAAATGGACTCCGGAAGTGGAGGCAGCGCTGCGAGACTTGAAAGGATACCTATCCTCCACTCCAATACTTGTCGCACCTAGGCCACAAGAGAAGTTGATGTTGTACCTAGCGGCAACCAATCAAGTGGTTAGTGCTGCGTTAGTAGCGGACAGAGAGGCAGATGAGAAACCCACATCCCCGGCAAGCGCATCCAGCGACAAGCAGGGGGCTTTTGGGGTGACGGCGACGGGCATTCAATGCCTTTGTCCCCCACCGTCTGGGTTAGGTATAGATCACTGTACAACCACTGTGCATACACTGTTCATGCACTGTTCCATCTACCACCAAATTTACACTTTTACCCTCCTCTACGTTGACACCTGTCGGTGACCCCTTTGAACTATAAAAGGAGGCCCATGTACAACGTAGAGGGGGTTGGATTCCAGAAACTCGATCACTCTTACGCTCGGTGTAGCTAGTACTGTAGATCTTCAAGCTCCCGGGCCCGATAACTCAATACAACCAAGGCAGGAGTAGGGTTTTATGCATCCGTGCGGCCCGAACCTGGGTAAACTACCCGCGTGTGCTCCTCGATCTGCTCTCCGTGCTCCCTCCGCTCCCTTGCCGTACCGTAGAAGGGGCTCCGGTCCCATAGGTGTTCGTGGGCGGTCAGTTCCCCCGACATCTTTGGCGCGCCAGGTAGGGGGCGTCGAGGTTGTGCGAACCTGATCCGGCGCTCACGCGGGCGCAATCTTCAGCAACTCTTCCAGCTTCATCGACCTCATCGACTACATCAACATGCCTCCGAAGAAGAAGGCTTCGGAGGTCGGAGGCCCGTCTGCGTCGATCCCACCGCCACTAGAACCAACGGTTGGTGGGGTAGACGCTGGCGGAGGGGTGGACGCCGGCGAGGACACTCGCGGCGCCGCCAAGTCCAAAGACAAGACGGACGACCGGGCGAACTCCAAGACCTCGGCGTCCGTGCACGCACCACATCCCTCTCAGGAGGTGCCGGACCAGCAGCGACGTGGTACCGGAGGTACCATACGCTTGCTAGGACGCGGACAAGCCGATGGGTCGCGGGATGCTCAAGGCCAGCGCGCTGGTAGGAGCAAGGCGCGGTCGCCGGGGCGAGAGCATGCTCCTTCTAATGCGGTTAGAAGTCCGAGCATATCTCGCTCCTCGCACCACTCGCCACCGCTTCCCTCCTCTCCAGCAGAACCTCTAGCCAGAGCTCAACTGCTCCTCGACTTCACTCCAGCGGAAGACAAGGCCAAAGACTGGAGGGCTACGATCCAGAGCCTCATCGCCTTCGCCAACAATGACATGTCGCAGCAACCGGCAACATCACGGCCGCGCCAAGTCGACCAAGCAAAGGCCGATGGAGACAAGACCGCCGGGGGTGCGACAACCGTGCACTCCCCGCCGCGGAAGCAGAAATCGCCACCCCGCCGGATCAACGTCGACGACGACTCCACGGCGTCGTCGGATCTGTGGGCTCGCCGCGATCAGCGCCAAGTCCACGACGACAGGCGACAAGAGGACGCTCAGACTCGTATCGAGCGTCGAAGAGAACCCCGAAGACAGTCCGATCAGCGTGCTAGGACTGCTGTCGACATGCACGCGCCCGGTGAACCAGGCGACTTGCCGTACGCGGCAGGCTGCCCTACGTTCACCCGAGAGCTGTGGCAAGTCCAGTGGCCCAGCATGAAAAACTTCAAGCCCGACGTACCCGAGAAGTACGACGGCAAGACACACCCCTCGGAGTTCCTCAGCATCTACACCATTGCGGTGCAGGCTGCCGGGGGACGCAACGAGAAGATCTTAGCGAACTACTTCCCGCTCGTGCTCATGCCCAATGTTAGATCCTGGCTCATGCACTTGCCGGAGAGCTCCATCTCTTTTTGGGCAGGTCTGTGCCACCAGTTTGTTGGCGCCTTCACGGGCGGCCACAAACCCCACGGCCAGGAGAGCGATCTCCACATCCTTGCCCAGAAGGAGGGAGAGTACCTACGAAAGTATATACAAAGGTTCAGCCGCGTTCAGCACAACATTCCCGACGTCCACCCTGCCGCGGTTATCAGCACGTTCCACCAGAACGTGCGTAACCGCCGGATGAGGGAGGAGATGGCGATGACCAAGATCCGGGACGTCAGCGAGCTTTACGCTCTGGCTGACAAGTGTGCCCGTGCTGAAGAGGGGAGGAGACTCCCCGGAGAGGATACTGGAGCAGGAGGAACGGACAGCGAGGATGCCGCCCCGGCAAGGAAAAACCGGCGGCGGAACAACAAGAAGAAGAAGAACAAGGAGGTACTGGTTGTCGAGCAGTCCGGCAAGGGGGCTGCCGCTAAGAAGACACCGGCTGGTGGCTCCGGCAAGGAGTCCACCCCTGTAGCGGCAGCCGACAAGCAGGACGGCTCTGACAAGCTGTACTGCAAGATCCACCGCACCAAGGGCCACGACCTCCAGAACTGCAAAAGAGTAGAGTACCTCGTAGAGCAGCAGAAGGCTGAATACGAGCGTCGCGACAAGGAGAAGGCCCAAGGAGGCGGAGGAGAGCCCAGCAAGAAACGGCCGTTCAATGGCCGGGGAGGCCGCCGCGGCAAGGCCAAGCAGCGGCAAGGAGACAGACCTCCCCGGGGCCGCGACAAGGATGAAGACGAAGACGACGACGAAGACATGGATGAAGGAGACAACAGCGAGCAGGAGTTCCAGAAGGCCACAGAGGTTCTGTGTGTCGACGGAGGTGCCTCTCTGCACACTTCCCACCGCCAACTCAAGCAGTGGGTGCGGGAAGTGAATGCAGCTGAGCCACCCGTCGAGTCACGCAGGCTGCTGAAATGGTCCGGCACGCCCATCATCTTCGACCTTGAGGACCACCCTGACCGCACAACAGCGGTTGGGTGTTTGCCGATGTTGGTCTCACCAACTATCCGCAACCTCAAGGTCACCAAGATGTTGGTTGACGGCGGGGCCGGCCTCAACTTGATCTCCTCAGCTGTGATCAAGAAACTGCAGATTCCCGACAGCGAGCTCAAGGAAACCGGGTCGTTCCAAGGGATCAACCCGGGAAGGAGCAAGCCGAAGGGAAAGATCACGCTGCCGGTGACCTTTGGCGGAGAGCTTAACTTCAGGACGGAGAGGATCACGTTCGACGTTGCCGATATCCCATTGCCATATAATGGGATACTTGGTCGTCCTGCGCTCCCCAAGTTCATGGCAGCTTCCCACTATGCATATAACATGCTCAAGATGCCAGGGCCAATAAGCGTCATCTCTGTCCCTGGCGACAAGAAGGATGCGCTTATCTGCGCCGACATGATCTACCGGGACGCAGCAGCCACGGCAGACAGCAAGACACTTGCCGCTGAAGCTCCCGGGGGGAAGACCAAGACCAAGTCCGGCAAGAGCTCTGGAGCCCACTCCGGAAAACGCACCTCTTCGGAGTGCTGCGCTGCCGTTGAAGACGCACCACCGAGCTCCACCGGCAAGTGCAAGAAAGGAATGGCAGCTCCACCGGCAACCAAGAAGGTGTCCGCCAAGGAGGACGGCACTGGTGGTACCTTCACCATCAGTGCTACGCTCGACCCCAAATAGGAAAGCGCGCTTGTTGCCTTCCTGCGGGCGAATGTCGACGTGTTCGCATGGCAACCGTCTGATATCCCCGGCGTTCCCAGGAAGGTAATTGAGCACAAGCTTGCTGTTTGTCCTCACGCGCGGCCCGTCAAGCAGAAGGTCAGGAAGCAAGCTGTGGAGCGCCAAGAGTTCATTGCCGAAGAGATCAAGAAGTTGGAAGCAGCAGGCCTGGTTAGAGGTGTACTACATCCCACATGGTTGGCCAATCCAGTTGTCGTGCGTAAGGCTAATGGGAAGTGGAGACTTTGTATAGACTTCACTGATGTGAATAAAGCTTGTCCCAAAGATCCATTTCCCTTGCCGCGCATCGACCAGATCGTTGACTCCACGGCCGGATGTGAGTTGCTTTCATTTCTCGATGCATACTCAGGTTACCACCAGATATTCATGGCTGAGGAAGACGAAGAGAAGGCTGCATTCATTACTCCATGTGGCACATATTGCTTCATACGCATGCCTTTTGGATTGAAGAATGCGGGCTCAACATTTGCAAGGGTGGTCCACACTGCTTTTGAGCCACAGATACACAGGAATGTAGAAGCCTACATGGATGATATAGTGGTCAAGAGCAAGAGCAAGGATACCCTGATCCAAGACTTAGAAGAAACCTTTGAGAACCTGCGCAAGATACAACTCAAGCTGAACCCCGAGAAGTGCGTCTTCGGAGTCCCCTCCGGCAAGCTTCTCGGATTCTTTGTGTCCCAGAGGGGGATTGAAGCCAATCCCGACAAGATAAAAGCCATCGAACAGATTGAAGCCCCGAAGCGCGTCAAGGACGTAAGGAGACTTGCTGGTTGTGTGGCTGCCCTCAGCAGGTTCATTTCAAAGTCTGCCGAGCACGCCCTGCCTTTCTTCAAAATCTTGAAAAAGGCAGGTCCTATGAAATGGACTCCGGAAGTGGAGGCAGCGCTGCGAGACTTGAAAGGATACCTATCCTCCACTCCAATACTTGTCGCACCTAGGCCACAAGAGAAGTTGATGTTGTACCTAGCGGCAACCAATCAAGTGGTTAGTGCTGCGTTAGTAGCGGAGAGAGAGGCAGATGAGAAACCCACATCCCCGGCAAGCGCATCCAGCGACAAGCAGGGGGCTTCCCCGACAAGCTCTGGCCCCGACAAGCACAAGTCTGCACAGGAACAAGGAGAAGTGCGAAAGAAGATGGTGCAGCGCCCAGTTTATTTCGTGAGTTCCCTCTTGCAGGGGGCTAGATCAAGATACTCTATGGTACAGAAGTTACTTTTCGGCCTCCTCATGGCCTCAAGAAAGTTGCGCCATTACTTCCAAGCACACGAGATAACAATGGTCACTCGCTTTCCGTTGAAGAGGATATTACAAAATCAAGAAGCAACAGACAGGATCGTCGAGTGGGCACTGGAGCTGTCAAGTTTTGGTCTCAAGTTTGAGAGTACTTCAACCATACAGAGCAGAGCTTTGGCAGAATTCATAGCCGAATGGACCCCAACTCCAGATGAAGAAGTTCCAGAGACAATCATCCCCGTCCAAGAAGCAAGCAAAGAGTGGATAATGTACTTCGATGGTGCCTTCTCGCTGCAAGGCGCCGGTGCTGGCGTGTTACTTATAGCGCCCACCGGAGAACACCTCAAGTATGTTGTCCAAATGCACTTTCCCAAGGAGCAAGCGACAAACAATACTGCTGAGTATGAAGGTTTGCTTGCCGGCCTCAGAATTGCGGCCGAACTTGGGATCAAGAAGCTGATTGTGCGGGGAGATTCACAATTGGTGGTCCGACAAGTGAACAAGAGCTACCAGAGCCCTTTGATGGAAGCTTATGTCGATGAAGTGAGAAGCTTGAAGAACACTTTGAAGGCCTACAGATGGAGCATGTCCCAAGAGCTCAGAATGATATTGCAGACGGCCTGTCAAAGTGTGCTGCATTGAAGTTAACTGTGGAACCAGGGACCTTCATACTCAAGCTAACTCAACCATCTGTTACATCATCAGTTGGGCAAAGCAAGAAGAGGAAGTTGGTCTCCGGCGACTACTTGCCGGCGGATCTTCCTGAAGCCGCCGCCAAGGTCCCCAAGATCAACAACCAAGATGCTGAGGAACAGTCTGCTCCTGCGGACCCAAGGGTCTGTATAGTTGAAGCAGGCGTTCCCGACAAGCCTTGCCCCGGCAGGCTTGCCGGGGAACACTCAGCTCCGGCAGAGCCGCAGGTTCTTGTCGTGGAAGCTGGGGTTCCCACAGCGGCCCTGATGCCTTTAGTCCTTGTTGTTGAGCCTCAGGCTCCAGCATGGGCACAGTAAATCGTTCGTTTTCTCCAAACTGGAGAACTTCCCGAAGAACCAGAAGAGATAGAGAGGATAACCAGGCAGTCAAGTATGTACCAGTTCGTCGGCAATGAACTGTACAGAAGGAGACTCAATGGTGTCAGATTGAAATGCATTTCCCGGGAAGATGGACAGAAGCTGTTGGCAGAAATACATGGAGGCATATGTGGCCACCACATTGGCGCAAGAGCACTTGCCGGGAAGGCGTTCCGACAAGGTTTCTTTTGGCCAGAAGCCCTCCAAGATGCAATTGCACAAGTAACCAAGTGTGAAGCGTGCTAGTTCCATGCCAAGCAGATTCACCAGCCAGCTCAAGCTCTCCAGACGATCCCTTTGTCCTGGCCCTTCTCGGTCTGGGGGCTCGACATCCTCGGCCCTTTTCCCCGCGCAGTCGGGGGCTTTGAGTACTTGTACGTTGCAATCGACAAGTTCACAAAGTGGCCAGAAGTGGAACCAGTGAGAAAGGTGACAGCACAGTCAGCAGTGAAGTTCTTCAGGTCAATTGTTTGCCGTTTCGGGATCCCTAACAGGATCATCACCGACAACGGCACACAGTTCACAAGCCGCACCTTCATGCAGTACGTCCAAGACCTTGGCGCCAAGGTCTGCTTTGCTTCTGTTGCTCACCCGAGGAGCAATGGTCAAGCAGAGAGGGCAAATGCTGAAGTGCTGCGCGGACTCAAGACAAGAACCTTCGACAGGCTGCACAAGTGCGGAAGAAACTGGATAGAGGAGTTGCCGGCGGCTCTTTGGTCAATCAGGACGACACCAAATCGAGCCACCGGACAGACACCCTTTGCCCTTGTCTATGGAGCAGAGGCAGTTCTCCCCACGGAACTCGTATACGGGTCTCCTCGAGTGCTCGCTTACGATGAGCTCGAGCAAGAGCAACTGCGGCAAGATGATGCATTGCTCCTTGAGGAGGAACGTCTCCAGGCTGCTGTATGAGCTGCTCGATACCAGCAAGCCTTGCGTCGCTATCATAGCCGCAAGGTTAAGGCCAGCAGTCTCGAGGAAGGCGACATTGTTCTTTGGCGCGTTCAGTCCGCCAAGAACTCCAACAAGTTGACGCCGAAGTGGGAAGGCCCTTACCGGGTGAGACAAGTCTCAAGGCCCGGCGTTGTCCGCCTTGAGACCGAAGAAGGCTTACCGGTGAGCAACTCCTGGAACATAGAGCATCTTCGCAAGTTTCACCCATAAGGCGCAGTTGCCGTGATCCGCTCCGGCAACCACCTTTTGTACAAGTCTTGCCGCTGTTGCATGTAAACCTTTGTACAAAGCCGGGCGCTGACCCCGTGCATCAGTAAAAACATTTGTGCTTCGCACTGTTTGTCATTTCATGCTTTTATTTTCTACTTGCATGTATCATCTGACATTTTGGGCAGCACGCATCCCCGGTAAGAAAAAACAAGCCGCAAGGCTCCATACTTGTGTTTCCTCCTCTTCTCCTCTCTCTCTCTTAAACAGAAGAAGTGTTCCTCGCGCACAAGTTTGCCGGGGGGGAAGGAGATAGAGGTACGGACCAAGTGTTGTTCAAGAAAGGGAAGCCTTGCCGGGAAGCAAACAATCCATGAAAGCTAAGTTGCCAGAGTTTGAGCAATTCAAAATTTTAAATTTCTTAGTTGTCTTCCTTGAACAATCACATTTTGTATGGAAAACCTGTGCACGGAGGAACCTACCCACGGCTAGCCGCACCCTTACTTTGTTTCGAGCACACTCAACGGCTTAAGTGAGCTGCGACAAGTGTCGCGCCCTTACTTCGTTTTCGAGTTCGCTCAGCAATCTAAGTGTGCTGCGACTAGCTGCGGCAAGGTTACTTGCCGGCAAGGGCATTGCTAGCAGACTCCTAAGAGTCCCGCACTCAGCGCTCACGGCAAGGGTCCCTTTGCCGGCAAGTTCCCTAAAAGCATAGGGTGGAAAGCATACAAAGTGAAAGGACTAAACAAGGGAGATAACACTGCATTGATTATCCAAAATAAAGTTATATTACAAGATAACTTGCCGCTGTTCTAACCAGCTACTACCTATGACTTAATCGACAGCGGCGAGGGAGGCAGGGAGCCTAGTCTCTTCGGTCTCCATCGACCCTCTGGATCCTGCCCGCCTTGGCCACGATGTGGGCAACTTGTGCTTTCAACGCCTCCTGGTCAGCTTCGGGCGGCAGGGTCCGGAGGACGTTAACGAGGTTGATCTCGGGGTTGCGGTAGACGATCTTCGACAACACCCGCTCCATAGTACCCATGCAAAGCCGGCGCACCTCGTCAGCCAACTGCGCGGGGATCTTCTCCTGTAGCTGCGCAAGCGCCGGCGCCACCCCTCTGAAGAACAGGCTCAGCTTGGCGCTATGGGGGAGGCTCTCGTCGGGGGAGTACACGAGGTGCTCCGCCCTCAACGCCACCATCTCCCTGTCGATGTTGGCGGCGGAGGCGACGAGCTCCTCGGTCCACTGCTCCACCGTCTGTTGGAAGTTGTTTTGCGAGACGGCGGCGCTTTCCAGCAAGGCCCTCTCAGTACGGAGATCGTCCTTCAGCTTCGTCTCGCGGTCTCGGGCGGCGTCAAGCGAATCAGTGAGGGTGGAAACCTTCAGCTCTAAGTCAGCGATGGAGTCCCTGGCGTCGGTGAGCTCTTTGCCTTTGTCGGAGAGGCGGACTTGCAGCTCAGAGTTCGTGTGGGCGTCCTTCTCCCGCGCCACGTTGAGCGCAGCAATCCTGTCCTCGCTCTCCTTCAGGCTCGTCTCCAACTGCGCCACCCTGGCCTCCAGATCCCTCTTGGCGGTCTCTGCGGCAGCTGCGGCATCCCTCGCCTCCTGCAGAGCCCCGCCAATGGCCTGCTCGCGAGCGGTAAGGTTGTCCTCGTGGCTATCGAGGTCGACCTTCCGCTGGTTGAGCTCTTCTTCCCGCCGAGACAGCTCCTCGGCGGCCAGACGCTGCTGCTCCTCCACCTCGGCCTTCTCGAGGAGGAACTCCTGGTGTGCTCTGGCAAGCTCTTCACGCTCCTCCGCCAAGTTCCGGAGATCAGCACCAGCCTTGGCAGCCAGAGCCTCCCGGGAGTCCAACTTAGCCTACCTGGCCCGGTACAAGGCCAGAAGCCGGCGTAGGAGTTGCTCCTCTTCGGGCTCGTTGCTGCTGCCGGGCGCGTCGACAACTTTCAGCCCTGCGGAGGCGAGAACTTCTCCGTCGAAGGTCTCCCCCTCCGCGGGTGCCCTTGATGAGGACGCCCACGGGACTTGGATAAAGACCCCGTTGGCGGCCTCCAGATAGACACCCGACCCAGCCGCAGGGGCGGAGGGGTCGGCGGCCGGTGCAGCGTCCGGCGCTCCTGCAGCCTCCGGGCCAGCAGTGTGGTCGCCGGTCCCTTCCCCAGCCGCGGCGTCAGCGGTCGGGGCGGTCTCTTCGGCGGCTGGCTCGTCAGCACCAACCATTCCTTCGGTGGTGGCGTCGCCAGCATTGCTGCGCACGTCTTCTTCGGCGATGGTCTCCGTCTCCATCGGCTCCGGGGCAAGCGGATCTAATAGAAGAAAAAGAAAAGAAAGAATTGTCAAGCAAATATCCAAAAAAGAAGAGAAGAATCCAAGAAGAAGAAAGCACAAGGGTTTACCTGCACGGGCCTCTTCGATAACGGGGTCCCTCGCCGGGGAATTCTCCCTTGGCGGCGTAGCAGTGGCCCCTGCTGGCGGAGGGCCGCTTGCGCCTTCCCTTGGCGGGGTGCTCACCCTTGTCGGGGTTCTCGCCCTTGGCGGGGTGCTCGCCCTTGGCGGAGTACCCATCCTTGGCGGAGCACTGTCCCTCGCCGGGGAGCTCTTCCTTGGCGGGGAGGGTGGAACAGGCGGCTCGTCGGGGGCGGCCTCTTGGTGCTCCTGCGGCTGCGGCTCCACTTCGGCACAAGACAACAAGCAAACAAGACATCAGTAAGGATAACAACCTCAAGCGCGCCCCTCAAGCGGAAAGGTGAACAAAAGACTTACGCTGGGGGCTGCTCTCCGGAGCAGCAGGATGGTCCGGCAGGACTGTCGCTGGCGCGTCACCTGCCGCTGCGACGGGCTCGTCGTCCTCGAGGTCAACCACAGGGATCTTGGCCCTCTTCGCCATCCTCTGGGTCAAGGTCCTGGAAGCCAAACAAGATTAGAACCAAGCAAGAGAAATCAAGACAAAATCAAAGGAAATAGAAGGTGCAAATGCTTACTCTTCCTCCTCTTCATCGGAGCTGAGGGCGGAGAAGTCGAACTGCGCCTCACGTGCTCCAGCGCGAGGAGCTGGAGGAGAAGGCTCCCTCGGACGCTTGGTGGGCTCCGGAGCCGTGGGTTGTGAAGACCCCGCTCCGGTCGTCCCCGAGGACCGAGGGGCGGAAGGAACACCAGAGCCACTCCGGGAAGATCCCCCTCCACTTGTCGCTCGGGCACGGGGCGCCTCCTTGACGACCTTGCTTGTCGTGGTGGCACGCGCCGCACGGTGCTTCGGCTGTTGTCGGGGCGCCGGTGGCCTCACCGGCTCAGTGGCCTTGCGGAGGCGCTTCTTCTGCTGTGGCGGAGGACTTGGTGGTGGCGGAGAAATCTCGGAGGATGAGGAGGCGTCGTCATCGAGATTCAGAGACCCGCCGGAGTCTTCGTCAGAATCGCCCGATTCGGCGTCCTCCTCGGCGGGCTCACTGGACTCAGTGCCCTGCCCGGCAGCCTCGCTCGTCCTGGCAGGCTCCCCGGCAGGCTCCCCGGCGAACTCCTCGGGCGCAATCTTCAACAGCTTGAGGATTTCCGCCTCCTCGGCCTGGCTCACTGCGTCCGCCGCCTCTGCTTCGTCCATCGTGTACCCAAATTCGCCCGCAGCTGCAGCTGCGGCGGCCTCCTCCATTCTGGTGGCTATATATGCCACGTCCCGATCGGTAGTCGCCCGGGTGAGACCCTTTTTCTCCTCGGGGTTGCGTGGCCGTTCGTCCAGGTTGTCGAAGAAGCTCTGCACAGTCTCCGCTGAAGGCACCAGCCAAGTGGGGACAACCCCGTGGGAGTCGCACTCAGGCATTGCCGCGCGGATGGCACTCAGAGCGGTATTGTTGCAAAGAGGAACTACTCCCCGGGAAAGGGTGAACCACTCCTTGTGCTTGGGATCGTGTTTGAACAGCTCCCGGACCATCCCCTTGAGTTCCAAAACAGTGAAGTTATAGTTTAGCCCGGGGCGCAACCTCATGCGGTCTGCCGCGTTGCCAAACTCCCAGGCAGGTCTCTTCCTTTCCTGCAGGGGGCAATGCGGCGGCGGAGGAAGTCAGCCCCAACTTCACCTACAGTAAGGTTGGCAGCCCGGAGGCGAAGGATCCTAGTAAGGGCAATCTGCAGCTTGTCATCCTCCGGGGCCAAGTCACTCCAATCCTTGCCGCGCACTATTGTAGTCCGGCGCGGCGAAGTAAACTGCTCGGGCTCATCTTCCATGACCCAGCACCAATCAGCTCTCCACTCTTCCCACTTGCCGCGGAGCTCTCCAATCAAGTACGCCTCCTTCTTGCCGAGCCTAAAGATCCAAGAGATACTGCCGGAGAGTGGAGATCCGGGCTCTACTCTAGGCGTGAAGAAGTGGCAGAAGAGAGCTACGTTTGGGTGGACCCCGACATAGTTTTCGCACAGATGTGCGAAAACGGCCAAAGTAAGAACGGCATTCGGGGTGAAATCTAAGAGGTCGAGTCCATATGTGTTCATCAAATCACAGAAAAACTCTGAATACGGAGGACAGAGACCGCAATGGAAGAACGAAGCGAATTAGTGGTAACCTCCCGGGTACAGGTCGATGGCTGTGGCAGGGACGACTCTAGTGCGCGGGTGAGCCTTCGTCTCCCTCGCCCAGAACAAGTAGTACTTGTCTCGTAGCTCCCTCGCGCCGAGCCTCGGCGGGAAGACCACCATTCTTCTCCGCATGGCGGCCAGCTTCGCCGCCTTGTCGGACTTCTCCTTCTTCGCCTGGTCGCTCTTCGCCTTGTCGCTCTTCGGGGCCATGGCGGAGACAGCGAGGGAGATCGACGGCGCCGCGGATGCTGGAGACGGCGGAGGAAGGATGGAGCTCGGCTCTCTGTCGACCTTTGGGGAGGCAGAGAGCGGCGGGGGTTTCTGGAGATTCAGGATGCAATGAACGCAATGGAGGGAAACTGCCCCTGCTTCCTCTGCTTTTAAGGGGGAAGTGGGGGACGTTCCGCATTTCTCCATTAAAGAAGCAGGACATGATCTCTCCCACGACGCCGCCATCGACGCGTGCCGTTAGGGAGAGGTGCGGCAGATGCGGAGTGGGAAACGGCGCGCCGCGGGCCGCGTGTGCCCGTGCACTGTTTTGGGCCTGGCCCAACAGGGCTCGGCACCGTGTGTGGCCCAGGCCCGGGGGCTCCTGTCGGTGTACTAAAGTAGGGGTACCTTAGTATCCCGACTTGTGCACGGGCAGTAGCAGCGTCCCGTGGCCTGGCTCACCGCTCGCCCGCCAAAACCCACTCTGGACCCCTTTGAAGCCATTCAAGAACAAAGTATACAAGTCAGAAGATCAAGGCCCCGGCAAGAGGAGCTTGCCGGGAAGGCTGTTCCAAGCACAAGACCACTCCATTTTCGCAAGACCGTGGCAAGAGGAGCTTGCCAGGAAAACCAGGAAACAACACTTCAGAAGATATATCGTGGTGCTTCGTGCGCCCCGGCAGGACCCGGAGAGCGACAAGCTTCCGGGCCCGGCAAGATAGCGACCCCGGCAAGGTACTTGCCGGGGGAGGCTTCCACTGTGTGCCTGCGCTCCAGCTCATCTGGCCACGTGTCGCCCTGGGGCCCTTCCAGGGGCACGTGGCAGATGGCTGTGCAGCCTGGGTGACACGGTGGCGAGCCGCGGTGACGAAGCCATCGTCGTGGCGGACGGAGACGCCCGGGCGGGCGCTTTTGGGGTGACGGCGACGGGCATTCAATGCCTTTGTCCCCCACCATCTGGGTTAGGTATAGATCACTGTACAACCACTGTGCATACACTGTTCATGCACTGTTCCATCTACCACCAAATTTACACTTTTACCCTCCTCTACGTTGACACCTGTCGGTGACCCCTTTGAACTATAAAAGGAGGCCCATGCACAACGTAGAGGGGGTTGGATTCCAGAAACTCGATCACTCTTACGCTCGGTGTAGCTAGTACTGTAGATCTTCAAGCTCCCGAGCCCGATAACTCAATACAACCAAGGCAGGAGTAGGGTTTTACGCATCCGTGCGGCCCGAACATGGGTAAACTGGCCGCGTGTGCTCCTCGATCTGCTCTCCGTGCTCCCTCCGCTCCCTTGTCGTACCGTAGAAGGGGCTCCGGTCCCATAGGTGTTCGTGGGCGGTCAGTTCCCCCGACACATAGCTACTGATCATGGACCCATGGTCCAAGGGGGACTACTCACAACTCATCCGGGAAGCGTCCATGGTGGTGGAGAAGCTCCCGGTGGTGGTTCTACCCTCCGGCAGGGTGCCGGGAAGAGTTCTCCTGATGCTCCCGATCTTGGAAGTGCTGCGGCGGCGGAACAGAGGCGAGATCGCGAAAAAGGGTTCCGTCCTCGAGGGTTTCGGGACGAGAGGAATATATATGCGAAGGGGGGTCACCAGAGGCGGAGAGGGGGCCCCAGGCGCCCCCCTGGCGCGGCCAGGGGTGGGGCCGCGCCAGGTGGCCGCCTGGGCAACCCCTGGCTCCCCTCTGGCCCCGCTTTGGTTATTCGCGAAGCTTCCTGTACGCTGACTTTTCCTGTATTTTCCCGGAATTTTTGGAGCACTTTTAATATGGGGGAAACCTGAAATAGAAAAACAGCAGAAAACAGGAAGTGGCACTGTGGTGCACTGAGTTAATAGGTTAGTCCAAATATGATCAAAAGTGTATGGAAGTGCATAAATATCATAGCAATATCACACAAAAGAGGCATGGAGCAAGCAGAAATTATAGATACGTTTTGGACGTATCAGCATCTAGACAGTCGACGATTTGGTTCTTCTTAGTGAGAAACCGATTCCTAAGCTTGCGGGCTGAATCCCCGGGTTGTTGGATGATGTGACTTAGATCGTCAGTGTCCGGGGGCCGGACATATGTCCCTTGAAAATTGGCCCAAAAAGCATCCTCAAGTTCTTCACAAATCCCAATGGAGTTCTCTGGGAGGCTGTTTAGCCAGTGCCGAGCTCGTCCTTTCATCTTGGGGGGTAAATATTTGATGGCGTGGAGATCATCTCCTCGAGCCATGTGGATGTGAAGAATAAAGTCTTCTATCCAGACGGCAGGATCCGTCGTTCCATCGTACGCTACGATATTCACGGGTTTAAACACTTATGGAAAGTCATGATCCAGCACCTCATTGGTGAAGCACAGAGGGTGTGCAACTCCTCCGTATTTTGCTATATCGTGGCGTATGTCCGATGGTTGTGATGTTCGGTATTGACCTCGAACTAGTATGTTACCGGCGCGATTGGCTTGATGGCCGCCGTCCCGTGCGGGAGCCCGGTCCCTAGGTCCGTAGATAGACCTGGTCTTGCTAGCTTTTTCGTTCAGGTCCTCATGCAGATCGTGTTTTCGGACTTGAGCCGCATCCTCCTTTCCTTTACGGGGTGGTGGTGCGGGCTTGTGTACGCCATTGCTAGAAACTCTATCCCGTCCGTAATGTGGTCGGTCCGGCTTGTCGCCGATGTTATGATACGTCTCAAACGTATCTACTTTTCCAAACACTTTTGATATTGTTTTGACCTCATTCTTGCATGATTTGAACTAAACTAACCCGGACTGACGCTGTTTTCAGCAGAGCTGCCTGTATGGTTTTATTGTGTGCAGGAAAACGGATGTTTAGGTATCTTAGAAAATTCCACGAAAAATCACAGAAAATCCACGCACCCGAAGGAACCCGGAGCCAGAAGAGGGGCCAGAGGGGGGCCAGGGGGGCCCAGGCAGCCTGGTGGCGCGGCCCACCCCCTGGCCGCGCCGGGGAGTCGCCTGGGTGGGCCCCACCTCCCCTGGTGCCCTACTTTGACCCGTATTTTAGCTCGTGACGGAAAAATCCCAGATCAGAAGTTCTTTTCCCAGTTTTCGTCGCGGAGCCGCCGCCACCCTCTGTTCTTCTTCGGGAGGGCTAATCTGGAGGCTGATTTGGCCTCCGGAGAGGGGAGATCGTCGCCATCGTCATCATCATCACCACTCCATCATCCCTCCATGACTTCTCCTTCCATGTGTGAGTAATCCCCTGCTGTAGGCGAAGGGGATGGTAGGGATTGGATGAGTTAGATCATGTAATAGTTTGTCAGATCGTTGGGGGCATGTTGCCTATCATCTACTATGGTGTTTATCATCTTTGCTTCAACTCGTTATTCTTAATGCTTGTCACTTAGGGCCCAAGTGCCATGATTTCAGATCTGAACCATTTGTGTTTGCATGAATATATTTGTGTTCTTGATCCTACCTATGAGTTGTTTGCACCTATTACGGTTCTGAACCGGCGATCCCAAAAGTGACAACTTGGGACACCAAAGGGGACGGTCCGTAGTTTGAAGATTACATTTATCCATTGAGTTTATTGCTTTGTTCCGGTGCTCTTTGACAGGAGCACCTTAATCTCCATAAGTTCCTTTTGGCCCCGTTCGTAGCGGGATGGTAGGACAAAAGATGTTGTGCAAGTTCTTATTGCAAGCACGTACAACTACCTACGGGATACATGCCTAATGTTTGATATTTGCCTAGATGGTCATTACTTTTCCGTGTGCCTTGCCCCAAGTTAGAATCATGATATATCTCATCCATGCAGCGCCCAACCATCCGTCTCCCTTGCCTACAGTGTTTTAAATCTTGCTGGTTACCAGTTGCTACTTTTGCTATTTACTCTTGCTATTTACTTTTGCTGTTTACTTTTACTATCACTATCATCACTATCATATCACTGTTACCACTTATCTTTTGTTGCAAGTAAGTATATTTCAGGTGCGGTTGAATTGACAACTCAACTGTCAAAGCTTATAAATACTCTTTGGCTCCCCGTGTGTCGAATCAATAAATTGGGTTATTCTTACCCGCGAAGACTATTTCGATCCCTTACGGTTGAGGGTTATCAAGTACCATTTTCTGGCGCCGTTGCCGGGGAGCATAGGAATATTTACAAGTCTACTTGAAGTATCCTACCTGCTGCACTTCATCCGCTATGGGTAAGAAAGGAGACCCCAAGGTTCCGATCTTACTATCCACTACAAGAAGAGGTACTGTTCTGAGCACTAGTGCTACACTTGGTTCACCTTCTGTTATGAGTAAGTTTGCCTCACCGCCACCATATGATGCTCCTACTGAATCTGTTACTATGTCCGATACTCTTGATGATGCTTCTACTACTGTTGATGATATTAGTTCCCTTGGTTATGCTCTTGAGAAACAGATCGCTGCTGCTGCTAAAAAGTCTGGAATTGAAATTCCTGTTACTCGCTACCCTATTGGTGAAACTTATGATTATCCTGATTTGAGTAAACTCAAGGAGAAACTCCTTGATGATGATTACTATATGCTTGATGAAGATTTATGCAGGGAACTGATAGAGTTTTCTGGCTCTGACCCTGAATTTATTAAGAAACTGTTTGAAAAACACTCTTTGAAGAACAAAACAGTTCCTGATCCTGAATTTGCTACATCTCCTATATGCATTGATGATCCTGATTATGATTTCTCTGTTGATATTTCACTTATACCTATGGTTGAAGCTGACCCCTTTTATGGCAGAGAAAATGATGATGCTATTGCACACCTGACTAAACTCGGTGAGTTGGGTGGCCTGTTTACCACAGATGAGAAGATACGATACTTTTATGTGACCAAGCTTCTTCCTTTCTCCTTGAAGGAAGGTGCTAAAGCATGGTATGATTCACTCCCATGCGGTTCCATTAAGAGTCCTCAAGACTTAGCTCACTCTTTTGTTGATAAGTACTTTCCTGCTCACATGCAACATGCTGCTTTACAAAGAATTTATAACTTTAAACAGTTGTAGGATGAGCCCCTCACAAAGCTTGGGGGAGGTACTGCGGTCTGATTCGGGCTAGACAAGGACATGAAGTCCCTAAGAACGAATTAATCAATATATTCTATGCTGGTCTAACTGATGAATCCAGGTCCTATTTGGACAGTTGTGCTGGTTGTGTTTTCAGGAAAAGGACGCCGAAAGATGCAGAAGATTTGATGGGCTGGATTGCCAAAAACCATGAAGATTGGTCCGTCCCTGAACCACCTCCACCACCAAAGAAGAGGGGCATGTTTGTTCTAAGCCCCGAAGATATGGGAGAAGCAAAGAAGTCTATTAAAGAGAAAGGTATTAAAGCTGAAGACGTGAAGAATCTACCCCCTATTGAGAAGCTGTGTGAGCCTACCACTCACCCTCCTATGGTAGAGGTACACTCTCTTTTAGATTTCAACGCAAGTGACATCCCTCATGGTAAGCCTCCTGATCAATGTTTAGATGAGTTTGATAATTTTATTATGAAACAAAATCATTTTAATGAGAGGATACAAAGTCAATTGCATGATAATTCCCTTGCTATCAAAAGTCTGCTTGATGTTTTAGGTAGAACAGTTAATGATGTTCAATGTCTTGTGAAACATTTTCATATGGTTCAAACTCAGCTTGACCAAATTTCTAATGTGCAAAAAGATTTGCTTGCTAACAATGCCAAACAAGATGATTTGCAGGCTTTCGGGATTAAGACCCGAGGAGGAACTAGCACTCAAGATCCTCTCTATCCAGAGGGGCATCCGAGGAGAATCGAGCAAGATTCTCAAGTGCGGGAAGAAGAAATTGTTGGCTCTCCAAAGAAGAAGAAGAAACATAAAGAGATTGACAATTCTAATGATCCTATTACAGATGAAGAGCCAGCTGTTGATCCCAACAGTGTATCTATCTCCGATGCTGAGACTGAAGACGGTGCTGAACCTGAAGGTAAGGATAATGAGAAGAATGATCCGCCTGAAGTTCGAGAACAAGAAGCACCTGACAAACGTAAGAGGTACACTAAAGAAGACTTCATCGCAAGAAAACATGGGAAGGAAAGAGAACCATGGGTACAGAAACCCATGCCCTTTCCAGGTAAGTCCATCAAATCTAAAGAAGAAGAGCATTACAATAAGTTCTGTGAGTGGATTAAACCTCTTTTTCTTCAAATTCCTTTGACTGATGCTATTAAGTTACCTCCTTATTCAAAATATATGAAAGATATTGTCACTAATAAAAGAAAAGTTCCTAATGAAGCAATATCTACTATGCTTGCTCACTACTCTTTCAGTGGCAAGATTCCTGAGAAGTTCGGTGATCCAGGTATACCCACCATTCCTTGCTCCATAAAGAATAATTATGTCAAAACTGCTTTATGTGATCTTGGAGCAGGAGTGAGTGTTATGCCTCTCTCTCTTTACAAGAGGCTTTGTTTAGAGAAACTAATTCCTACAGATATCTCTCTTCAGATGGCTGACAAGTCAACCGCCGTTCCGATAGGTATTTGTGAGGATGTTCCCGTAGAAGTTGCTAATTGTTTGATTCTTACTGATTTTGTTGTGCTTGACATGCCCGAGGATGGGAGCATGTCCATTATTCTTGGTAGACATTTTCTTAACACCGCAGGTGCTATTATTGATTGCAATAAAGGGAAGGTTACCTTCAATGTGAATGATAAAGAACACACGGTATATTTTCCAAAGAAGACCGACAGGAGGCATGGCCTCAACTCTATAGAAAATATCGAGACCGTGAAGCTTGGAGAATGGGACTGTCCACTATATGTGCCTCACAAATACAAAACTATCATGGTGGGGACAATGTCCATCAAAGTAAAGGTTCAGTGATTACTTCATAAGAGGTGAGACTTTTTGCTCTATATATCGCCTGTTTGTTGGTAAGACTTGATCAACCTTACTAGTAAACATGTTTTATATAGATAAAAAGTTGAGCTTGTTATGTTTTCATTTATTTTAGCTTTTGTTCTACTTGCTGTACCAAGTATTTATGTTTTGAAGCTTCACAATACTACTCACTGCTTCAAGTTTTCAGAGAGAGTTTCGCAGCTTTTTGAACTTCGAAAAAATTTCAACAGTGAAGTTTTCAGAAAAATTCCAGAAAAATAAAAATAAAAATTTCCACGTCGGGAGTGACCCAGAGGGGCCTGGGGCCAGCCAGGGGGACCCACCAGTGGCCCAGGCGGCCAGCTGGCGCGGCCTGCCCCCTGGCCGCGCCCACAGGGCGCCTGGGGCCCACAAGGCCCCCCTCCAGGTATGTCTTCTTCCTCCCTCTCTCTTTTTCTCCAATAACGCGAGTTCTGCACTTGTTCTTGCATTCTTGGTGCTCTTGGAGGCGATTCTTCGATCTCTCTCTACAGCCCATCATTTGAGCTGAGATTTTGAACAAATACTCCCGGGTATGTGACTCCTCCACCCCCTCCAATTAGATTTCTGATTGGTGGCTTCATTTGTGAGTATTTAGTAGTTCTTGGTGCTGTATAGATGAGCTTGCATGCATGTGTAGAAAGTTATTTTCCAAGTTTTGATGCAAGTTTATGCCTTGGGCAAGTGAGTTGAGTAGTTTGCCTTAACTCACCTTGTTTTAATCCTCATTTTTGTAAATGGCCAAAAATTTCAGAAATGAGTTTGTTAGGAAGGGCAAAAGGGTGGCTTGAGAATAGGAGTCCCACGCACTCCGATCGAGTTACTAGAGCCGCAGCTTCACCATCGACTGCTAGGGTGAGCTATAACGAAGATCATGTGCCCCTAGAGTTGTTGGAAGACACAAGTCCAGCACGTGCGATGATGTTTCCATGTGATGAATTCCTTGAAGCTGCGGGAATCAAGGATGAGTTTTATAATCTTTGTGCTAATGCAGGACTGACACGGCTCGTCACGTGCCGTGTTACTCAGTATCAAAAACTCACCTCCAGTTTCATTAACAGTTTTAGATATAATCCTGATTCAGGTGCTATTCAGTTTAAAATTTACAATGATCTTATCACCGTGACTTTGGGAAAGTTTTGTGAAATAATAGGTGTGCCAAACGTTGGGAGGACGGCTAGGATGACTACTCAACCCTCCGAGCTAAAAACCGTCTTCAACTCTCTCTGCAGCATTGGTACGAGGGATATTCATCGGTCGAAGATCTCCAGCATCTTATTCCCTCACCTCAGGTATTTTACATATTATGTTGCTAGAGGGGTGTTAGCTCGTGACAACATGAGCAACACTTCTGCGCCAGATATTGCTATCATGGCAGCAGCCCTCTCAGGGAGATCTGATTATAATCTGGGTGCCTTAATTGCTCGACGCCTTGCTATGAACGGTAACAAGGGAGACTTATATGGTGGCGTTTATGCCACACTTATCTTAGAACATCTTGGAGGCACCCCACACCCTGATGATAATCCTTTTACTTATTTAAGCTTTGATCTTGCTGCTATGAAAAGGCATAAGTTTGTTACCATGGCTTCTGAGCTTGATAATCTTGTTTATATCTTGCGTTTCGGAACTACCGCGGAACGCGAGATCCGTCTACCTGCACCTCTTTTGTTTGATTTTTCTCGCAGGAACGGATGGTCCTTTGATGTTATCCAGTTCGATGAGTTCATGGCCTAGCATCAGTTTCATAACCCCATGGAGGGGGTTGTGCGCGACGAGGAGGAGCACGGTGAGTTACCACCTTTTCAGGGAGAAACCGCCACCGAGTTTTGTGAAGGGTCTTCCTCTGCTTGGTGTACGGACCCTTCCTCGTGGGAGACTCCGAGGAGTTCGGTATACGCGCCAGCATCCTTCTACGACCCTTGGACTCACCACTGTTCCCCCGAAGCAGGAGGCTCCTGGGGGCAGTAGCTGCTACCAACTTAGGCCAAAAGCCTAAGCTTGGGGGAGTACGTGCCCCTCTCACTTTTCCATTGTATTATCCGTTTTATTCGCTTTGATCTTTTCGAAGTTTTTGCCCATTCTTCTTTATTTATCTCTTTGCAAAAACAACAAAAAGATTTTCTCTCTCTTTTGCTTTCGTTCAACCTTTGAAATAATCTAAAAAGATTTCCTTTTTCTCTTTAGTTTGCTTTGTTTTCAGAGATTAGCTCGAGTCCGTGATGGCATTTAATTATATTTCCTACGTTCGATCATGCAAGTGACGAGGCAGTAATGACGAAGATCGACTAAAGGGTAGCAACAAGGAAGACCGGTATGAACTCTTCTTGTTTCTACTTTTGTACATATGCCTGTACTTATGATTTAGAGACCAGCTTGTAGCAACATAGTGCTATGTTTACAATGCTCTTCCAGTGGTTCATGCTTTCCTTGTGGCTAGTCTCAAATAGCTAGAGTATATAATGTGTTATTGAAATGACTTACATGCATTACACTATTCATAGGCTGGTATACTAAGGTGGTATTTCCCTTTGGAGAATTTTTGGATTGACTTGGCACATGTTTACACATGTTTAAGACTAAAAAGTCTGCTCTGCCTTGATGATCTTTGAGTTTTAGAATAGTTATATCACTTCCATGCCCGATTCAATGTTGCTTTGTCGCTCTGCATAATTATGACCGTTATTGCTCTCTAGTTGGTCGCTTCCCAGTCTTTTGCTAACCTCCACCTGTACTAAGCGGACTGATTGCTTGTGCATCCAAAATCCTTAAAACCTGTTATGCCATATGAGTCCACCATACCTTCCTATACATGGTATTTACCTGCCATTCCTAACGAAAACTTTCGTGTACCATCTCGAAATTAATCAAAAGCATTTCTCTTTTTGTGCCTCTGTTTTAGCTCATGAGGAAGTAGTAGTTAATTCATGATCTTTTTAAGTTGGACAAGTTTCACCCCGGGATTGCATGTCTAATGTGCAAACCCCTAATACGAGAAGGAACTGGCATAGAGTGCGCCCGGCTCATAAAAGATAATACAACTAACAAACCCTCCTTCACGCTTTGTTCATGAGAAATCAGAAAACTTTGGCAATGATAAACAAAAGAGATTAAGAGGATGTGATCGTCCTCATGCGGGGGCCGTTCCTCGAGACTTGTCTAGCTCAAGAAGTGATTGAGTTATCTGCTAGCATTCGTTGACGAAATATGCACCTCTCAAAAACATTTTTACCTCTGTTTTTTTAAAACCAAGAGCTCTGGTACATGTTTAGTTTTTGTTTCCGACCACGTGTTTTCAACCTTGCCAACAAAAGCCATGGTTCGAGATTCTCCACCTTCTTTCTTCAAAGCACCAACTAGGAGAGCATAATTGTCATTCTGAGTGTAATGTGCATTGTCCCAATGTATTACATTGTCTTCTGCATGCTTGTGATATGATTTATTCTGAAATTCTTAGTTCTAGTCTCCTTTAAAACGCTGGAGGAGTTTCTGCATTTATGTTTTGCTTCACTCATGGAGGCTAGCGAGATACCACCCTAGTATGCTCAAGCTATGTGCAATGTAATCTTGTCTTGATTTTCAGTACTATATTATTTACTTTTAGGTATTTGTGATTGGTCACTTGAAAGAAGGATTGCTCCGTGCATTGTCCTCATAGTACTGTTTCAATACTTGCTAGACTCTTTTCGTAGTACATGCTTATATACATCTAATGAAGCAAAAGAGTTTGTTAAAGTTTTCTTTGTCGCGTCCAGTTCGTTGAACTGAATTGCTTGAGGACAAGCAATATGCTAAGCTTGGGGGAGTTGATACCTCTCAAACGTATCTACTTTTCCAAACACTTTTGATATTGTTTTGACCTCATTCTTGCATGATTTGAACTAAACTAACCCGGACTAACGCTGTTTTCAGCATGGCTGCCTGTATGGTTTTATTGTGTGCAGGAAAACGGATTTTTAGGTATCTCAGAAAATTCCACGAAAAATTACAGAAAATCCACGCACCCGAAGGAACCCGGAGCCAGAAGAGGGGCCAGAGGGGGGCCAGTGGGGGCCCAGGCGCCCTGGTGGCGCGGCCCACCCCCTGTCCGCGCCGGGGGGTCGCCAGGGTGGGCCCCACCTCCCCTGGTGCCCTACTTTGACCCGTATTTTAGCTCGTGACGGAAAAATCCCAGATCAGAAGTTCTTTTCCCAGTTTTCGTCGCGGAGCCGCCGCCACCCTCTGTTCTTCTTCGGGAGGGCTAATCTGGAGGCTGATTTGGCCTCCGGAGAGGGGAGATCGTCGCCATCGTCATCATCATCACCACTCCATCATCCCTCCATGACTTCTCCTTCCATGTGTGAGTAATCCCCTGCTGTAGGCGATGGGGATGGTAGGGATTGGATGAGTTAGATCATGTAATAGTTTGTCAGATCGTTGGGGGCATGTTGCCTATCATCTACTATGGTGTTTATCATCTTTGCTTCAACTCGTTATTCTTAATGCTTGTCACTTAGGGCCCGAGTGCCATGATTTCAGATCTGAACCATATGCGTTTGCATGAATATATTTGTGTTCTTGATCCTATCTATGAGTTGTTAGCACCTATTACGGTTCGGAACCGGCGATCCCAAAAGTGACAGCTTGGGACACCAAAGGGGATGGTCCGTAGTTTGAGGATTACATGTATCCATTGAGTTTATTGCTTTGTTCCGGTGCTCTTTGACAGGAGCACCTTAATCTCCATAAGTTCCTTTTGGCCCCGTGCGTAGCGGGATGGTAGGACAAAAGATGTTGTGCAAGTTCTTATTGCAAGCACGTACAACTACCTATGGGATACATGCCTAATGTTTGATATTTGCCTAGATGATCATTACTTTTCCGTGTGCCTTGCCCCAAGTTGGAATCATGATATATCTCATCCATGCAGCGCCCAATCATCCGTCTCCCTAGCCTACAGTGTTTTAAATCCTGCTGGTTACTAGTTGCTACTTTTGCTATTTACTCTTGCTATTTACTTTTGCTGTTTACTTTTACTATCACTATCATCACTATCATATCACTGTTACCACTTATCTTTTGTTGCAAGTAAGTATATTTCAGGTGCGGTTGAATTGACAACTCAACTGTCAAAGCTTATAAATACTCTTTGGCTCCCCGTGTGTCGAATCAATAAATTGGGTTATTCTTACCCGCGAAGACTATCTCGATCCCTTACGGTTGAGGGTTATCATGTTATTCTTCAGCGGGACGGGCGCTGCGGCCTCATCGTCGAATTCGGGCAGCAGTTTATGCTTGGGATAGCTTTTGGTTTGGCCGTTGTGGCCATGTTTTTGTTCGGCGTCTAGCACCTCGTTCCATCTATCATTGAGCGTATTATGTGCGGCTCGAAGCCGTCTCTACTGCTTTTTTAGGCTCCGTGCGGTGGCAATAAGCCTCCCATGGAAGTGCTTTTGTTCTGAAGGTTCTTCTGGGACGATGTATTCGTTGTCGTCCAGGCTAACTTCTTCTTCGAAGACAGGTTCATAAGTACCGTCTTCGGCATCGCTGTCATCAGACAGCGGCTTCGGTCTCTGTTCGCCGTCCTCTCGCTCCTCCTGCTCCGTCGCTTGGTCTACGAGGTCTTCGGCATGTTCCGGAATATCATTGTCGTTAGTCACGGTGTTTCTATCTTTTCCTTTACGAGATTTGGTTCGGCGCTTTGGATGCCGATGTTTGGGAGGTTCTTCGACGGGCTTGTCCTCTAAGGGATCATTCTCGCTGTCGCCCGCCGCCTCCTTAGGTGTATCCACCATGTACACGTCGTATGAAGACATAGTTGTCCACCGCCCGGTGATGGGCCGGCTTTGATCTGGATCCGATTCGGATTTGAGGTCCATCCCTTCGAAGTCTTCGGAAGCATAGTCAAATAGATTGGTTAGATCTTCAACCGTGGCTATCAAGTGGGAGGTCGGTGGGGAGCAAAATTCATCAGCCTCCAGTTCGAACCGGATACAATGCGGCTATGTGTCCCTGTCTAAGGAGAGGGATCTTAACGACCTTAGCATGTCGCCAAGGGTGAGTGCTAGAAGATATCCGCAGCACTGAATTCGGCGATTGATACCCTATCTGGCTTGAAGGGCGCAAATGCGTGTGGTTCGGAATCCAAGGCCGGAGTTAGGTCCGGGGTTCCGATGACACAAACCTCGTCTAGAATTGGGTATGTGTGCGGCTCCAATGTTGTGGAGTCTGCGGCTTTCGTGGCGGGGTAGAGCTTCCCGTCCTCGGGCGGCACGGTCTGTTCCGGATCTAGGGCCAGAACTGTTGCATATGTTATTTCCTGATCCGATGACAGAGCTAGGTCATGCTCATCGTGAAGGCAGAGATAGGTTGCCACTGGCTCGAGTCCGGCGAAGATCAAGTCTCTGCGGATATCAACAACGTAGTTTAAGCTTCCGAATGTGACTTGATGGCCAGGGGCGTAGCTCTCAATCTGCTCAAGATGGCCTTCAGTGTTGGCGCGAAGTGCGAAGCCGCCTAACACGAAGGGCTGTCCAGGAGAGAAGATTCCCACGGTGTTGCCGTCATTGTTGATGACGGGATCCATCGGTCCTTCGGTCGACGACATAGTGGAACTCTTAATGAAAGCACCAATGTCGGTGTCAAAACCGGCGGATCTCGGGTAGGGGGTCCCGAACTATGCGTCTGAGGATCGATGGTAACATGAGGCTGGGAACACGATTTTTACCTAGATTCAGGCCCTCTCGATCGAGGTAAAACCCTACTTCCTGCTATATTAATATGGATGAATATGAATACAAGAGTTGATCTACCTCGAGTTCGTAATGGCTAAACCCTAGAGTCTAGCCTATGAGGATTTGAGATTCTCCGTTAGCCTCTACGGACTAAACCCTCCGGTTTATATACACACCGAAGGGGCCTAGGGTTTGTACATACCATCTTGCAGAGGAAGGAAAGATTACACCCGAACCTTAAAGTTACCTTCACACGAATACAGGAGTCCTATCAGGATACGAGATATGATCTTCGACTATGATCTTCATGGCCCACCAGTCTGGCCCACCAAGAGTTATATGGACTCCCGAGGACACCTCTATACAGGACTCCCTCACCCACCGTGGGGGATACCGAAGTATCCTCACTACAAGCTTGCCCTGTTCCAGGAGGTGGGAATGGGGCAGATGAGAGGGCGGCCGAGGTCAACCAGGGGGACCGATCCCCATGGAGACCGAAGACGGTGGGGGCATACAATCTGGGGCCCCGCTGAACACTAATCTGGAGTCCAGTACGGCTCCGGAATCAAGGGTTCAACCCCCTATAACGGGGGAGGGAGCAACTGCTCCTGCGGCGCCTGCCGTCAATCCTGAGGCGCCGAACACTCTGGAGGGAGCACTGCAAAGGGAATACCACACTCTGATGAGTGCGGTCATGGGGAAGATTCAGTCCATCAAAGGCGGACTGAACGAAGCCTTCAACAGCCTACTAACAGTCTTTGAGGTATGCAATGTAATGTTCTGTAAAGAGAACTTTTGTTTTAATTTAGACACACACACACACACACACACACACACACACACACACACACACACATATATATATATATATATCTATATA
>LR738709.1:680293651-680375509 GCA_902687465.1 Secale cereale | reverse complement strand
AAGATATCTTACGATATGCCGATAAATCGGCCTATTTATCGCTTACCTCTTTCTGACCGATAAGATAAATCGGCAGATAAATCAGCCGATATGGCGATAAATCGGCCGATATGATGATAAACTGGCGGATTTACCCCTCATCATGGGTCGACCGATAAGTTCCCAATAAGCGATATCCCCAACATTGATATATATATATATATATATATATATATATATATATATATATATATATATATATATATATATATAGTAGCCCTTTAAGACCTTATTCTCATAACAAAAACCTTATTCTCACAACACCCCCACTTAAATAGGTTTCTAGCGTGGAGCGCCCCGAGGACAGCAACCACTGCCCCGCCTCCTACCCCCGCGCTGCCGCCCCGCCTCCTTCCCCCAACACCGTCGCGCCGGCTCCTACACTGATGCAGTGCGGTTTTCTTGTGCAGTTCGGAAGCGCAAAAAAACGCTCGCTGCCATTATTCGTCGGTCGCACTGTTTTCAAAACTGCTCTTAAACCGTGCGGAATCTCGAAAAGTGTTCAACATGGCGAAGTTGCGTCTACTCCATAGCTTTTCAACGGTATATTACACGCATAATTACGATAAACGGTTAAAAAACTAGAGCAAAAAAGGTAACGAAAAAACAACACATATAGTTTTTTCAAATATGCAGTTCACCGTTTTCAAAACTGCTCTTAAACCATGATGAATCTCGGAAATGTTCAACATGGCGAAGTTGCGTCTACTCCATAGCTTTTCAACGGTATATTACACGCATAATTCCAATGAACGGTTAAAAAACTAAAGCAAAAAAGGTACCGAAAAAACAATACGTACAGTTTTTTCAAACATGCAGTTCACCGTTTTCGAAATTGCTCTTAAACTATGATGAATTTTGAAAAGTGTTCAACATGGTGAAGTTGCGTCTACTCCATAGCTTTTCAACGGTATATTACACGCATAATTCCGATAAACGGTTAAAAAACTAGAGCAAAAAAGGTACCGAAAAAACAACACGTACAGTTTTTTCAAACATGCAGTTCACTTCTCTGTGTTGCAGTAACATGCAGTTCGGAAGCGCAAAAAAATGCGTCGATTTGGGTGTCGCGAAAAACAGAGTTTCCGTGTTTTTGTAATTTCAAAACTGCTCTTAAACCGTAATGAATTAGAGGGGGTGTTCTACATGAAAAAGTAGCATCTCGGCGATATCTTTCCAACGGTGTATCATTTGGATCATTTCGACCAACGTTTTGTAAAAAATTCACGAAAAAACGGCCACTGTCCTTCGTAGTCAGCCGCACGATTTTCAAATTTAACTAAAAACCGTAAGGAATCTCAAAAACATTTCAACATATGAAAGTTGCGCCTCGTTCTTAGCTTTCCAACGGTATATTACACGCCTTGTTTCGACAAACGGTTAGAAAACTGGAGTGAAAACTGTACCGAAAATTTTAAAAATTTCGAAAAACACAATTCCCTGATTTAGTAAATTCAAAACTGCTCTTAAACCGTAGCGAATTAGAAAAAATAATAGATATGAAAAATATGCGCGCCGACGATACCTTTCCAACGATATATCATACGTATCATTCCGACGAGCGGTTTGGAAAAAAACGCAAAAAAACGCTCGCTGCCATTCGTTGTAAGCCGCACGATTTTCGAAACTGCTCTTAAACTATGATGAATTTTGAAAAGTGTTCAACATGGTGAAGTTGCGTCTACTCCATAGCTTTTCAACGCTATATTACACGCATAATTCCGATAAACGGTTAAAAAACTAGAGCAAAAAAGGTACCGAAAAAACAACACGTACAGTTTTTTCAAACATGAGGTTCTGTTGGAGTATCTGTGCAGTGCGCATAACTTTCCAATGCAGTAAAACAAAGCAGTTCGGAAGTGTTATGAGAATATTATTCTCATAATGTTATGAGAATAGACCGGCTATATATATATATATATATATATATATATATATATATATATATATATATATATATATATATATATATATATATAGCCCTTGATGCTTTGTTTGATTCTGAACAGAATCAGACAAAGCATTCATGTTATAACAGGTCATAGAGCTAAACTGTGAATTTGGTGCTTGAGCAGGCCGCGCTAGTTACGGCATCTCCCCATGTCGCAGTGGTTTCCGAGTTAAATCGGAAACTTAGACTAGCTGAAGAAGATCTCGACCGCATCAACAAGCATTTTGACAAAACACAAGGTATGCGGGTTTAGGAAATCTAAATTTTAACGCACTATATGTCTGAACATGACCTAATACATGTCATATATTTTTTGTGAAACAGCTGACGTAGCTGCGGTCGAGGCTCTGAAGGGTGAAGATGCCACGGCCAAGGAGGAGGGCAGAGCGAGCAAGGCATCCGCATATAAAGCGGCTGCCGACTTGGAGGCCGAGAAGGCCCTGCGTCAACAGCACGAGATGCGGGTGACCGAAGTCGAGGCCGAGCTCCAAGATGTAACTCACAAATGCGACACCTTGGAGAAGGCGAATTCGGAGCAACTGGCCAAACTCGCTACGACAGTTAATGCTGCCAAGGAGGTACGAACTACATCGCGCAGTGCTCAGGAGGAGATAAAACAAGTGCGTCAGATAACAGCTGGTAAGGTTTTTCTCTTGCAAAGCATCTTCGTAGGTCAAAGGTATCTTGGGCGGACATGATTGTGGAGTTTTCTAGGCGTGTTTGCGGATCTCCCAAGGAGTATCACCGACGCCACCCAATACTTCCAAGCTCAAGAAGGGAACAACACAGAGAAGATGTTTTGGTCACAGTTCCTTGCGCACAACCATCCGATGCCCCTCAACGACCAAACGAAGCAGCTGGTCGAGCTGCATAACATGGAGAGTTTGGCCATGAAGGACATGATAGTCCGGCTATGGCCCGCTGATCCGATCCTGAGTAGTTACTTCGGATTGGTGAAGAGGCTCGTCGATGCGAGTCTGCGGGTTGATGCTTTCAAGTGCTCGGACTGCATAGAGGGTGCTCGGATGGCCTTTTCCCGCGTGAAGGTGCATTGGGCGAAGATGAAGGCCGCGGATATAGCCACTGCTGGCCCTCCAGAAGGCAAGGATCATCGCAGAACAGAAAGGTACTTTGACAATGTCCTAGAAGGAGTGCGCCTATTATACGACCAATGCTCAAAGGATATAGCCTTCGAGTGATTTGTATTCGGGTTGTAAGGACTAAGCCAATGTGCCGATGTATATAAATTTTGCGCTTTTATATTGATGAGCGGCTTTTCCCTCCTATGCGGCTATTTTATGTAAATCTGAAAGTTTCCAGTCATCGGCTTCAGCCCCCATGTACATGTTACAGGGGTGTTCGGTAACACGCAGGAACACTCTTTATCCAACGTCTTGGTCCGTATAGGAGGTATTTGTGTAGCGAACCAGGCAACCAGATTATGCGGCTTTATCGCTTTCACTTAGCCATAGGAGCTTGACTAGTGGGGCTAAGTACTAGCCCCTATGCGTACCAGGTTCTTCGAATTATAATGCCTTTTTGACACGGGTGGGCGAAGACCAGCCCCTCGTATAACACGGAATGGATCGCTATCGGTCATAGTATAGCACTAGGTCACCGAATCGCTTGAACAGCTCTCGCCTTATCATGACAGTCAGTTTTCCGCTTTCTCTACTGAGGTACTTGACCGGACGAACCAGAAGTACAATCACAGTAGTTCTCCCTTTACTACCTTAGCCGAACAATGCAGAACGTAAGGTAGCAAGCACAGGAGCCGGGCAACCCAACTATTGACCAAATACATGATTCGGAGCCGATGCATATAACGCATTATCCAGGACGCCGAAACCTAAAGGTGTTTGTACTTTTGTAGGCGTGCCAGGCTAAGTACAGCCCCTGGTATTAAGTCCATGTATTAGGGCATACACGATGATCTATCTTGGGGGTAGAGAATACATATGGTGAAAATAAACAACAGCCGAAACAAAATTGGAACCAAACTGCCTCTTTTATATCCCGTTTAATACGGCGAGCCGTGAGGTTACAGATATCGCCAATAAGAGCCTCCGGCATTTGACATGCCAACAAATAAGATAGTGAAAAAAAGAGAAGAGTAAAAAGGTTTACACATAGCCCTAATCTATGGGAAAGAAATTTTCAACCAGTGGCCCTACTGCACATCTGCGCCATTTTCTCCATGGTAATTTGTCCTTGAGAAGGAGAGTTGTAATGGCCGCCTGTAAAATATAAAAAAGGAAAAGTGCACGATTCTGGAAAAGAGTACCCTGTACGGCCGTAAGCAATGCAGGTTTTTAATTGAACCTGAAGAAGATATATTTTAGAGTCCGAATAGGATCAAGCCGAACTATGGACTAATGCTACGATGTATGCCCCTATCGCCGCCCAAGGTATTTTAAGAGCATAATTGTGTATGAGAGGTACGTAAGCTGCTACCTTATGGGGCAGTCGGCGATGGCACAACTGTTAATCGAGCTCAGGTTCTTCCGAGCTGTCGCATTCTAGTGCGGACCGGGCACGTCTAGCCATATCCGTAGTCTTGACGACTGATGAGCTGTTCGGCCCTAATAGGCCGCTTTGGACCTCCGCCGCTAGGGCCGCAATGTCTTCCTCCGTTCAGAACGAACTATCCATGTTTCCATTGACCGTGAAAACGCCATGTGGTCCATGCATTTTGAGCTTGAGGTAGGCGTAATGCGGGACTGCGTTAAAGCGGGCAAAGGTTGTTCTTCCGAGTAGTGCGTGATAGCCACTTCGGAATGGAGCGATGTCAAAGATTAACTCTTCGCTTCAGAAACTATCGGGCGAACCGAATATAACTTCCAATGTTAATGAACCCATGCAACGTGCTTCGATGCCTGGAATCACTCCATTAAAGGTAGTGTTGCTAGGCTTAATTCTTGATGGGTCGATCCCCATCTTGCGGACAGTGTCCTGATATATCAGATTGAGACTGCTGGCGCCGTCCATAAGGACTCGAGTGAGATGGTATCCGTCTATTATGGGGTCGATCACTAAGGCCGCCGAACCTCGATGATGAATACATGTTGGGTGATCCCTACGATCAAAGGTGATTGGGCAAGCCAAACATGGGTTGAACTTGGGTGCAATAGGCTTGATGGTGTATACATCCCGGAGTGCGTGCTTGTGCTCCCTCTTGGGGATGTGTGTGACGTAGATCATGTTCACCGTTTTTATCTCTGGGGGAAATTTTTTTGCCCCCCTGTGTTCGGCTGGCGAGGTTCGTCCTTGTCTTCACTTTGAGGTCCTTTTCCCTTGTGTTCGGCGTTTAGCTTGCCGGCCTGCTTGAAGACCCAACAACTACGGTTGGCATGATTTGCAGGTTTGTCAGGGGTGCCATGAATTTTGCAGGACCTTTTTAGTATCTTGTCCAAGTTGGATGGACTATCCCTGTTGCTTTTAAATGGCTTCTTCCATTGACCGGGACTGGAGCCACTAAATCCGGCGTTTACCGTTGTATCCTCTGTGTTTGCATTGTTGTTTTGGCGCTTATTCTTATTGCGCCATGGCTTGCCATTGCCATTCCTGACTTCAGATGTGCCAGGGTCGCTGGTACTGTTGCTGCTACGAGCCAGCCAGCAGCCCTCGCCCGCGCAAAAGCGGGTCATGAGTGTGGTTAGGGATGGCATTGTTCTCGACTTCTCCTGGCTGAGGTGTCTAGCCAACCATTCGTCCCGGACACCGTGGTAGAATGCCGCTAAGGCTTCGGTGTCCTGACAATCAACAATCTTGTTCTTTTTAGTTAAGAACCAATTCCAAAGCTTGCGGGCTGACTCCCCTGGTTCCTGCATTATATGACTTAAATCATCAGCATCCGGGGGCCGGACATAAGTTCCCTGAAAGTTGGCCCAAAAAGCATCCTCAAGTTTTTCCTAGCTTCCTATAGAGTTCTCTAGGAGGCTATTAAGCCAGTGCCGAGCTGGCCCTTTCAGCTTGAGGGATAAGTATTTAATGGTGTGGAGATCATCTCCCCGAGCCATGTGTATGTGAAGAATAAAGCCTTCTATCCAGACAGTTGGATCTGTTGTTCCATCGTGCGCCTCGATGTTTAAGGGTTTAAACCCTTCTGGAAATTCATGATCCATCACCTCACGGGTGAAGCATAGAGGGTGTGAAGCACCCCTGTATTTTGCGAATTTGTGGCATAGTTCAGACGGTATTGGTGTTCGGTGTTGACTCTGAACTGGGATGTGACCGGTCTATTTGGCTTGATAGACACCGGCCTATGTGTATGTACGTTCCCTTGGCCTGTAGATTGATCTAGTCTGGCCCGCCATTTTATTCAGGTCTTGGCATAGGTCGTACTTATGAGCCTGAGCCGATGTATCCTAGCCTTTACGGAGAGGAGGTGCAGGCTTGTGTACGGCGTTACGGGCCGCTTTGTCCCGTCCACGGGGTGGTCGGTCTGGTTGATTGGCCTGATCATACTTCGACGGAATTGGCACTGAGGCGTTGTCATCGAATTGGGGCAGCAGTTTATGCTTAGGATAGCTCTTTGTTTGGCCTTTAGAGGCGTACCGTTCTTCAGCGTCTAGAACATCGTTCCATCCATGGTTGAGCATATCCTGTTTGGCTCTAAGCCGCCGCTGCAGCTTTTTCAGGCTCCTTGCGGTGGCAATGAGCTGTTGTTGAAAACGCTTTTGTTCGAGCAGTTCTTCTAGGACAATATACTCTTGTCTCCTAGGCTGATGTCCTCCTCGGAGACAGGTTGATAGCTGCTGGTCATCCGCGTCGCCGTGATCGGTCAGCGGTTCCTTTGGACTATGTTCGCCATCCTCTCGTTCGTCCTGCTCTATCACTAGCTCCATGGTGTCATCGGCTTGTTCCGGATCTCATTGTTGTCACTTACAGTGTTACTATTTTTCCCTTTACGGGATCGAGATTGTTGCTTCTGACGTTGACGTTTGGGGGGGTTCATCGATGGGCTTGTCCTGCTCTGGATTGATATCATCGTCGCCCTCCTTTTCATGAGGTGTGTCCACCATGTATACGTCTTATGTAGATCTAGCCGTCCACCTCCCGGTTGCAGGCGGGTTTGTACTTAGATCGGCTTCGGCATTGTGGTCCATCCCATCGATGTCTTCGGAAGCGTAATCTAATAGTTCGGTTAAGTCCTCGACCGTGGCTACCAAGTGGGTGGTGGGTGGGAAGCGAAATTCCCTGTCCTCAGCCCCCCAGTTCGAACTGGGCATAATTTGGCTGGGAATCCTCCACTAGGGATAGAGATTTCAATAAGTCTAGCACTTCATCTAAAGGTGTGTGCGTGGCATGTGTTCGAATATCTGCAAGGCTGAGTTCGGCAACGGCCGCTCGATCGGGTCCAAAAGATGCTAATCCTGAGAGTTCGGAACTTGTGGATGGAAACGAGTCCGGAGATCCGATGAGAGAATGATACGTCCAAAACGTATCTATAATTTCTGCTTGCTCCATGCCTCTTTTGTGTGATATTGCTATGATATTTATGCACTTCCATATACTTTTGATCATATTTGGACTAACCTATTAACTCAGTGCACCCCAGTGCCAGTTTCTGTTTTCTGCTGTTTTTGTATTTCAGTTTTTCCCATTACGTAAACTGCCAGAAAAATTCCGGGAAAAATATATAAAAAATCAGCGTTCCGGAAGCTTCCATGCGGCCAAAGTAGGGCTGGAGGGGGGCCACCAGGCCTCCAGGTGGCCAGGGGGCGCCCCCCCCCCCTAGGCCGCGCCGCCAGGGCGCCTGGGCTCCCCAGGCCCCCTCTGATGCCCCCCTTTGGCATATATTTACACCGCGTCCCGAAACCCTCGAGGACGGAACCCTTTTTCGCGATCTCATCTCTGTTACGCCGCCGCCGCGCTTCCAAGATCGGGAGCACCAGGAGAACTCTTCCCGGCACCCTGCCGGAGGGGAGGATCACCACCGGGAGCCTCTCCACCACCATGGACGCCTCCCGGATGAGTTGTGAGTAGTCTCCCTTGGACCATGGGTCCATGACCAGTAGCTATGTGATGTTCTCCTCCCCTTCTTGTTCTTCGCTAATTAGACCTCGTGAGCTGCCCTACATGATTGAGGCACATATGTAATCCTTATGCTGTTGCTATGATGAGTTTGCTGGGATCCGATGGATTATGAGATTATGTTCAGATTGTGTTTGAGTAATATATTTGATTTACCTCTTTTATATTTATGTTCTTGAGTAATTCTTGCATGTTCTCCGTTGCTGTTTATTGCTTTGGCCAAGTAGTAGGTAGTAACTCCAAGAGGGAACGTTATGCTTGATTGTGGGTTCATGCCCCTCGATGACTAGCTTGAGTGACAGAAACATGAGTCTAGGGGATGTGATGTTGCCACAAGGGGGGAAACAATGGTGCTTGTACTTGCGGGTGCAAGGATTGTTTACTTTACGCAAAGTTCTTTTAATGCAGTTGTCTGTTGCTTTGAGTTTACACTATGGGTGGGACTCGCAACTTAATACCAGCGAGATGTTCTGGATAGATATCTCAAGGTGGATGATTAGTAGTAGATGCAGATGGATTTCGGTCTAGTTGCCATTGCGTACCGCCTATGCTTTGAACCTCTACCTTTCTTGCAGCATAGTTAGCATTGGTTTGCGCACATAATTCTGTCAATTGCCCAGCCGTAATTTGTTTACCTCACATAGCTGTTTTATCGTCTTTTGGGAGAGAGACATCACTAGTGAACATCATGGGACCCCGGAACATATTACCATCACTGATCACATCCGCTATGTACTTTATGTTTTTACTTACTAGTTGAAGTTATACCTATCACTATTATCTCTTGCGTTTGATCCTTTGTAAACGACAAGGCCGGAGGGATTGACAACCTCTCTGTACTCGTTGGGAGCAAAGTTATTTGTATCTGTGTGCAGGTCCAGTTGATTACTAAATATCTGGCGTCGTTAGCAGTTGACACCTTCTTGTTGAACCTTGGAGTCTCAGGGGAATTCGATCCTTGGTATCTTTGCCAAGGGAAAACTACCGCTACACTGCATCTCAAACCTTCCACTTGGGGTAACCAACGAGGGGCGAATTTTTATGGCGCCGTTGCCGGGGACTCCACTCTTCAAGATAGGGGAGTTGCACGCTATCTTTTACCTTTGCTTTTTAGTCTTGTTAGTTTACCTTTCAGTTTTTGCTTTAGTATCCTTTATCAAAAATCACAAAAATAGTTATCTCATTCTTTAGTTGTGGTTATGTCTGGTCCTTTTGTCTTTGGTGAGGCAAAAGTTCTCACCTTTAAACAAAGAGGTGGGGAAAGTTTAAAAGATGCTTGGTATAGAATTAATGATTCTCAAAAAAGAGCCACCAAGAAGCAATCTACTACTATCCTGCTTAGAAATTTTTATGTTGGAATTACTTCTTGGAATAGGTTTATTCTAGATTCTGCTATCAATTTAAATTTCCTAGAGGCCCCAGTTTGGGAATCTCTTAGTATTATTGAAAATCTTGTTGGAAATCCCCCTGTTGTTAGTATTCAAGAGGACATCACCCTAGCTCACATTATGAAAAAACTTGAAAAGATAGAGCTAGAGATGCCAAACATTAATAAGATAAATGAGTTGGATCATAAGATCCAAGGGAATTTGAATAGGCTTGATAGCTCCATGCATAAAATTCTCAAAACTTTGGAGACCATCAAATCCCATGACTTGGATTCTTCTAGGATAGACAAGATTGAGGAAATCTTTGATACTCTAGGAACTACTTTCTCCTCAATCAAAACCAAAAAGGTAGAAACTCCGGCAAAGAAGGAGCCTAAGTTCGTTTACGTTCCAAAGGCTCCCCACTCCAAAAGTAATCCATCTATTGCCAAAGGGGTTGAAACTGTGAAGACTTTGGAAGAAACACCTCTCTTTGATAAATTTATAAATGAATCTTCCCTTGACTTTTTTCCTTTTGGTCTTCTCCCTAGAAGTATCTCTATGAGGCCTTTATTTGAAAGTCCTCTTAAGACTAGTTGTACTATTGAAGAGCTTTTTGATGATCTTGATGATGGTTCAATTGATACAACTTGATCTTTTTGCATTATGCCTAGCTTAAAGGCATAAAAGAAAGCGCTTTTGGGAGGCAGCCCACAATGAATAAAATTTTATTTTGCTTTTGTTGTGTCTTGATGTTGTTACTACAGTAGCATCATCATTGTATCTTTACTTTTTAGCTTTGTGCCAAGTGTAGCCTCTGATTGCAAGAAAGTTCAAAAGTTGTGACGTGCTGTCCAGGAAACGGATTCTGTCCTTGGACAGAAAAATTCGTATAAAATCACCAGATCATCCTTTTGGTCTGAATTGTTTCGACAACGTGCTCTATACAATTGTCTTTCGGGCGTCTGTTCTGAGTTTTTTGATTTGAGTTGCAGAAGTGCCCCGAAAAAATCATTTACTACCTGCTGGTCTGTTTTTCACAGATTCTGTCCTGTTTTGCCTTTTCTTCATTTTGCAAACCTTGAGCTTGCTTTTTCTTTGTAAAAACCTTTTGGCAATCTTGAGAAACAGTAGACCTTCAAGAATATCCTTATTTCCAGCAAGGAACAATTATTTTATTATGTGTACTAACCTCGCTAATCAGATTATGATGAGTTATGTATGAAGGGAGTTTTCAAGTGTGCGAGGGAAGATGATAAAAAGATTCAGGAGTGTCAAAACGCTCAAGCTTGGGGATGCCCCCATGCACCCCCAAGAAATATTCAAGAAGACTCAAGCGTCTAAGCTTGGGGATGCCCCCGTGCATCCCCTTCTCCATCAACATTATCAGTTCGTCTTTCGTTCCACTATATTTTTATCACTTCATGTGTTATGTGCTATGCTTGGAGCGTCTTGCTTTTAGTTTCCTTTTTAGTTATCTTTAGCTTTGCTTGCTGTTCATAACGAGTTGGAACTCAGCTTTCTTTGTGTGGGAGAGAAACACGCTCCACTTCAACCTAGAACACAACATAGAATTTTCATGTTTATCCTTGCTGTGTGTGTTCTTTGTCTTTCAATAGCTACTATCATGTTCAGCTCTTAGTTTCCATGCTTATCTTTTTAAAGAGCTTTTTTTAGTTGGTCGCTGGAACTCTCTTTAGTTATCATGCTTATCTTGTTAAGGGAGTTGGCTTCTGTTGCACTGGTTGATATGTCTATGATAAAAATGCTATGTGCATAATGCTGCTTAGTAGTTCATGTTTTCTTATGGTTTGTCTCAAATAGCTGGGGGGTTCCCAATGTGTTATTGGAGTACCAACATGATTTGTTTGCCTATGATGTGGTATGGTTTAGTGATATCTTCCTTCAAGAATTTATTTTTATTGACTTGGCGTATGCTCACGCATATTTAAGACTGTAAAGAAAGTCTGTCAAGCCTTGATGATCTTTAATTTCTGAGTAGCGATATAACTTCCATGCCCGATTCAATGTTGCTTTGTCGCTCTGCATGATTATGACCGTCATTGCTCTTTTAGTTGGTTGCTCCCAGTCTTTTGCTAACCTCCACCTGTACTAAGCGGACTGACTGCTTGTGCATCCAAAATCCTTTAAACCAGTTATGCCATATGAGTCCACCATACCTTCCTATACATGGTATTTACCTGCCATTCCTAACGAAGACTTTCATGTACCATTTCGAAATCAAGAAAAGCATTTCTGTTTTGTGCCTCTGTTTTAGTTCATGAGGAAGTAGTAGTTAATTCATGATCTTTTTAAGTTGGACAAGCTTCACACCGGGATTGCATGTCTAATGTGCAAACCCATAATACGAGAAGGAACTGGCATAGAGTGCGCCCGGCTCATTAAAAAATAATACAACAAACAAACCCTCCTTCACGCTTTGTTCATGAGAAATCAGAAAACTTTGGCAGTGATAAACAAAGGAGATTAAGAGGATGAGACCGTCCTCATTCGGGAGCCGTTCCTCCAAACTTGTCCAGCTCAAGAAGTAATTGAGTTATCTGCTAGCATTCGTTGATGAAACATGCATATCTAAAAATAATAATTTTACTTCTGTTTTTAAAACCAAGAGCTCTGGTACATGCTTTGTCTTTGTTTCCGACCATGGGTTTTCAACCTTGCCAACAAAAGCCACGGTTCGAGAGTCTCCACCTTCTTTAAAGCACCAACTATTGAGAGCATGATTGTCATTCTGAGTGTAATGTGCATTGTCCCAAAGTACCATTGTCTTTTGCATGATTATGATATCGTTTATTCTGAAATCATTGTATCTAGTCGTAACTTAAACCTTGGAGGTGCCCCTGCATTTATGTTTTGCTTCACTAAAGGGGGCAAGCGAGATACCACTTTATCATATTTGCACACCATGCTCACTACAAATCTATTTGATGTTTCAGTATCATATTGTAAAACTTTCAGTTCTTTGTGATTTTCTCATGAGGCAACTTAATTACTATAGATTCATTATCTCAGTAAGCTTTTGTCATGTGACTATAAAAGGTCCTTATATGGTTAATAGCATGTCACCACAGAAATTATGCTTGTTATCATTTACCTACTCGAGGACGAGCAGGAATTAAGCTTGGGGATGTTGATACGTCCAAAACGTATCTATAATTTCTGCTTGCTCCATGCCTCTTTTGTGTGATATTGCAATGATATTTATGCACTTCCATACACTTTTGATCATATTTGGACTAACCTATTAACTCAGTGCACCCTAGTGCCAGTTTCTGTTTTCTGCTGTTTTTGTATTTCAGTTTTTCCCATTACGTAAACTGCCAGAAAAATTCTGGGAAAAATATATAAAAAATCAACGTTCCGGAAGCTTCCATGCGGCCAAAGTAGGGCTGGAGGGGGGCCACCAGGCCTATAGGCGGCCAGGGGGCGCCCCCCCTAGGCCGCGCCGCCAGGGCGCCTCGGCCCCCCAGGCCCCCTCTGATGGCCCCCTTTGGCATATATTTACACCGCGTCCCGAAACCCTCGGGGACGGAACCCTTTTTCGCGATCTCATCTCTGTTCCGTCGTCGCCACGCTTCCAAGATCGGGAGCACCAGGAGAACTCTTCCCGGCACCCTGCCGGAGGGGAGGATCACTACCGGGAGCCTCTCCACCACCATGGACGCCTCCCGGATGAGTTGTGAGTAGTCTCCCTTGGACCATGGGTCCATGACCAGTAGCTATGTGATGTTCTCCTCCCCTTCTTGTTCTTCACTAATTAGACCTCGTGAGCTGCCCTACATGATCGAGGCACATATGTAATCCTTATGCTGTTGCTATGATGAGTTTGCTGGGATCCGATGGATTATGAGATTATGTTCAGATTGTGTTTGAGTAATATATTTGATTTACCTCTTTTATATTTATGTTCTTGATTAATTCTTGCATGTTCTCTGTTGCTGTTTATTGCTTTGGCCAAGTAGTAGGTAGTAACTCCAAGAGGGAACGTTATGCTTGATTGTGGGTTCATACCCCTCGATGACTAGCTTGAGTGACAGAAACATGAGTCTAGGGGATGTGATGTTGCCACAAGGGGGAAAGCAACGGTGCTTGTACTTGCGGGTGCAAGGATTGTTTACTTTACGCAAAGTTCTTTTAATGCAGTTGTCTGTTGCTTTGAGTTTACACTATGGGTGGGACTCACAACTTAATACCAGCGAGATGTTCTGGATAGATATCTCAAGGTGGATGACTAGTAGTAGATGCAAATGGATTTCGGTCTACTTGCCTTGGCGTACCGCCCATGCTTTGAACCTCTACCTTTCTTGCAGCATAGTTAGCATTGGTTTGCGCACATAATTCTGTCAATTGCCCAGCTGTAATTCGTTTACCTCACATAGCTGTTTTATCGTCTTTTGGGAGAGAGACCTCACTAGTGAACATCATGGGAATCCGGTCCATATTACCATCACTGATCACATCCGCTATTTACTTTATGGTTTTACTTACTAGTTGCAGTTATACCTATCACTATTATCTCTTGCGTTTGATCCTTTGTAAACGACAAGGCCGGAGGGATTGACAACCTCTCTGTACTCGTTGGGAGCAAAGTTATTTGTATCTGTGTGCAGGTCCAGTTGATTGCTAAATATCTGGCGCCGTTAGCAGTTGACACCTTCTTGTTGAACCTTGGAGTCTCAGGGGAATTCGATCCTTGGTATCTTTGCCAAGGGAAAACTACCTCTACAATGCATCTCAAACCTTCCACTTGGGGTAACCAACGAGGGGCGAGAAGCCATCAGGGAAGTCCCGCTCCAGGCCGGACCTGTGTGCGGTTCAAGTGCCACAGAGCTTGCGATCTCCGTGGCAGGATTAATCTTCGTCCTTAGATGAAGTGACCTGCTCTGGATCTATGTCCGGAGCTGTTGTAGGTGTTATCCCCTGTACGGGGTCTGATGACAGATCTACGTCATGTTCATCATGGTGGCAGGGAGTAGCTGCCATGGGTGCGAATCCGTTGAAGATCAAATCTCCACGGACAACGAAGTAGTTTAAGCTTCCAAACTTGATGTGATGACCAGGGGCATAGCTATCAAGCTACTTGAGGTGGCCTTCAGTGTTGGCACGATGCACGAAGCTGCCAAACACGAAGAGCTGGCCCGGGAAAAAAACTCCCTCGGTGGTGGCGTCGTTGGTGACGAAGCAAGCCATTGATCCTTCCGTCAATGACACAGTGGAACTTTCACTGAAAGCACCAATGTCGGTGTCAAAACCGACAGATCTCGGGTAGGGGTCCCAAACTATGCGTCTGAGGATCGATGGTAACAGGAGATGATGTCTACTACACAGCCTTCTTCTTGTAGACGTTGTTGGGCCTCCAAGTGCAGAGATTTGTAGGACAGTAGCAAATTTCCCGCAAGTGAATGACCTAAGGTTAATCAATCCATGGGAGGCATAGGATGAAGATGGTCTCTCTCAAACAACCCTGCAAACAAATAACAAAGAGTCTCTTGTGTCCCCAACACACCCAATACAATGCCAATTTGTATAGGTGCACTAGGTCGGCGAAGAGATGGTGATACAAGTGCAATATGGATGGTAGATATAGGTTTTTGTAATCTGAAAATATAAAAACAGCAAGGTAGCAAGTGGTAAACGTGAGCATAAACGGTGTTGCAATGATCGGAAACAAGGCCTAGGGTTCATACTTTCACTAGTGCAAGTTCTCTCAACAATAATAACATAACTGGATCATATAACTATTCCTCAACATGCAACAAAGAGTCACTCCAAAGTCACTAATAGCGGAGAACAAACGAAGAGATTATTGTACGGTACGAAACCACCTCAAAGTTATTATTTCTGATCGATCTATTCAAGAGTCAGTAGTAAAATAATACGAAGCTATTCTTTCCGTTCGATCAATCATAGAGTTCATACTAGAATAACACCTTAAGATACAAATCAACCAAAACCCTAATGCCACCTAGATACTCCAACGTCACCTCAAGTATCCGTGGGTATGATTATACGATATGCATCACAAGATCTTAGATTCAACTATTCAACCAACACAAAGTACTTCAAAGAGTGCCCCAAAGTTTCTATCGGAGAGTCAAGATGAAAACGTGTGCCAACCCCTATGCATAGATTCCCAAGGTGACGGAACCCGCAAGTTGATCACAAAAACATACATCAAGTGAATCAATAGAATACCCCATTGTCACCATGGGTCCCACGCAAGACATACATCAAGTGTTCTCAAATCCTTAAAGACTCAATTCGATAAGATAACTTCAAAGGGAAAACTCAAACCATTACAAGAGAGTAGAGGGGGAGAAGCATCATAAGATCCAACTATAATAGCAAAGCTCGCGATACATCAATATCATGCCATCTCAAGAACACGAGAGAGAGAGAGAGAGAGAGAGAGAGAGAGAGAGAGAGAGAGTGAGAGAGAGAGAGATCAAACACATAGCAACTGTTACATACCCTCAGCCCCGAGGGTGAACTGAAGGAAATATGCCCTAGAGGCAATAATAAAGATGTTATTTGTATTTCCTTATATCATGATAAATGTCTTTTATTCATGCTAGAATTGTATTAACCGGAAACTTAGTACATGTGTGGATACATAGACAAAAGAGTATGTCCCTAGTATGCCTCTACTAGACTAGCTCATTGATCAAAGATGGTTATGTTTCCTAGCCATAGACATGAGTTGTCATTTGATCAACGGGATCACATCATTAGGAGAATGATGTGATGGACAAGACCCATCCGTTAGCATAGCACTATGATCGTTTAGTTTTACTGCTATTGCTTTCTTCATGACTTATACATGTTCCTATGACTATGAGATTATGCAACTCCCGAATACCGTAGGAACACCTTGTGTGCTATCAAACATCACAACGTAATTGGGTGATCATAAAGATGCTCTACAGGTGTCTCCGAAAGTATTCGTGGTGTTGGCATAGATCAAGATTAGGATTTGTCACTCCGAGTGTCGGAGAGGTATCTCTGGGCCCTCTCGGTAATACACATCACAATAAGCCTTGCAAGCAAAAGACTACTGAGTTAGTCACGAGATGATGTGTTACGGAACGAGTAAAGAGACTTGCCAGTAACGAGATTGAACTAGGTATGGAGATACCGACGATCGAATCTCGGGCAAGTAACATACCGATGACAAAAGGAACAACGTATGTTGTTATGCGGTTTTGACCGATAAAAGATCTTCGTAGAATATGTAGGAGCCAATATGAACATCCAGGTTCCGCTATTGGTTATTGACCGGAGATGAGTCTCGGTCATGTCTACATAGTTCTCGAACCCGTAGGGTCCGCACGCTTAACGTTTGATGACGATCGGTATTATGAGTTTATGAGTTTTGATGTACCGAAGGTAGTTCGGAGTCCCGGATGAGATCACGGACATGACGAGGAGTCTCGGAATGTCCGAGACATAAAGATTGATATATTGGACGACTATATTCGGACACCGGAAGTGTTCCGGAAAAGTTTCGGATTTATCGGGAATGCCGGAGGGGGTTACCGGAACCCCCTACGAGAGGGGATGGTCCATAGTGGGCCTAAAGGGAAAGAGAGAGGCAGCCCATAGGGCTGGCCGGCGCCCCCACCTAGGGTTCCTAGTTGGACTAGGATTGGGGGGGGCGCCACCTCTCCTATTCCTTTCCCCCTTCTTCCTTTCGGTGAATCCTACTAGGAATAGGATTGCAATCCTATTCCTAGTAGGACTCCCTCCCTAGCCGCACCAGGAAGGGCCGGCCGGCCTCCCTCCCCTGCTCCTTTATATACGGGGGCAGGGGGCACCCAAAGACACACAAGTTGAATTGTTTTAGCCGTGTGCGGTGCCCCCCTCCACAGAATCACACCTCGGTCATACCGTCGCGGAGCTTAGGCGAAGCCCTGCGCCGGTGAACACATCATATCCGTCACCACGCCGTCGTGCTGACGAAACTCTCCCGTGAAGCTCAACTGGATCAAGAGCTCGTGGGACGTTATCAAGCTGAACGTGTGCTGAACGCGGAGGTGCCGTACGTTCGGTGCTTGATCGGTTGGATCGCGAAGAAGTTCGACAACATCAACCGCGTCACTTGACGCTTCCGCTCCCGGTCTACGAGGGTACGTAGACACACTCTCCCCTCTCGTTGCTATGCATCTGGTAGATAGATCTTGCGTGATCGTAGGAAAATTTTAAAATACTACGTTCCCCAACACCGTTAGCATAGCACTATGATCGTTTAGTTTAACTGCTATTGCTTTCTTCATGACTTATACATGTTCCTATGACTATGAGATTATGCAACTCCCGAATACCGTAGGAACACCTTGTGTGCTATCAAACGTCACAACGTAACTGGGTGATCATAAAGATGCTCTACATGTGTCTCCGAAAGTATTTGTGGTGTTGGCATAGATCAAGATTAGGATTTGTCACTCCGAGTGTCGGAGATGTATCTCTGGGCCCTCTCGGTAACACACATCACAATAAGCCTTGCAAGCAAAAGACTAATGAGTTAGTCACGAGATGATGTGTTACGGAACGAGTAAAGAGACTTGCCGGTAACGAGATTGAACTAGGTATAGAGATACCGACGATCGAATCTCGGGCAAGTAACATACCGTTTGACAAAAGGAACAACGTATGTTGTTATGCGGTTCTGACCGATAAAAGATCTTCGTAGAATATGTAGGAGCCAATATGAACATCCAGGTTCCGCTATTGGTTATTGACCGGAGATGAGTCTCGGTCATGTCTACATAGTTCTCGAACCCGTAGGGTCCGCACGCTTAACGTTTGATGACGATCTGTATTATGAGTTTATGAGTTTTGATGTACCGAAGGTAGTTCGGAGTCCCGGATGAGATCACGGACATGACGAGGAGTCTCGGAATGTCCGAGACATAAAGATTGATATATTGGACGACTATATTCGGACACCGGAAGTGTTCCGGAAAAGTTTCGGATTTAACGGGATTGCCGGAGGGGGTTACCGGAACCCCCTACGAAGGGGGATGGTCCATAGTGGGCCTTATGGAAAAGAGAGAGGCAGCCCATAGGGGCTGGCCGGCGCCCCACCTAGGGTTCCTAGTTGGACTAGGATTGGGGGGCGCCACCTCTCCCTCTTTTCCTTTCCCTCTCTTCCTTCTTTGGTAGTTCCTACTAGGAATAGGATTGCAATCCTATTCCTAGTAGGATTGCACCCCTAGCCGCACCATAGAAGGGCCGGCCGGCCTCCCTGTTGCTCCTTTATATACGGGGGCAGGGGGCACCCAAAGACACACAAGTTGAATTGTTCCAGCCGTGTGCGGTGCCCCCCTCCACAGAAACACACCTCGGTCATACCGTCGCGGTGCTTAGGCGAAGCCCTGCGCCGGTGAATACATCATATCCGTCACCACGCCGTCGTGCTGACGAAACTCTCCCGTGAAGCTCAACTGGATCAAGAGCTCGTGGGACGTCATCAAGCTGAACGTGTACTGAACGCGGAGGTGTCGTACGTTCGGTGCTTGATCGGTTGAATCGCGAAGAAGTTCGACTACATCAACCGCGTCACTTGATGCTTCCGCTTCCGGTCTACGAGGGTACGTAGACACACTCTTCCCTCTCGTTGCTATGCATCTGGTAGATAGATCTTGCGTGATCGTAGGAAAACTTTAAAATACTACGTTCCCCAACAGTGGCATCATGAGCCAGGTCTATGCGTAGATGATATGCACGAGTAGAACACAATGAGTTGTGGGCGATACTAGTCATACTGCTTACCAGCATGTCATACTTTGCTTCGGCGGTATTGTGAGATGAAGCGGCCCGGACCGACATTACGCGTACGCTTACGCGAGACTTGTTTCACCGTTACGAGCACTCGTTGCTTAAAGGTGACCGGCGGGTGTCTGTCTCTCTCACTTTAGCTGAATCAAGTGTGGCTACGCCCGGTCCTTGTGAAGGTTAAAACAGCACATACTTGACGAAACATCGTTGTGGTTTTGTATGCGTAGGTAAGAACGGTTCTTGCTAAGCCCGTAGCAGCCACGTAAAACTTGCAACAACAAAGTAGAGGACGTCTAACTTGTTTTTGCAGGGCATGTTGTGATGTGATATGGTCAAGACATGACGAGTTATACGGTTTTGTATGAGATGATCATGTTTTGTAATGTTATCGGCAACTGGCAGGAGCCATATGGTTGTCGCTTTATTGTATGAAATGCAATCGCCATGTAATTGCTTTACTTTATCACTAAGCGGTAGCGATAGTCGTAGAAGCAATAGTTGGCGAGACGACAACGATGCTACGATGGAGATCAAGGTGTCGCGCCGGTGACGAAGGTGATCATGCAGGTGCTTTGGAGATGGAGATCAAAAGCACAAGATGATGATGGCCATATCATGTCACATATTTTTGATTGCATGTGATGTTTATCTTATTATGCTTCTTATTTTGCTTAGAACGACGGTAGCATTATAAGATGATCCCTTACTAAATTTCAAGGTATAAGTGTTCTCCCTGAGTATGCACCGTTGCGAAAGTTCGTCGTGCCGAGACACCACTTGATGATCGGGTGTGATAAGCTCTACGTTCAAATACAACTGGTGTAAGCCAGTTTTGCACACGCAGAATACTCGGGTTAAACTTGACGAGCCTAGCATATGCAGATATGGCCTCGGAACACTGGAGACCGAAAGGTCGAGCGTGAATCATATAGTAGATATGATCAACATAAGATGTTCACCATTGAAACTACTCCATCTCACGTGATGATCGGACATGGTTTAGTTGATTTGGATCACGTGATCATTTAGATGACCGGAGGGCTGTCTATCTAAGTGGGAGTTCTTTAAATTAATATGATTAAATTGAACTTTAATTTATCATGAACTTAGTCCTGATAGTTTTTGCATATCTATGTTGTTGTAGATCAATGGCCCGTGCTACCGTTCCTTTGAATTTTAATGCATTCCTAGAGAAAGCTAAGTTGAAAGATGATGGTAGCAATTACACGGACTGGGTTCGTAACTTGAGGATTATCCTCATTGCTGCACAGAAGAATTATGTCCTTGAAGCACCGCTAGGTGACAAGCCCCCTCCCGCTAATGTAGACGCTTTGAACGTCTGACAGTCGCGGTCTGATGACTACACGATAGTTCAGTGTGCCATGCTTTATGGCTTAGAACCGGGACTTCAACGACGTTTTGAACGTCATGGACCATATGAGATGTTCCAGGAGTTGAAGTTAATATTTCAAGCAAATGCCCGAATTGAGAAATATGAGATTTCCAATAAGTTCTATAGCTGCAAGATGGAGGAGAATAGTTCTATCAGTGAACACTTGCTCAGAATGTCTGGGTACTACAATCATATGACTCAACTTGGTTGCAAAGTTGACGAGGATAGTGTTATTGATAGAGTTCTTCAATCACTGCCACCAAGCTATAAAGGCTTTGTGATGAACTATAATATGCAAGGGATGCAAAAGACAATTCCCGAGCTCTTCGCTATGCTCAAGGCTGCGGAGGTAGAAATCAAGAAGGAGCATCAAGTGTTGATGGTTAACAAGACCACTAGTTTCAAGAAAAAGGGCAAGGGAAAGAAGGGGAACTTCAAGAAGAATAGCAAGACAGTTGCTACTCCCACGAAGAAACCCAAGTCTGGAGCCAAGCCTGAAACTGAGTGCTTCTACTGCAAGGGGACTGGACACTGGAAGCGGAACTGCCCCAAGTATTTGGCGGATAAGAAGGATGGCAAGGTGAACAAAGGTATATGTGATATACATGTTATTGATGTGTACCTTACTAATGCTCGTAGTAGTACCTGGGTATTTGATACCGGTTCGGTTGCTAATATTTGTAACTCGAAACAGGGACTACGGATCAAACGAAGATTGGCTAAGGACGAGGTGACGATGCGCATGGGAAACGGTTCCAAAGTCGATGTGATCGCCGTCGGCACGCTACCTCTACATCTACCTTCGGGATTAGTTTTAGACCTAAATAATTGTTATTTGGTGCCAGCGTTGAGCATGAACATTATATATGGATCTTGTTTGTTGCGAGACGGTTATTCATTTAAATCAGAGAATAATGGTTGTTCTATTTTTATGAATAATATCTTTTATGGTCATGCACCCTTGAAGAGTGGTCTATTCTTATTGGATCTCGATTGTAGTGATACACATATTCATAATATTGAAACCAAAAGATACAAGGTTAATAATGATAGTGCAACTTATTTGTGGCACTGCCGTTTAGGTCATATTGGTGTAAAACGCATGAAGAAACTCCATAGTGACGGACTTTTGGAATCACTTGATTATGAATCACTTGGTGCTTGCGAACCATGCCTCATGGGCAAGATGACTAAAACTCCGTTCTCCAGAACTATGGAGCGAGCAACAGATTTGTTGGAAATCATACATACCGATGTGTGTGGGCCAATGAGTGTTGAAGCTCGCGGCGGGTATCGTTATTTTCTGAACTTCACTGATGATTTGAGCAGATATGGGTATATCTACTTAATGAAGCACAAATTTGAAACATTTGAAAAGTTCAAAGAATTTCAGAGTGAAGTAGAGAATCATCGTAACAAGAAAATAAAGTTTCTACGATCTGATCGTGGAGGAGAATATTTGAGTTACGAGTTTGGTCTTCATTTGAAACAATGTGGAATAGTTTCACAACTCACGCCACCCGGAACACCACAGCGTAATGGTGTGTCTGAATGTCGTAACCGTACTTTATTGGATATGGTACGATCTATGATGTCTCTTACCGATTTACCACTATCGTTTTGGGGTTATGCTTTAGAGACAGCTGCATTCACGTTAAATAGGGCACCATCTAAATCCGTTGATACGACACCTTATGAACTATGGTTTGGCAAGAAACCAAAGTTGTCGTTTCTTAAAGTTTGGGGCTGCGATGCTTATGTGAAAAAGCTTCAACCTGATAAGCTCGAACCCAAGTCGGAGAAATGTGTCTTCATAGGATACCCAAAAGAGACTGTTGGGTACACCTTCTATCACAGATCCGAAGGCAAGATATTCGTTGCTAAGAATGGATCCTTTCTAGAGAAGGAGTTTCTCTCGAAAAAAGTGAGTGGGAGGAAAGTAGAACTTGATGAGGTAATTGTACCTTCTCCCGGATAGGAAAGTAGTACATCACAGAAAATTGTTCCAGTGATTCCTACACCAATCAGTGAGGAAGTTAATGATGATGATCATGAAACTTTGGATCAAGTTTCTGCTGAACGTCGTAGATCAATCAGAGTACGTTCCGCACCAGAGTGGTACGGCAACCCAGTTCTGGAAATCATGTTACTAGACCATGATGAACCTGCGAACTATGAGGAAGCGATGATGAGCCCAGATTCCGCAAAATGGCTTGAAGCCATGAAATCTGAGATGGGATCCATGTATGAGAACAAAGTGTGGACTTTGGTTGACTTGCCCGATGATCGGCAGGCCATCGAAAATAAATGGATCTTCAAGAGGAAGACCGACGCAGACGGTAATGTTACTGTTTATAAAGCTCGACTTGTTGCGAAAGGGTTTCGACAAGTTCAAGGAGTTGACTAAGATGAGACTTTCTCACCTGTAGCGATGCTTAAGTCTGTCCGAATCATGTTAGCAATTGCCGCATTTTATGATTATGAAATATGGCAAATGGATGTCAAAACAGCATTCCTGAATGGATATCTCAAAGAAGAGTTGTATATGATGCAACCAGAAGGTTTTGTCGATCCAAAAGGTGCTAACAAAGTATGCAAGCTCCAGCGATCCATCTATGGACTGGTGCAAGCATCTCGGAGTTGGAATATACGCTTTGATGTGGTGATCAAAGCATATGGTTTTATACAGACTTTTGGAGAAGCCTGTATTTACAAGAAAGTGAGTGGGAGCTCTGTAGCATTTCTAATATTATATGTGGATGACATATTGTTGATTGGAAATGATATAGAATTTCTGGATAGCATAAAAAGGATACTTGAATAAGAGTTTTTCAATGAAAGACCTCGGTGAAGCTGCTTATATATTAGGCATCAAGATCTATAGAGATAGATCAAGACGCTTAATTGGACTTTCACAAAGCACATACCTTGATAAGATTTTGAAGAAGTTCAAAATGGATCAGTCAAAGAAAGGGTTCTTGCATGTATTACAAGGTATGAAGTTGAGTAAGACTCAATGCCCGACCACTGCAGAAGATAGAGAGAAAATGAAAGTCATTCCCTATGCCTCAGCCATAGGATCTATCATGTATGCAATGCTGTGTACCAGACCTGATGTGTGCCTTGCTACAAGTTTAGCAGGGAGGTACCAAAGTAATCCAGGAGTGGATCACTGGACAGTGGTCAAGAACATCCTGAAGTATCTGAAAAGGACAAAGGATATGTTTCTCGTGTATGGAGGTGACAAAGAGCTCGTCGTAAACGGTTACGTTGATTCTAGCTTTGACACTGATCCGGATGACTCTAAGTCACAAACCGGATATGTATTTTTATTGAACGGTGGAGCTGTCAGTTGGTGCAGTTCCAAGCAGAGCGTCGTGGCGGGATCTACGTGTGAAGCGGAATACATAGCTGCTTCGGAAGCAGCAAATGAAGGAGTCTGGATGAAGGAGTTCATATCCGATCTAGGTGTAATACCTAGTGCATCGGGTCCAATGAAAATCTTTTGTGACAACACTGGAGCAATAGCCTTGGCGAAGGAATCTAGGTTTCACAAGAGAACAAAGCACATCAAAAGACGCTTCAATTCCATCCGCGATCTAGTCAAGGAGGGAGACATAGAGATTTGCAAAATACATACGGATCTGAATGTTGCAGACCCGTTGACTAAGCCTCTTCCACGGGCAAAACATGATCAGCACCAGGACTCCATGGGTGTGAGGATCATCACTTTGTAATCTAGATTATTGACTCTAGTTCAAGTGAGAGACTGAAGGAAATATGCCCTAGAGGCAATAAAAAAGATGTTATTTGTATTTCCTTATATCATAATAAATGTCTTTTATTCATGCTAGAATTGTATTAACCGGAAACTTAGTACATGTGTGGATACATAGACAAAACAGTATGTCCCTAGTATGCCTCTACTAGACTAGCTCATTGATCAAAGATGGTTATGTTTCCTAGCCATAGACATGAGTTGTCATTTGATCAATGGGATCACATCATTAGGAGAATGATGTGATGGACAAGACCCATCCGTTAGCATAGAACTATGATCGTTTAGTTTTACTGCTATTGCTTTCTTCATGACTTATACATGTTCCTATGACTATGAGATTATGCAACTCCCGAATACCGTAGGAACACCTTGTGTGCTATCAAACGTCACAACGTAACTGGGTGATCATAAAGATGCTCTACATGTGTCTTCGAAAGTATTCGTGGTGTTGGCATAGATCAAGATTAGGATTTGTCACTCCGAGTGTCGGAGAGGTATCTCTGGGCCCTCTCGGTAACACACATCACAATAAGCCATGCAAGCAAAAGACTAATGAGTTAGTCACGAGATGATGTGTTACGGAACGAGTAAAGAGACTTGCCAGTAACGAGATTGAACTAGGTATGGAGATACCGACGATCGAATCTCGGGCAAGTAACATACCGATGACAAAAGGAACAACGTATGTTGTTATGCGGTTTTGACCGATAAAAGATCTTCGTAGAATATGTAGGATCCAATATGAACATCCAGGTTCCGCTATTGGTTATTGACCGGAGATGAGTCTCGGTCATGCCTACATAGTTCTCGAACCCGTAGGGTCCGCACGCTTAACGTTTGATGACGATCGGTATTATGAGTTTATGAGTTTTGATGTACCGAAGGTAGTTCGGAGTCCCGGATGAGATCACGGACATGACGAGGAGTCTCGGAATATCCGAGACATAAAGATTGATATATTGGACGACTATATTCGGACACCGGAAGTGTTCCGGAAAAGTTTCGGATTTAACGGGATTGCCAGAGGGGGTTACCGGAACCCCCTACGAAGGGGGATGGTCCATAGTGGGCCTTATGGAAAAGAGATAGGCAGGCCATAGGGGCTGGCCGGCGCCCCACCTAGGGTTCCTAGTTGGACTAGGATTGGGGGGCGCCACCTCTCCCTCTTTTCCTTTCCCTCTCTTCCTTCTTTGGTAGTTCCTACTAGGAATAGGATTGCAATCCTATTCCTAGTAGGATTGCACCCCTAGCCGCACCATAGAAGGGCCGGCCGGCCTCCCCCTTGCTCCTTTATATACGGGGGCAGGGGGGCACCCAAAGACACACAAGTTGAATTGTTCCAGCCGTGTGCGGTGCCCCCCTCCACAGAAACACACCTCGGTCATACCGTCGCGGTGCTTAGGCGAAGCCCTGCGCCGGTGAATACATCATATCCGTCACCACGCCGTCGTGCTGACGAAACTCTCCCGTGAAGCTCAACTGGATCAAGAGCTCGTGGGACGTCATCAAGCTGAACGTGTGCTGAACGCGGAGGTGCCGTACGTTCGGTGCTTGATCGGTTGAATCGCGAAGAAGTTCGACTACATCAACCGCGTCACTTGACGCTTCCGCTTCCGGTCTACGAGGGTATGTAGACACACTCTTCCCTCTCGTTGCTATGCATCTGGTAGATAGATCTTGCGTGATCGTAGGAAAATTTTAAAATACTACGTTCCCCAACATGAACTACTCCTCCCTCGTCATGGAGAGCGCCACGATGATGAAGATGGCCACCGGAGAGGCATTCCCCCCTCCGGCAGGGTGCAAGAACGGATCTAGATTGGTTTTGGGTGGCAACAAAGCCTTTCAGTGGCGGAACTCCAGATCTAGGTTATTTTCCGGAGGTTTCTATATTTATAGGGTTTTTTGGCGTAGTGCACAAGTCAGGGGGTCTCCGGGCTGTCCACGAGATAGGGGGGCGCGCCTGGGGGGTGGGCGTGCCCAGGGGTGTGGGTGCGCCCCCCACCCTCGTGTGCAGCCCGTGACTCTCCTAGCCCAACTCTTTTACTATGGGGGCTTCTTTTGGTCCATAAAAATTCATCAAAAATTGGCACGTGAATGGGACTCCGTTTGATATTCCTTTTCTGTAAAACTGAAAAACAAGGAAAAAACAGAAACTGACATTGGGCTCTGGGTTAATAGGTTAGTCTCAAAAATCATATAAAATAGCATATAAATGCATATAAAACATCCTAGAAGGACAACATAATAGCATTGAACAATCAAAAATTATAGATATGCTGGAGACGTATCAAGCATCCCCAAGCTTAATTCCTGCTCGTCCTCGAGTAGGTAAGTGATAAAAACATAATTTTTGATGCAGAATGCTAACCAACATAATTCTCAATGTAATTTTCTTTATTCCGGCATGAATGTTCAGATCCGAAAGATTCAATATAAAAGTCTGTATTGACATAAGAATAATAATACTTCAAGCATACTAACAAAGCAATCATGCTTCTCAAGACAACATGGCAAAAGAAAGTTATCCCTACAAAATCATATAGTCTGGCTATGCTCCCTCTTCATCACACAAAATATTTAAATCATGCACAACCCCGGTTTCAGCCAAGCAATTGTTTCACACTCAAAAAATTTCAAACCTTTCAACTTTCACGCAATACATGAGCGTGATCCATGGATATATATAGCACTATGTAGAATAGGGTGGTGGTTGTGGAGAATACAAAAGAACAAGATAGTCTCACATCAACTAGGCATATCAATGGGATATGGAGATGCCCATCAATAGATATCAATGTGAGTGAGTAGGGATTTCCATGCAACGGATGTACTAGAGCTATAAGTGTATGAAACCTCAACAAAAGAATCTAAGTGTGTGTGCATCCAACTTGCTTGCTCATGAAGACCTAGGGCATTTTGAGGAAGCCCATCGTTTGAATATACAAGCCAAGTTCTAAAATGGAAATTCCCACTAGTATATGAAGGTGATAAAACAAGAGACTCTCTATCATGAAGATTATGGTGCTACTTTGAAGCACAAGTGTGGAAAAGGATAGTAGCACTGTCCCGTCTCTCTCTCTCTTTTGGAGGGGCTTTTCTCTCTCCCTTTTTTAGCCCCCCTCTCTTTTTTTGGGACATCTCCTTTTTTATTTCGCCTTTCTCTTTTTTTTTTGGTTCCTCACATGGGACAATGATCTAATAATGAAGATCATCACACTTTTATTTACATACAACTCAAAGATTACAACTCGAAGCTAGAACAAAATATGACTCTAAATGAATGCATCCGGCGGTGTACCGGGATGTGCAATGAATCAAGAGTGACATGTATGAAAAATTATGCATGGTTGCCTAGCCACAAATACGATGTCAACTACATGATCATGCATGGCAATATGATAATATGAAGCGTGTCATATGAACGGAAAGGTGGAAAGTTGCATGGAAATATATCTCAGAATGGCTATGGAAATGCCATGATAGGTAGGTATGGTGGCTGTTTTGAGGAAGATATATGGTGGGTGTATGGTACCGGCGAAAGTTGCGCGGTACAAGAGAGGATAGCAATGGTGGAAGGGTGAGAGTGCGTATAATCCATGGACTCAACATTAGTCATAAAGTACTCATATACTTATTGCAAAAATCTACGAGTTATGAAAACTAAGTATTCAACGCATGCTCCTAGGGGAAGGGTTGGTAGGATTTAACCATGGCACGATCCCGACCTACACACAAAGGATGACACTCAATAAATAAATCATGCTCCAACTTCGTCACATAACAGTTCACCATACGTGCATGCTACGGGAATCACAAACTTTAACACAAGTGTTTCTAAAATTCACAATTACTCCACTAGCATGACTCTAATATCACCATCCTCATATCTCAAAACAATCATCAAGCATCAAACTTCTCATAATATTCAATGCACTTGTATGAAAGTTTTTACTATACCCAACTTGGATGCCTATCATATTAGGACTAGTTTTATAACCAAAGCCAATTACCATGCAGTTCTTAAAGACTCTCAAAATAATATAAGTGAAGCATGAGAGTTCATCTATTTCTTCAAAATAAGACCACCGCCGTGCTCTAAAAGGATATAAGTGAAGCACTAGTGCAAATGACAAACTACTCCAAAAGATATAAGTGAAGATCAATGAGTAGTTTAATATTATGTAACTATGTGAAGACTCTCTAACTTTTAATAATTTAAGATCTTGGGATATTATGCATATAGCAAGCAAAACAAAATAAAACAAAATGACGCTCCAAGCAAAACACATATCATGTGGTGAATAAAAATATAGCCTTAAGTAAAGTAACCGATAGACAAAGACGAAAGAGGGGATGCCTTCCGGGGCATCCCCAAGCTTAGGCTCTTGGTTGTCCTTGAATATTAGCTTGGGGTGCCTTGGGCATACCCAAGCTTAGGCTCTTTCCACTCCTTATTCCATAGTCCATCGAATCTTTACCCAAAACTTGAAAACTTCACAACACAAAACTCAACAAAAAAACTCGTAAGCTCCGTTAGTATAAGAAAATAAAACCACCACTTAGGTACTGTTGTGAACTCATTATAAATTCATATTGGTGTAATATCTACTGTATTCCAACTTCTCTATGGTTCATACCCTCCGATACTACTCATAGATTCATCAAAATAAGCAAACAACACATAGAAAATAGAATTTGTAAAAAAACAGAACAGTCTGCAGCAATCTGTAACTTTCGAATACTTCTGTAACTCTAAAAATTATGAAATAAATTGGTAGACCTGAGGAATTTGTCTATTAATCATCTGAAAAAAATAATCAACTAAAAAGCACTCTGCAGTCAAAAATGACAACCACTCTCGTCAGCACTAAAGTTTCTGTTTTTTACAACATGATCACATAAACTTCACACAAGTCTTCCCAAAGGTTCTACTTGGCACAAACACTAATTAAAACACAAAACCACATCTAACCAGAAGCTAGATGAATTATTTATTATTAAACAGAAGCAAAAATCAAAGAACAATAAATAAATTTGGGTTGGCTCCCAACAAGCGCTATCATTTAACGCCCCTAGTTAGGCATGATGATTTCAATGATGCTCGCATAAAAGATAAGAATTGAAACATAAAGAGAGCATCATGAAGCATATAACTAGCACAATTAAGTCTAACCCACTTCCTATGCATAGGTATTTTGTGAGCAAACAACTTATGGGAACAAGAATTAACTAGCATAGGAAAGCAAAACAAGCATAGCTTCAATATTTTCAACACATAGAGAGCAAACTTGATATTATTGCAATTCCTACAAGCATATATTCCTCCCTCATAATAATTTTCAGTACCAACATGAATGAATTCAACAATATAACTATCACATAAAGCATTCTTTTCATGATCTACTTGCATAGAAATTTTACTACTCTCCACATAAGCAAATTTATTCTCATCAATAGTAGTGGGAGCAAATTTTACTACTATCATGTGAATTATAATCCAATTGAAAATTAAAATCAGGATGACAAGTTTCATGGTTATCTTTATTCGTTATAGCATACGTGTTATCACAATAATCATCATAAACAGGAGGCATGCTTTCATCATAATAAATTTACACATCAAGACTTGGGGGACTAAAAATATCATCTTCATCAAACATAGCATCCCCAAGCTTGTGGCTTTGCATATCATTAGCATCATGGGTATTCAAAAAATTTATACTAACAACATTGCAATCATGCTCATCATTCACATATTTCAAGCCAAGCATTCTATGTAATTCTTCTTCTAGTACTTGAGCACAATTTTCCTTCCCATCATTTTCACAAAAGATATTAAAAAGATGAATCATATGAGGTAACCTTAATTCCATTTTTTAGTTTTCTTTTATAAACTAAACTAGTGATAAAACAAGAAACTAAAAAATTCGATTGCTAGATCTAAAGATATACCTTCAAGCACTCACCTCCCCGGCAACGGCGCCAGAAAAGAGCTTCATGTCTACTACACAACCTTCTTCTTGTAGACGTTGTTGGGCCTCCAAGTGCAGAGGTTTGTAGGATAGTAGCAAATTTCCCTCAAGTGGATGACCTAAGGTTTATCAATCCGTGGGAGGCATAGGATGAAGATGGTCTCTCTCAAACAACCTTGCAACCAAATAACAAAGAGTCTCTTATGTCCCCAACACACCCAATACAATGGCAAATTGTATAGGTGCACTAGTTCGGCGAAGAGATGGTGATACAAGTGGAATATGGATGGTAGATATAGGTTTTTGTAATCTGAAAATATAAAAACAGCAAGGTAGCAAGTGGTAAACGTAAGCATAAACGATGTTGCAATGATAGGAAACAAGGCCTAGGGTTCATACTTTCACTAGTGCAAGTTCTCTCAACAATAATAACATAACTGGATCATATAACTATCCCTCGACAAGCAACAAAGAGTCACTCCAAAGTCACTAATAGCGGAGAACAAACGAAAAGATTATTGTAGGGTACGAAACCACCTCAAAGTTATTCTTTCTGATCGATCTATTCAAGAGTCCGTAGTAAAATAACATGAAGCTATTATTTCCATTCGATCTATCATAGAGTTCGTACTAGAATAACACCTTAAGTTACAAATCAACCAAAACATTAATGTCACCTAGATACTCCAATGTCACCTCAAGTATCCGTGGGTATGATTATACGATAAGCATCACACAATCTCAGATTCATCTATTCAACCAACACAAAGTACATCAAAGAGTGCCCCAAAGTTTCTATCGGAGAGTCAAGATGAAAACGTGTGCCAACCCTTATGCATAGATTCCCAAGGTCACGGAACCCGCAAGTTGATCACCAAAACATACATCAAGTGAATCAATAGAAAACCCAATTGTCACCACGGGTATCCCACGCGAGACATACATCAAGTGTTCTCAAATCCTTCAAGACTCAATCCGATAAGATAACTTCAAAGGGAAAACTCTATCCATTACAAGAGAGTAAAGGGGGAGAAGCATCATCAGATCCAACTATAATAGAAAAGCTCGCGATACATCAAGATCGTGCCATCTCAAGAACACGAGAGAGAAAGATCAAACACATAGCTACTGCTACATACCCTCAGCCCCGAGGGTGAACTACTCCTCCCTCGAAATGGAGAGCGCCGGGATGATGAAGATGGCCACCGGAGAGGGATTCCCCCCCTCCGGCAGGGTGCCAGAACGGGTCTAGATTGGTTTTCGGTGGCAATAGAGGCTTTCTGCGGCGGAACTCCCGATTTAGGTTATTTGGCGTAGGGCACAAGTCAGGGGGGTCTCCGGGCTGTCCACAAGATAGGGGGGCGCGCCCAGGTGATGGGCGCGCCTCCCACCCTCGTGGGCAGCCCGTGACTCTCCTGACCCAACTCTGTTACTCCGGGGCTTCTTTTGGTCCGTAAAAAATCATCAAAAATTGGCACGTCAATTGGACTCCGTTTGATATTCCTTTTCTGTAAAACTCAAAAACAAGGAAAAAACAGAAACTGGCACTGGGCTCTGGGTTAATAGGTTAGTCCCAAAAATCATATAAAATATCATATAAATGCATATAAAACATCCTAGAAGGATAATATAATAGCATGGAACAATAAAAAATTATTGATACATTGGACACGTATCAGGAGACAGGGGACACGATGTTTACCCAGGTTCAGGCCCTCTCGATCGAGGTAATACCCTACTTCCTGCTTGATTGATCTTGATGAATATGATTACAAGAGTTGATCTACCTCGAGATTGTAATTGCTAAAACCTAGAAGTCTAGCCTATAAGATTGCTATGATTCCGTTATCCTTGTTCCTACAGACTAAACCCTCAGGTTTATATATCCACCGGAGGGACCTAGGGTTGTACATGATCACTTTGCAGAGGAAGGAAAGTATTACACCCGGACCCTAAACTTGTTATTTTACACACGGGGAGTCCTATCCAGATACGGGAGATAGTGTTCATCGATAATCTTCACGACCCACCAGTCCGGCTGCTACCTCTTGAGCTTGCGTTGTTTTACCTCGAAGAGGAAAGGGTGATGCAACACATTAGCGTAAGTATTTCCCTCAGTTTTTGAGAACCAAGGTATCAATCTAGTAGGAGACCACGCGTGAGTCCCTCGTACCTACACAAACAAATAAGAACCTTGCAACCAACGCGATAAAGGGGTTGTCAATCCATTCTCGGCCACTTGCGAAAGTGAGATCTGATAAAGATAATAATATAATATTTTTGGTATTTTTGTTATAGATTGAAAGTAAAGATTGCAAAGTAAAACAATAGGGACAAAAATTGGCAAGTTGACGGGAAACTAATATGATGGAAGATAGACCCGGGGCCATAGGTTTCACTAGTGGCTTCTCTCATGACAGCAGATTTCTATGGCGGGTGAACAAATTACTATCGAGCAATTGATAGAACATCGCATAGTTATGAGAATATCTAGGCATGCTCATTGTATATAGGCATCACGTCCGTGACAAGTAGACAGAAATGATTCTGCATCTACTACTATTACTCCACACATCGACCGCTATCCAGCATGCATCTAGAGTATTAAGTTCATAAGAACAGAGTAACGCCTTAAGCAAGATGACATCATGTAGAGGGATAAACTCATGAAATATGATATAAACCCCATCTTCTTATCCTCGATGGCAACAATACAATAGGTGACTTGCTGCCCCTGCTGTCACTGGGAAAGGACACCGCAAGATTGAACCCAAAGCTAAGAACTTCTCCCATTGCAAGAACTATCAATCTAGTAGGCCAAACCAAACTGATAATTCAAAGAGACTTGCAAAGATATCTAAATCATGCATAAAAGATTTCATAGAAGAATCAAATATTTTTCATAGATAATCTTGATCATAAACCCACAATTCATCGAATCTCGACAAACACACCACGAAAAGAATTACATCGAATAGATCTCCAAGAAGATCGAGGAGAAATTTGTATTGAGATCCAAAGAGAGAGAAGAAGCCATCTAGCTAATAACTATGGACCCGAAAGTCTGTGGTAAACTACTCACAACTCATCGGAGAGGCAATGGTGTTGATGTAGAAGCCCTCCATGATCGATGCCCCCTCCGGTGGAGCTCCGGAACAGCCCCCAAGATGGGATCTCATGGGTATAGAAGGTTGCGGCAGTGGAATTAGGGTTTCATGGTGCTCTCCGATGTTTTCAGGGTACGTAGGTATATATAGGAGGAAGAGGCACGTCTGGGGAGCCACGAGGGGCCCACGATGGTGGGGGTGCACATACCCCCCTGGGCGCGCCCCCTGCTCTCGTGGCCGCCTCGTTCCTTCCCTGGCGTGTACTCCAAGTCTTATGTGTTGTATTTGTTCCAAAAATGACTCTACCGAAGGTTTTATTCCATTTGGACTCCGTTTGATATTCCTTTTCTGCGAAACACTAAATAGGCAAAAAAAACAGCAATTTGCACTGGGCCTTGAGTTAGTAGGTCAGTCCCAAAAATAATATAAAATTGTATAATAAAGCCCATTAAACATACAAAACAGATAATATAATAGAATGGAACAATCAAAAATTATAGATACGTTGGAGACGTATCAAGCATCCCCAAGCTTAATTCTTGCTCGTCCTCGAGTAGGTAAATGATAAAAACAGAATTTTTGATGAGGAATGCTACCCAACATAATTCTCAATGTAATTTTCTTTATTGTGACATGAATGTTCAGATCCAGAAGATTTAAGACAAAATTCTATTTTGACATAAGAATAATAATACTTCAAGCATACTAACAAAGCAATTATGTCTTCTCAACATAACATGGCCAGAGAAAGTTCATCCCTACTAAGTCATATAGTTTGGCTATGCTCCATCTTCGTCACCGAAAATACTCAAATCATGCACAACCCCGGTTTCAGCCAAGCAATTGTTTCATACTTAATTTTTTTCAAAGTTTTTCAACTTTCACGCAATACATGAGCGTGAGCTATGCATATAGCACTATAGGTGGAGTAGAGTGGTGGTTGTGGTGAAGACAAAAAGAGGAAGATGGTCTCACATCAACTAGGCGTATCAATGGACTATGGAGATGCCCATCAATAGATATCAATGTGAGTGAGTAGGGATTGCAATGCAACGGATGCACTAGAGCTATAAATGTATGAAAGCTCAACAAAGGATACTAAGTGGGTGTGCATCCAACTTGCTTGCTCACGAAGACCTAGGGCATTTGAAGAAGCCCATCGTTTGAATATACAAGCCAAGTTCTATAATGAAAATTCCCACTAGTATATGAAACAAAACAAGAGAGTCTCTATCATGAAGATCATGGTGCTACTTTTGAAGCACAAGTGTGGATAAAGATAGTAGCATTGTCCCTTCTTTTCTTTATTTTTTATTTTTTGGGGCCCCTTTTTTTCTTTGGCCTTTCTTCCCCTTTTTTTATTTGGGACAATGCTCTAATAATGATATTCATCACACTTTTATTTCCTTACAACTCGATATTACAACTCGATACTAGAACAAAGTATAACTCTATATGAATGCCTCCGGTGGTATACCGGGATGTGCAATGAATCAAGAGTGACATGTATGAAAAATTATGCATGGTGGCCTAGCCTCAAATACGATGTCAACTACAAGATCATGCATGGCAATATGACAATGATGAAGCGTGTCATATGAACTGAATGGTGGAAAGTTGCATGGCAATATATCTCGGAATAGCTATGGAAATGCCATGATAGGTAGGTATAGTGGCTGTTTTGAGGATGGTATATGGTGGGTGTATGGAACCGGCGAAAGTTGCGCAGTACAAGTGAGGGTAGCAATGGTGGAAGGGTGAGAGTGTGTATAATCCATGGACTAAACATTAGTCATAAAGAACTCACATACTTATTGCAAAAATCTACAAGTCATCAAAACAAAGTACTGCATGGATGCTCCTAGGGGAAGGGTTGGTAGGAGTTAACCATCGCGCGATCCCGACCTCCACACAAAGGATGTCACTCAATGAAATACATCATGCTTCAAATTAGTCACACAACGGTTACCATACGTGCATGCTATGGGACTTGCAAACCTCAACACAAGTATTTCTCAAATTCGCAACTACTCTACTAGCATGACTCTAATATCACCACCCTCATATCTCAATACAATCATCAAGTGTCAAACTTCTCATAATATTCAATGCACGTTATATGAAAGTTTTTATTATACCAATCTTGGATGCCTATCATATTAGGACTAATTTTATAACCAAAGCAATTGCCATGCTGTTCTAAGAGGCTCTCAAAATAATATAAATGAAGCATGAGAGATCAGTATTTTCTATAAAATAAAACCACCATCGAGCTCTAAAAAGATATAAGTGAAGAACTAGAGCAAAACTATCTAGCTCAAAAGATATAAGTGAAGTACATAGAGTATTCTAATAGATTCCGATTCATGTTTATCTCTCTCAAAAGGTGTGTACAGCAAGGATGATTGTGGTAAACTAAAAAGCAAATACTCAAATCATCCATGACGCTCCAAGCAAAACACATATCATGTGGCGAACAAAAATAAAGTTTCAAGTAAAGTTATTGATAGACGAAGACGAAAGAGGGGATGCCTTCCCGGGGCATCCCCAAGCTTAGGATTTTGGTTGTCCTTGAATTTTACCTTGGGGTGCCTTGGGCATCCCCAAGATTAGACTCTTGCCACTCTTTGTTCCATAATCCATCAAATCCTTACCCAAAACATGAAAACTTCACAACACAAAACTGAACAGAAAATCTCGTGAGCTTCGTTAGTATAAGAAAACAAACCACCACTCAAAGGTACTGTAATGAACTCATTATTTATTTATATTGGTGTTAAACCTACTTTATTCCAACTTCTCTATGATTCATACCCCTCGATACTACTCATAGATTCATCAAAATGAGCAAACAAAACACGAAAAACAGAATCTGTCAAAAACATAACAGTCTGTAGCAATCTGTAATTTTCGAATACTTCTATAACTCTAAAAATTCTGAAATAAATTGGTGGACGTGAGGAATTTGTCTATTAATCATCTGCAAAAGGAATCAACTTAAAAGCACTCTCTAGTAAAAAAATGGTAGCTAATCTTGTGAGTGCAAAAGTTTCTATTTTTTTACAGCAAGATCACAAAAACTTCACCCAAGTCTTCCCAAAGGTTGTACATTGCACCAACACTAATGAAAACACAAAACCACATCTAAACAGAAGCTAGGTGCATTATTTATTACTAAGCAGAAGCAAAAGCAAAGAAAATAAAATTGGGTTGCCTCCCAACAAGCGCTATCGTTTAACGCCCCTAGCTAGGCATGATACAAGAATAGATCTTGGTATTGCCATATTTGGTAGGCAATTCTTCAATTGAACACTTATAATTCTTAGGAGTTTCTTCCTTCCTATTAATAATCAAACTCCTAGGCAAGAAATCAAGAGATTCATTTGTAGCAAAAGGTTCCCTAATGATAGTGAGAAAGTTGGGGTGAACACTTATTGATTTGAGATCCGCAGTTTTCTTACTAGAGGATTCACCTTTATTCCTAGGAACATACATAAACTTGGCCATTTTAGTAGTGGAAGGGTTTGAGGTATTTCTCACAGCAGAAAAAGCAGACCCTATATTGATAATATATCCTAATTTTTATCAATTCTAGTAGACTCTTGATCTATCTCTCTTTAACTATGGGTTCTTTTTCTTTAAAAAAATTCAGAATAACTCCTACCTTAGATCCATATTGGGTAATTTGGTCATGGATCTTTTTATCCAAACTTTTAACCAACTCCACGGTGGAAACTTTATTTTCAATAATTTCAAGCCTTTGCATTACGTGCTCTAAAGTTAAGATAGTTCCATTAACCAAAAGAGGTTGTGGGCCAAAAAATCTATCATAACATTATTAGAATCAAAAGTATGGCTACCCAAGAAATTTCCTCAAGTAATGGTATCAAGAATATGCCATTCCAAGGAGTGATATCTACATAAGAATTGCGAATAAACACGGAAGTGGAAAGCTTCCTAGTAGATCTATTCTGAGCATTGCAAATTCTATACCAAGCATCTTTTAGATTTTCTTCCTCCCTTTGTTTAAAATTAAGAACTTCACTCTCGGGAGTATTAATAATGATAGAAGGGCTAGCCATGAGGGCAAAGCAAACGATAAAGCACACGGAGCAAATAAGAGGGTGAATAAAAGGGCAAGGGTGCGGTGGGGGACAGGAAAACGAGAGGCAAATGGCAAATAATGTAATGCGGGGGATAAGAGTTTGTGATGGGTACTTGGTATGTGACGTTTGCGTAGACCTCCCCGGCAAAGGCGCTAGAAATTCATCTTGCTACCTCTTGAGCTTGCGTTGTTTTCCTTCGAAGAGGAAAGGGCGATGCAGCACAATAGCATAAGTATTTCCATCAGTTTTTGAGAACCAAGGTATCAATTCAGTAGGAGACCACGCGCGAGTCCCTCGTACCTACACAAACAAATAAGAACCTTGCAACCAACGCGATAAAGGTGTTGTCAATCCCTTCTCGGCCACTTGCAAAACTGAGATCTGATAAAGATAATAAGATAATATTTTTGGTATTTTTGTTAAAGATTGCAAAGTAAAACATCGGCGACAGAAATTGGCAAGTTGACAGGGAACTAATATGATGGAAGATAAACCCGGCGGCCATAGGTTTCAGTAGTGACTTCTCTCATGATAGCAGATTTCTAAGGTGGGTGAACAAATTACTGTCGAGCAATTGATAGGAGAGCGCATAGTTATGAGAATATCTAGGCATGACCATTGTATATAGGCATCACGTCCATGACAAGTAGACCGAAACGATTCTGCATCTACTACTATTACTCCACACATTGACCGCTATCCAGCATGCATCTAGAGTATTAAGTTCATAAGAACAGAGTAATGCCTTAAGCAAGATGACATGATGTAGAGGGATAAACTCATGCAATATTGTCGGGGAACAAATCCACGAGCACCTATGGGACCGGCGGGCCGAGCCCCTTTCGGTTCGACGGGGGCGAAGATCGCACGAAGAGCGGATCGAGGCGAAACACATGAGCAGTTTACCCAGGTTCGGGCCGCACGGATGCGTAAAACCCTACTCCTGCTTTGTGGTTTGTATTGAGTTCTTGCTCGGGAGCGCTGAGTGCTACAGTACACACCAGCAGCTAACGAGACCGAGCGTGAGTGTTCTCCTTTTCTCTCTCTACGTTGCTCATGGGCCTCCTTTTATATGCTCAAGGGGTCACCGACAGGTGGCAACGTAGACAAGGGTAAAAATGGAAAGGTGTTGCGGTTCGTACAACTACCTGTTACAGTGTATCATACCTAACTCTGACGGCAGGGGACAAGGGCATTAAATGCCCATCTGCGTCGCCCAAATAGTGCAAAAGGGACCGTCAGGGACGCCACTGCTCGCCACGATGGCAATCTTGTCAGCACCGCTTGCCACCGCGCACCGCTGGCTGCACAGCCTTCCGCCACGTACGCCTGGAAAGGTCCTAGAGCGACACGTTGGTGGATGTGCTGGAGCGCGGGTACAGAGTGGTAGCTTGCCGCGGCAAGCGCCTTGCCGCGGTCGCTGTCTTGTCACGTCCGGGAGCTCGTCGCTCACCAGGCCTTGCCGGGACGCGTGGCGCGTCGCGGCAAGTTCCTTGAGATGCCATGGTTGGCCTTCCCGGCAAGCTCCTCTTGCCGGGGTCTTGTGCCTTGAGTGGCCTTCCCGGCAAGCTCCTCTTGCCGGGGCCTTGTCTCCTTGGCTTGAATACTTTGTTCTTGAATGGCTCCAAAGGAACCACGGAGGACCTTGGCGGTCACCCGGCAAGCCTTGCCGCGGGATGCTGCGACTGCCCGTGCACAAGTTCGGGATACTAGGGTACCCCTACTCTAGTACACCGACAGGAGCCCCCGGGCCTGGGCCATACACGGTGCCGAGCGCTGTTGGGCCGGGCCCAAAACAGGGCACGGGCACGCGCGGCCTGGGTTACGCCGTATCTCTCTCCGTACCCACCGCGCCTTCCCCAAACGACACACGTTGAATGCGGCGTCGTGGGAGAGATCGTGGGTGGTTTCTTTATTCGGAAAGGCGGAACGTCCGCCCCCTCCCTCCTTATAAGCAGGGGAAACAGGGGCAGTTCGCCCACTCACCGGTTGCTACTCCAATATCGGAAACCTCCGCCGCTCCCCCTTCTTCCCAAAGCTGAAAGAGAGCAGCGCTCTGCCCCCCATCGCCACCAGCACCACCAACGCCGTCGACCTCCTCCACCACTTCCGCCATGGCTCCGAAAGCCGACAAGGGGAAAGTCGTGAAGTCGACCGAGGCCCAGCGGCTCGCGGCGCTGTGAAAGGAGCGAGCAATCTTCCCCCCCAAGCTCGCCGCGAAGGAGCTGAGGGAGTATTACTACCTCTTCTGGTCGACGGAGACGCGGGCGCATCCGCGCACGAAGGTACTTCCAGCCGTCGCTTGGAAACTGCCTCCAAATGGATATCCCTTCTTCGCCTTGTTCTTCTACTGCGGGCTCTGCCCGCCTTTCTCTGAGTTTTTCTGCGATATCATTTGCTTTACTCCGAACTTATTCCTTTTTAGGACTCTGGCCCAGAGAGCGGCGAAGAGAGCCAAGGTCCCGGCGCGTCCAAAGGAGGTGATCATCGTCGAGGACGAACCCACCGCGACAGCAGAGGGTGCGCCCGAGACCACCTTGCCGGACCCGGCATCTATTCTCCAGAGCAGCCCCTAGCGCAGCCCCCAGCGTAAGTATATGGTTCGCTTTCCGCTATTAGGCGCGCATGGATACTCTTTCTTTGCTGACATCTGATTGTTAGTTTGTGTAGGAGCAGAGCAGCCCCACCAGGAGCGCCCGGAGGCCGCCCCCGACAAGCCATCTGCTTCGACTACGCCACCAAGGGAGAGTTCTCCGGCAAGGGAGAGTTCTCCGGCAAGGGAGAGTTCTCCGGCGGCGGGGACTACGACTGCAGAACCCGGTACAGGTAACCCTCTCACCTCAAAACTTCCCATGGGTTCTTCTTCTTTTGATCTTCTTTTTGGATATTTGCTTGACTTTTCTCCCTTTTCCAGCCATCAGACCCATCTGCTGCGGAGCCGATGGAGACCGAGGTTGCTGGCGAGGAGAAAACCACCGAGGCCGCCGACGACGCCGCCGCCACCGAAGAAGCAGCCGGCGCTGATGATCCCGTCGGCGAAGAGGCCGCCAAAGCTGCCACCGCAGAAGCTGGCGGGGGGTCTGGCGATCGCACTGACGGCCCTGAGGCCGCAGGAGCGCCAGGCACTACGCCGACCGCCGATCCTTCCGCCGCTGCCGCAGCGTCAGGCTCTGAAGAGCCCCAGGCAGGCGTCTACCTGAAGGCCGGCGATGGCGTCTTCATCAACCTCCCCTGGGCGTCAAGCTCCAGGGCGCCGGTCGAAGGAGAAAGCTTCGATGGAGAGGTGCTCACCTCTGCTGGGCTGACGCTGGTTGATGCGCCGAGCAGCGGCAGCGGCGAGCCTGAGGAGGAGCGGCTGCTACGGAAGCTGGTGTCGCTCTACCGCGCTCGGCAGACCAAGCTGGAATCCCGAGAGGCGCTTGTCGTGAAGGCGGGAGTGGACATTGAGAAGCGCGCGGAGGAGCTCTGGGGTCGTAACCAGGAAGCTCTCCAGTCCCTGGCAGAGGAGCGGGCGCAACTTGCCGAGGAGCAGAAGGCCTTCCTCCTCGAGAAGGCTGAAGTCGAAGAACAACAGCGGCTTGCCGCTGAGAAGCTGTCTGCGCAGGAGGGCGAGCTGGCGCAGTGGAAGGTTAACCTTGACAGCCACGAGGAGGAGCTTACTGCGCGCGAGCAAACATTCGGCGGAGCCCTCAAGCAAGCAGAGGATGCTGCCGCAGCTGCCGAGGCCGCCAAGAAGGAGCTGGAGACGAAGGTGGCGCGGCTGGAGGCCGATCTCAAGGCGAGCGGTGAAGAACTTGCCGCGCTCAAGCATGAGCGGGAGAAGGACGCCTACAGCTTGTCAGAGCTGCAGGTTCGTCTCGCCGAGAAGCGCAAGGAACTTGGCGCCGCCAAGGACTCCAACGCAGATCTTGAGTTGAAGCTGACTACTTTGACCAAGATGCTGGACGGCGCCAGGGAGCAGGAGGTGGCTTTGAAGAAGAAGATCAAGGCCGATGAGGCGCTGCTGGCGAGTGCTGCTGCCGCCCAGAACGCTCTTAGGGAGAATGTGGAGCACTGGACGGAGGGTCTCGTGGATGCTGCCGCGGACATTGTCAGGGAGCTGGCGCAGCTGGGGATGGAGGATCTCGGGTATCCCTCCGATGAGAACCTCCAACCCAGCGCCAAGCTCACCTTGTTCTTCAAAGGCGTGGCGACGGCCCTCCAGCGACTCCGGGAGAGGATTCCAAAGCAGCTGGCCGATGAGTCGCACAAGATCTGCGCGGGAGCTCTTCAAAAGGTGTTGGTGAAGGTGGCCTTCCGCAACCCGGGCCTCAACCTAACCAATGTCCTCAAGACCCTGCCGCCGGATGCTAATCTGGAAGCGCTCAAGACCCGTGTCGCACCAATTGTGGAGAAGGTGAGCGGGATCAAGAGGATTGAGGGCGATCGCGTAGACTAGGCCGCCCGTTTTCTTCTTTTCTTGTCGCTGCTGGTCATGTTATGAGAACAATCTGTTAGAGCCGCGACAAGCTACCTTGTAATATAACTCTATTTTGGGTAATGATTGCAATGTTATTTCCTTTACTTGATTCCTTCCTTTGTATGTTTTTGCCCTACGCTTTTAGGGAACTTGCCGGCGCAGGCACCTTAGCCGCGAGCGCTGAGTGCGGGACGTCAGCAGCCTGCTAGCGGTGCCGTTACCGACAAGAAACCTTGTTGCAACTAGTCGCAGCACACTTAAGTTGTTGAGCAGACTCGAAACAAAGTAAGGGCGCAACTAGCTACGAATTGGTTCCTCCCTGCACAGGTTTTCCATTCAAAGCACGGTCGTTCAAGGAAGATAACTTAAAAAATTTAAAAAATCTTATTGCTCAAACTTTGGCAACTTAGCTTTTCTGTTGTTTGCTTCCCGGTAAGGCGAAACTTTCTTGAACGACGTCTGGTCCATACTATTATCTTCTCCTTTCCCCCCCGGCAAACTTGTGGGCGAGGGAACCTTCCTTTCCTTGAGAAAAAGAAAGAAGAGAAAATAAAGATATGGAGCCTTACGGCTCGTTATTGCTTACCGGGGGTAGGTGCTGCACAAAGTGTCAGATAACACATGCAAAAAATAGAAAGCATGAAATTGTCAAGATGTGCAGAACAAATGAGCTCTATCTATGCACGAGGTCTGCGCCCGGCTTGGTACAAAGGATTACATGCAACAGCGGCAAAACTTGTACAAAAGGTGGTTGCCGGAACAGGTTCCGGCAACCGCGCCTTACGGGTAAAACTTACGAAGATGCTCAATGTTCCAGGAGTTGCTCACCGGAATGCCATCTTCGGTCTCAAGGCGGACAGCACCAGGCCTAGTGACTCGTTTCACCCGATAAGGGCCTTCCCACTTCGGCGTCAACTTGTTGGCATTCTTGGCGGACTGAACACGCCGAAGAACAAGGTCGCCTTCCTCGAGACTTCTGGCGTTAACTTTGCGGCTATGGTAGCGACGCAAAGCTTGCTGGTAGCGAGCAGCTCGTACAGCAGCCTGAAGACGGTCTTCCTCAAGGAGCAGCGCGTCATCTTGTCGCAGCTGCTCTTGCTCAAGATCATCATAAGCGAGCACTCGAGGTGACCCGTATACGAGTTCCGTGGGGAGAACTGCCTCTGCTCCATAGACTAGAGCGAAAGGTGTCTGGCCAGTGGCTCGATTTGGCGTCGTCCTGATCGACCAAAGAACCACCGGCAGCTCCTCAATCCAGTTTTTTTCGCACTTGCGCAGCCTGTCGAAAGTCCTGGTCTTGAGCCCACGTAGCACTTCAGCATTTGCCCTCTCCGCTTGACCGTTGCTTCTTGGGTGAGCAACAGAAGCGAAGCAGACCTTGGCGCCAAGATCTTGGGCGTACTGCATGAAGGTGCGGCTCGTGAATTGCGTACCGTTGTCGGTGATGATCCTGTTAGGGATCCCGAAGCGGCAAACTATCGACCTGAAGAACTTGACTGCTGACTGTGCTGTCACCTACCTCACTGCTTCCACTTCCGGCCACTTTGTGAACTTGTCGATTGCAACGTACAAGTACTCAAAGCCCCCGACTGCTCGGGGAAAGGGGCCGAGGATGTCGAGCCCACAGACTGAAAATGGCCAGGATAAAGGGATCGTCTGGAGAGCTTGAGCTGGCTGGTGTATCTGCTTGGAATGGAACTGGCACGCTTCACACTTGGTTACTTGTGCAGTTGCATCCTGGAGGGCTGTCGGCCAAAAGAAACCTTGCCTGAATGCTTTGCCGGCAAGTGCTCTTGCGCCAATGTGGTGACCACATATGCCTCCATGTATCTCTGCCAACAGCTTTTGTCCGCCTTCCCGGTGAATACACTTCAATTTCACACCGTTGAGTCTTCTTCTGTATAGTGTGTTGTCGACAAACTGGTACATACTTGACTGCCGGGCTACTCTCACCGCTTCTTCTTGCTCTTCGGGAAGTTCTCCTGTCTGAAGGAAACGGACAATCTGATGTGCCCATGCTGGAGCTTGTGGCTCGACAACAAGGACTAAAGGCACATCTGCTGCTGCGGGAACATCCGCTTCTACGGCGAGAACCTGCGGCTCAGCCGGAGCTTGACGTTCCCCGGCAAGCTTGCCGGAGCAAAACTTGTCGGGAGCCTCTGCTTCAACGGAACAAACCCTAGGGCTTGCCGGAGCAGACTGCTCCTCAGCACTCTTGGTGTTGATCTTGGGGACCTTCTTAGCGGCGGCTTCGGGAAGCTCTGCCGGAAAATAGTCACCAGAAATCAACTTCCTCTTCTTGCTCTGTCCAGTTGATGGCGTTACAGACGGTTGAGTCAGCTTGAGCACAAAAATCCCTGGTTCCACAGGTAACTTGAGTGCGGCGCACTTCGACAGGCCATCGGCAATGTCGTTCTGAGCTCTTGGAACATGCTCCATCTGTAGGTCGTCAAGGTGCTCTTCTAGCTTTCTCACTTCATCAACGTAGGCTTCCATCAACGGACTCTGATAACTCTTGTTCACTTGGCGGACGACAAGCTGCGAGTCACCCCTGACAATGAGCTTCTTGATACCAAGGTCTGCCGCGATCCTGAGACCGGCAAGCAAACCTTCATACTCTGCGGTATTGTTTGTTGCTTGCTCCTTGGGAAAGTGCATCTGGACTACGTACTTGAGGTGCTCTCCGGTGGGTGCAACAAGCAGCACGCCAGCACCGGCGCCTTGCAGCGAGAAGGCACCATCAAAGTACATCAGCCACTCTTTGCTTGCTTCCTTGACGGGGATGCTCGTTTCTGGAATTTCTTCATCTGGTGTTGGCGTCCACTCTGCTATGAATTCTGCCAATGCTCTGCTTTGGATAGTTGAAGTGCTCTCAAACTTGAGGCCAAAGCTTGACAGTTCCAGTGCCCACTCAACAATCCTGCCTGTTGCTTCTGGATTCTGCAGTATCCTCTTCAGCGGAAAACGAGTGATAACTGTGATCTCATGTGCTTGGAAGTAATGGCGCAGCTTTCTCGAGGCCATGAGAAAGCCGAAAAGCCATTTATGCACACCAGAGTACCTTGACCTAGCCCCCTGCAGAAGGGAACTGACAAAGTAAACTGGGCGCTGCACCATTCTCTTCTGTATCTCCTCGCGCGCCTGCGCAGATCCATCTTTGTCGGGACCAAAGCTTGTCGAGGAAGCCCCCTGCTTGTCGCTGGATGCGCCTGCCTTGGTTGCTGGCTCATCATCTGCCTCCCTCTTCGCTACTAACGCAGCACTAACCACTTGATTGGTTGCCGCTATATACAACAGCAACTTCTCTTGTGGCTTAGGTGCGACAAGTATTGGAGTGGAGGACAGGTATCTCTTCAAGTCTTGCAGCGCAGCCTCCGCTTCCGGAGTCCATTTCATTGGACCTGCCGTTTTCAATATTTTGAAAAATGGCAGGGCGCGCTCAGCAGACTTAGAGATAAACCTGCTGAGAGCAGCCACGCAACCGGCAAGTCTTCGTACATCCTTGACGTGCTTTGGTGCTTCAATCTGCTCAATGGCCTTGATCTTGTCGGGATTGGCTTCAATTCCCCGCTGATACACGAAGACCTGAGAAGCTTGCCGGAAGGGACTCCAAACACACACTTCTCGGGGTTGAGTTGAGGCTGATCTTGCGCAGATTTGCAAAGGTCTCGTCTAAATCTTGAATCAGAGTTTCCTTGTCCTTGCTCTTGACCACTATGTCATCCATGTAGGCTTCCACATTTCTGTGTATTTGTGGCTCAAAAGCGACATGGACTACCCTTGCCAATGTTGAACCAGCATTCATTAAACCGAAAGGCATCCGTATGAAATAGTACGTGCCACATGGAGGGATGAATGCGGTTTTCTCCTCATCCTCTTCTGCCATGAAGATCTGATGGTATCCTGACTATGCGTCAAGAAATGAAAGCAAGTCACATCTGGCCGTGGAGTCAACAATTTGGTCAATGCGCGGCAAGGGAAATGGGTCTTTGGGACAAGCTTTGTTAACATCGGTAAAGTCGATACAAAGCCTCCATTTCCCGTTTGCCTTGCGCATGACTACAGGATTGGCCAACCACGTAGGATGGAGCACTCCTCTGACAAGGCCTGCTGCTTCCAACTTCTTGATCTCTTCTGCGATGAATTCCTGGCGCTCCACTGCTTGCTTCCTGACCTTCTGCTTGACGGGCCGCGCATGAGGGCAGACGGCAAGATGGTGCTCAATTACTTTCCTGGGAACACCGGGGATGTCAGACGGTTGCCACGCAAACACGTCGACGTTCGCCCGCAGGAAAGCAATGAGCGCGCTTTCCTATTTAGGGTCAAGAGTGGCACTGATGGTGAAGGTACCACCAGTGCCGTCCTCCTTGGCGGACACCTTCTTGGTCTCTGGCGGAGCTCCCATTTTCTTCTTACACTTGCCGGTGGAGCTCGATGGTGCGTCCTCGACGGTAGCGCAACACTCCGAAGAGGTGCGCTTGCCGGAGTGGGCATCAGAACTCTTGCCGGACTTGGTCTTCTTCTTCCCCCCGGGAGCATCAACGGCAGGTGTCTCGCGATCTGTTGCGGCTGCCGCTTCCCGGTAGATCTTGTCGGCGCAGATAAGAGCATCCTTCTTGTCGCCATGGACAGAGATGACACTTATCGGGCCTGGCATCTTCAGCATGTTGTATGCGTAGTGAGAGGCTGCCATGAACTTGGCAACTGCTGGACGGCCAAGTATCCCATTGTAAGGCAATGGAAAATCGGCAACGTCAAAAGTGACCCTCTCAGTCCTGAAGTTCAACTCGCTGCCAAATGTCACCGGCAACGTGATCTTCCCCTTCGGCTTGCTCCTTCCCGGGTTGATTCCTAGGAATGTGCCGGTCTCTTCGAGCTCGCTGTCAGGGATCTGGAGTTTCTGGAGTACAGTAGAGGAGATCAGTTTCAAGCCGGTCCCGCCGTCAACTAGCATCTTAGTGACCTTGAGGTTGCGGATAGTTGGTGAAACCAACATCGGCAAGCACCCGACCGCAGTTGTGCGATCAGGGTGGTCCTCAATATCAAAGATGATAGGCGTGCTGGACCATTTCAGAAGCTTGCGTGACTCGACAGGTGGTTCTGCCGCATTGACTTCCCGCACCCACTGCCTGAGTTGGCAGTGTGAAGTATGCAGAGAAGCACCGCCGTTAACGCACAAGACCTCTGTGGCTTTTTGGAACTCCTGCTCACTGGTCTCGATATCATCCATGTCTTCATCGTCGTCATCGTCTTCATCCTTGTCGCGGCCGCGGGGAGGTCTGTCTCCTTGCCGCTGCTTGGCCTTGCCGCGGCGTCCTCCCCGGCCGGGGCGCTTCTTGCCGGATCCTCCAGCACCTCCTTGGGCCTTCTCCTTGTCGCGTCGCTCGTATTCAGCCTTTTGCTGCTCGACAAGCTGCTCGACCTTCTTGCAGCTCTGGAGGTCATGGCCCTTGGTGCGGTGGATCTTGCAGTACTGCTTATCGGTGCCGTCCTGCTTGTCGGCGACCGCCACAGCCTGGCAGTTGGTGCATGCGGCAATCTCCTTGCCGGAGCTACCAGCTTTGGCTTTCTTGGCGCCACCTTTGTTGCCGGACTGCTCAATGACTAGCACATATTTGCCTTTCTTCTTCCTGTTGTTCCGCCGCCGGTTCTTCTTTGTCGGGGCAGCATCCTCGCTTTCAGATCCTCCTGCTCCTGTATTCTCTCCGAGGAGTTTCCTCCCTTCCTCAGCACGTGCGCACTTGTCGGCCAGGGCATACAGCTCACTGACGTCTCTGATCTTGCACATCGCCATCTCCTCCCGCATCCTGCGGTTACGCACGTTCTGATGGAACGCGCTGATGACCGCGGCAGGGTGGACATCTGGGATGTTGTGTTGTACACGGCTGAATATCTGAATGTACTTGCGTAGGGGCTCTCCTTCCTTCTGGGCGAGCAGATGAAGGTCACTCTCTTGGCCATGAGGTTTGTGGCCGCCTGTAAAGGCGCCGACAAACTGATGGCATAGGTCTGCCCAGGAGGATATGGAGTTGTCCGGCAAGTGCATGAGCCAGGACCTGACGTTGGGCTTGAGCACCAGCGGGAAGTAGTTGGCAAGGATCTTGTCGTCCTGCCCCCCGGCAGCTTGCACCGCGATGGTGTAGATGCTGAGGAACTCCGACGGATGCAACTTGCCGTCGTACTTCTCTGGTACATCTGGCTTGAAATTCTTCTTGCTGGGCCACTGGACTTGCCGCAGCTCATGAGTAAACACAGGGCAACCTACCGCATACGGCAAGTCGCCTGGTTTCCCTGGCGCATGCATGTCGACAGAGGGCCCAGCGCGCTGGTCCAATTGACGCCGCGCTTCTCTTCGACGCTCGATGTGAGTACGTGTGTCTTCTTGCTGTCGTTCGTGAAGAACTTGGCGCTGATCGCGACGAGCTCGTGGATCTGATGACGCGGTGGAGTCGCTGTCGAGGTGGATCCGGCGAGTCGGCGATCTTGGTCTACGGGGCGGAGAGTGCACGGTGGTTGCACCCCCCCCCCCAGGTCTTGTCGCCACCGGTTTGTGCCTGACTGACTTGCCGCGGCTGCGATGTACTCGGCTGCCGTGGAGTGTCGCCGTTGGCGAAGCCGATGAGACTCTGAATGGCGGCCCTCCAGTCGTCGATCTTGTCTGCCGTTGGAGGGTAGTCCAGAAGCAGTTGAGCTCGTGCCAAAGCTTCTGCTGAAGTGATGGGTGGCGGTGGCGAACGGTGTGAGGAGCGGGATATGCTCGGACTTCTAACTATGTTAGAAGGAGCAGTATCTCGTCCAGGCGACCGTGCCTCGCTCGTGCCAGCATGTTGGCGTGCATGCTGGTCTTGAGCACTCCGAGATCCACCAGCTCGATCTTGGTCCAGCAAACGTATGGTACCGTGAGTACCAGGACACTGCCTGTCCCGCGCCTCCTGAGATGGGCGCGGTGCATGTACGGACGCCGAGGTCTTGGAGTGCACCCGGTCATTGTGGGAGCCGACTATGCCGCCGATGGGCAGCGCAGCCTTGTCCTTGGACCTGGCAGCACCGTGAGCTCCCTCGTCGACGCCCGTTCTTCCGCCGGTGTCGGGGGAAACTGTCCGCCACGAACACCTATGGGACCGGAGCCCCTTGTCTGTGCGGTACGAGGGCGGAGGGAGCACAAAGAGCAGATCGAGGCAGACGCGCGGGCAGTTTTTACCCAGGTTCGGGCCGCACGGATGCGTAAAACCCTACTCCTGCTTGGTTGTGTATTGAGTTGGGCGCTCGGGAGCTTGAAGAAGTAGCTACACCGTGCGTGAGAGTAATCTAGGTTTCGAACCCCCTCCACGTTGTGCATGGGCCTCCTTTTATAGTGCAAGGGGTCACCGACAGGTGTCAACGTAGGAGAAAGGGGTAAAAATGTAAAAGAGGTGGTAGTTGTAACAGTGCGGGAATAGTGGAGCTACAGTACAGAACAGTGGTCTATACCTACTTTAACAGTGGGGGACAAGGGCATTTAATGCCCGTCACCGTCGACCCCAAAAGCTCCCGCCTTCGCGTCTCCGTCCGCCACGGCGACGGATTTATCACCGTGGTGTGCCACCGTGTACCCCAGGCTGCACAGCCATCCGCCACGCGTCCCTGGTTAGACCCCAGGGCGACGCGTGGGCCGATGAGCTGGAGCGCGGGCACACAGCGTGGTCTTCCCGACAAGCACCTTGCCGGGGCCTTGATCTTGCCGGGCCCGGGAACTTGCCGCTCCCCGGGCCCCTTGCCGGGGCGCGCGTAGCGCCGAGGTAATACCTTCTAATCTTCCTGGCAAGCTCCTCTTGCCAGGGTCTTGTGTTAGTGGAACAGTCTTGAGCCTGGTACGGCCTTCCCGGCAAGCTCCTCTTGCCGGGGTCTCGATCTTCTGTCTTGTATACTTTGTTTTTGAATGGTTTAATAAGAGGCAGGAAGGTCTCCGGCGAGCACGCAGTAAACCTTGCCGCGGGAGGCTGCAACTGCCCGTGCACAAGTTGGGGTACTGAGGTACCCCTACCTTAGTACACCGACAGGAGCCCCCGGGCCTGGGCCACACACGGTGCCGAGCGCTGTTGGGCCAGGCCCAAAACAGTGTACGGGCACCCGCGGCCCGCGGCGCGCCGAATCCACTTCCATATCCGCCGCACCCCACGGTAACGGCACGCGTTGATTGCGGCGCCGTGGGATGGGACGTGCCCACGATCTCTTAATGGAAAGGGGGAAACGCCCCCCACTCCCCCATAAAAGCAGAGGCAGCGGGCGCGGTTCCCCTCCCTGTGCTCTCATTACGTCGTCTTCCTCCTGCAAAAGATTCCTCCTTGCGCTCCGCCTCTACAGCTCCGCCGCCGCCTAGCTCTCCGTCCCCTTCCTTCCGCCGCATCCGCCATGGCCCCAAAGAGCGACAAGGGGAAAGCGGAGAAGTCCAAGAAGGAGAAATCCGAGCAAGCAGCCAAGCTCATCGCTTACCGGAAGCGGAACGTCGTCTTCTCGCCGAAGCTCGGTGTGGAAGAACTCTGGAACAAGTACTACTTGTTCTGGTCCAAGCGCACCGATGCGCATCCCCGCACCCGAGCATACCCGGCCGCCGCCAAGGACCACTATCCCGGCGGGTATTACTTCTTTGCTCCCTTTTTCCACTGTGGTCTCTGTCCTCCATTTTCGAACTTCTTCTGTGATATCATGAATACGTATGGCTTCCATCTGCTTGATTTCACCCCCAACGCCATCCTCACCATGGCCGTTTTCGCACATATGTGCGAAAACTTCATAGGAGTCCACCCCAACGTAGCCCTCTTTAGACACTTTTTCACCCCTAGAGCCGAGGCAGATGCCCCCCTCTCCGGATGTATTTCTTGGGTCTTCCGTCTCAACAAGAAGGGGTCGTACTTGCCGGTGGAGCTCCGCGGCAAGTGGGAAGAATGGCGAGCGGAGTGGTGCTGGATTGTAGAGGACCAGCCGCAAGCCTTTACTGCGCCGCGCACAACGCCTATCGCGCGCGGCAGAGATTGGAGCGAACTAGACTCCGACGACGCCAAGCTTGACATCGCTCTTGTCCGGATCCTCCGTCTTCGGCTGGCCCGGCTGTCAGTTGCCGAGGTGGGCGCAGATTTCCTCCGCCGGCGCATCGCCCCTCTCCAGGACCGGAAGAGGCCGGCCTGGTTGTACGGCGGCCCGGCAGACATCATGCGGCTGCGCCCTGGACTTAATTTTAACTTCACCACTCTGGAGCTGCGCGGGATGGTACGAGAGCTCTTCAAGTACGACCCGGCGCACCCCGAGTGGTTCCGGACTCCCCGGGAAGTGGTGCCGCTCTGCAACAACGCCGCGAGGGACCGAATCCTGGCCATGATGCCGATGTGCGACTCGCATGGCCTGGACCGTTCGTGGATCCCCCCGAAGCCAATCGACGTCCTCACTTTCTACGACAACCTCGTCGAGGTGGCGAGCAACAAGGAGGACCTCAAGCTGCATACACGGGACACCACCGAGCAGGAAATCGCCTACATAGCTTCTCGGGCTGAGGAGGCCGCCGCAGCCGCGGCGGCAGGAGTCTTCGGATTCTCGCCGGAGGAGGCGGAGGCCGAGGAGGCGTCCACCCAGGCGGAAGAGGCGGAGATCCGTCGGTTGCTGAACCTCCCACCCGACGCGCTCGCCGGGGTCCCCTCGTTGAGGCACTCCGGGATCCATGGGATCGCGACGGAGGCCGCGGCAAAGGAGGGAACCGCCGGAGGAAGCAGAGGCGCCGCGAGGGGCGGAGGCGCCAAGGGGAAGAGGGCCGCATCGCTGGATGCTGGGCCCAGCGAGCCGGCCGAGGCAGAGGAGGAGGAGGAGGAGGAGGCCGAAGACTCCGGCGGATCGACAGAGTTGTACGCCGACGACCTCTCCTCGTCGGAGAGCTCCCCGCCCCCGGCAAGCCCGAAGGAGTCCCCGGCAAAGCGTCTCCGCAAGGCGGCGACGGGGGAAAGGGCACGGGCGCCCCGGCAACAGCCTCCTCGGCGGGCGGCTCCCCGGGGGAGTCAAGCCGCGCCAAGGCCGTCCGGCGCACCAGCCGCAGCAGAGGCGGGCCGGGCGCGGACCACGACGGAGGCGCCCCGCAGGCCGGCAGCGAGCCGGCAGGGGTCTTCTCGGAGCGGAGCAACGGCTCCGCCCGCCCCCCGGGCGCCGGCAGCCACAGGGGCTGGGTCTTCGCAGCCCCCAGCCCCGGCGAGCACCAAGCGCGCGAGGGAGTCTTCGCCTCCCGCTCCTCGCGTCGACGCGCCCACGGTGGAGTACGACTTCTCCGCCCTGAGCGAGGACGACGAGGAGGACCAGGAGTAAGGATCCGAGATTCTTCATCTTCTTAATTTTTGTCTTGAGCTTCTGTCGATGCTAACTCCGTCTTCTGTTCTGGTTTCAGGACCCTGGCCCATCGCGCCGCGAAGAAGGCCAAGGCGCCCGAGGCTGAGGTCGCGGAGGACTCGGCGGCGGCGGCAACAGAGGGCGCGCCGAAGCCGAGCCTGCCGGACTCTGGCACTGCTCCGATGAGCAGCCCCCAGCGCAGCCCGCAGCGCAGCCCCCAGCGTAAGTCTGGGGTTCTTTCTTTTTGCGTGTCGGGGTGCGTCTGAAGCTTTTGACTTTATCTTCATATTTTGATATCTCTTGTCTTGTTCCGTGCAGAGGAGGAGCCGCAGCGGGAAGAGCGCCCGGAGACTACCGCCGAGGAGCCGCAGGCACCGCCATCCCCGCCGAGGCAGGACTCTCCGGCAAGGGAGAGTGCTCCGTCAAGGGCGGGTACTCCGCCAAGGCAGAGTACCCCGCCAAGGACGAGCAGCCCGGCGAGGGCGGCCACCCCGCCGAGGCCGAATTCCCCGGCGAGGGCGACTACCCCGACGAGGCCGAGCTCCCCGGCGAGGGAGCCCGCCGCTGAGGACGTCCGCCAAGGTAACCTTTGTAACTTGTCTTCTTGGCTTGTATCTTTTTTGGATATTTGCTTGAGTCTTGAATTTCTTTGTCCTCTTCTTCTTTCTAGATCTTCCTCCTCCTGCGCCTATGGAGACGGAGGTAATCATCCTCGAGGAGGAGGACGCGCAGGGCGGTGGCGGCGACGCTCCAGTCGTCGAGGAGGTGGGCGAGGCCGCCGAGCCGGCCGCGCAAGAGACTGCTCCGGCTGCGGACGCAGCGGCCGGGGAGGGGGACGGTGGCCGCACCGCCGACCCGGAGGTGGCGGGAGCATCGGATGCTGCGCCGGCCACCGGTCCCTCCGCCGGCGAGGAGCAAAGGTTTTATCTCGAGGCCCCCAATGGCGTCTTCATCCAGATGCCGTGGGGGTCTTCGTCGCGAGCTCCTGCGGAGGGCGAGGCGTTCGACGGAGAAATCCTCGCCTCCGCAGGCCTGAAGATAGTCCAGGCGCCCGGTGGAGGTGAGGGGCCCGAGGAGGAGCGACTGCTTCATCAGCTCCTGGCCCTTTATCGGGCCAGGCAAGCAAAGCTCGCTTCCCGGGAGGCTCTTGCCGCCAAGGCTGCGGCAGAGATGGAGAAGCGCGCGGCGGAGCTCAGCGCCGCCAACCAGGCTGCCCTCCGGCAGGTGGCAGAGGAGCGAGAGCGTCTCGCCGGCGAGTACCAAGAGTGGGTACTTGAGAGGGCCGAAGCCGACGAACAGCAGCGCCTCGCCGGGGTAGAGATGTCCCGGCGAGAGGGAGAGCTCGCGCAGCGGAAGGTGGATCTGGATTCTCATGAAGAAGACCTTGCCGCTCGCGAGGCTGCCCTTGGCGGGGAGCTGAAAGAGGCGAAGGCCGCCGCGGCTGCCGCGGAGGACGCCAAGAAAGAGCTCGCCGCCAAGGTTGAACAACTGGAGAAGGCGATGAAGGTGAGCGCCGAGAAGGTTGCCGCGCTCATCCTGGAGCGCGAGAAGGATGCTCACACCAACTCAGAGCTCCAGGTGAGTTTGTCTCAGAGGGGTGATGAGCTGAAGGCCGCCAAGGATTCCATTGAAGACTTGGAGCTGAAGGTCACCACCCTGAAGGAATCGCTTGATGCTGCCCGGGCCCAGGAGACCAAGCTGAAGGATGAGCTCCTCAAGGAGCGAACCTTGATGGAGAACGTCAACAAGGCCTCCGAGCTCTTCCGGCAGACTATCGAGGTGTGGACCGAAGAGCTGGTTTCTTCTGCGTCCAACATTGACCAGGAGTTGCTTGCTTTGAAGGTCGAACATCTTATCTACTCGCCGGATCCAGATCTCCCGCACAGCGCCAAGCTCAGCCTCTTCTTCAGAGGCGTCGCTCCGGCCCTTGCAGGTCTCCGGAACCGCATCCCCGCGCAGCTGGCCGAGGAGTCGCGCCGTCTCTGCGCGGGAACTCTGGAGCGGGTCTTGACGAAGATCGTGTACCGCAACCCGGGGATCAACCTCAGGAACGTTCTTTGCAGCTTGCCGGCAGATGCAGACACGGAGGCCCTGAAGGAGCAGGTCGGCCATATCATCGCCAAGGTGGCAAGGCTTGGCAGGAAGGAAGGCGACCGCGTAGACTAGGGCCCCATTTATCTTTATCTTTTTATTGCTGCACATTATGTTATGAACTCATTAGTCCATTGCGACAAGTTATCCTTGTAAGATATTTGCTTTATTTCAATCAATCAGTGCAATGTTATCTTCCTTGTTCCAATCTTTGACTTTGTATGTTCTTCACCCTACGCTCCCGGGGAGCTTGCCGGAAAGGGGCCCTTGCCGCGAGCGCTGAGTGCTGGACTCTGAGCGGCCTGCTGGCCAAGGTCCTCGCCGGCAAGCGACCTTGCCGCAGCAGGTCGCAACGCACTTAGCTTGCTGAGTGTACTCGGAAACGAGGCAAGGGCGCGACACTTGTCGCAGCTCACTTAAATCGTTGAGTGGACTCGAAAACAAGATAAGGGTGCGGCAAGCTACGGGTAGGTTCCTCCGCGCACAGGTTTTCCATACAAAGTGTGATCGTTCAAGGAAGACAACCAAAATTTAAAATTTGAACTGGTCAAATTCTAACAACTTATCTTTCATATGCTGCTTGCTCATGTTGTTTGCTTTCCGGTAAGGCTCTTCTTTCTTGAACGGCACTTAGTTCCTCCTCCATCTCGGCTCTTCTTTCTTGAACGGCACTTAGTTCCTCCTCCATCTCCTTCCCCCCCGGCAAACTTGTGCGCGAGGAACGTTCCTTCTGCTTAAGAGAAAAGGAAAGGGAGAGGGAAAAAGCATATTGCCTTTCGGCGTAATAGTGCTTACCGAATGTATAAGTGTTGCATCAAATGCCAAATAAAACATGCAAATAGCAAAGAGAAACATGCGAAAGGCAATCGATGCGAAAACACGAAATCTTTACTGATGCACGGGGTCTGCGCCCGGCTTCGTACAAAGGGTTACATGCAACAGCGGCAAGGCTTGTACAAAAGATGGTTGCCGGAGCGGATCACGGCAACCGCGCCTTAGGGGTGAAACTTGCGAAGATGCTCTATGTTCCAGGAGTTGCTCACCGGTAAGCCTTCTTCGGTCTCGAGGCGGACAGCGCCGGGCCTCGTAACTTGTCTCACCCGATAAGGGCCTTCCCACTTCGGCGTCAACTTGTTGGAATTCTTGGCGGACTGAACACGCCGAAGAACAAGGTCGCCTTCCTCGAGACTCCTGGCCTTGACTTTGCGGCTATGGTAGCGGCGCAAAGCTTGCTGGTATCGAGCAGCTCGTACAGCAGCCTGGAGACGTCCCTCCTCAAGGAGCAATGCGTCATCTTGCCGCAGTTGCTCTTGCTCGAGCTCATCATAAGCGAGCACTCGAGGAGATCCGTATACGAGTTCCGTGGGGAGAACTGCCTCTGCTCCATAGACTAGAGCAAAAGGTGTCTGCCCGGTGGCTCGACTGGGTGTCGTTCTGATTGACCAAAGAGCCGCCGGGAGCTCCTCTATCCAATTCTTTCCGCACTTGCGCAGCCTGTCAAAGGTTCTTGTCTTGAGTCCGCGCAGCACTTCAGCATTTGCCCTCTCCGCTTGGCCGTTGCTCCTCGGGTGAGCAACAGAAGCGAAACAGACCTTGGCGCCAAGGTCTTGGACGTACTGCATGAAGGTGCGACTAGTGAATTGCGTACCGTTGTCGGTGATGATCCTGTTAGGGATCCCGAAACGGCAAACAATCGACCTGAAGAACCTGACCGCTGACTGTGCTGTCACCTTTCTCACTGGTTCCACTTCTGGCCACTTTGTGAACTTGTCGATTGCAACGTACAAGTACTCAAAGCCCCCGACGGCGCGAGGGAAAGGGCCGAGGATATCGAGCCCCCAGACCGAGAAGGGCCATGACAAAGGGATTGTTTGGAGAGCTTGAGCTGGCTGATGAATTTGCTTTGCATGGAACTGGCACGCTTCACACTTGGTTACTAGTGCAGTTGCATCTTGGAGGGCTTCTTGCCAAAAGAACCCTTGCCGGAAAGCTTTCCCGGCAAGTGCCCTTGCGCCAATGTGGTGGCCGCATATGCCTCCGTGTATTTCTGCCAACAGCTTCTGTCCATCTTCCCTGGAGATGCACTTCAACCTGACACCATTGAGTCTTCTTCTGTACAGCTCGTTATCCACAAACTGATACATACTTGACTGCCTGGTTATCTTCTCTATCTCTTGAGGGTCGTCGGGAAGTTCTCCAGTTTGTAGAAAACGGACGATCTGCTGTGCCCATGCCGGAGCTCGGGGCTCGACGGCAAGGACTAAAGGCTCGAGGTCTGCTGCGGGAACCTCAGCTTCTACGGCAAAGACCTCTGGTCCTGTCGGAGCTGTCGGTCCCCCGGCAAGCTCGCCGGGGCGAGGTTTGTCGGGAACACTTGCTTCAACTGCACAAGCCCGAGGGCTCGCAGGAGCAAACTGTTCCTCAGCGTTATCGTTGATCTTGGGAACTTTGGCGGCGGGTTCAGGAAGATCCGCCGGCAAGTAGTCGCCGGAGACCAACTTTCTCTTCTTGGACTGCCCAATTGATGGTGTAACTGATGGCTGAGTCAGCTTGAGCAAAAAGGTCCCTGGTTCCACAGGTAACTTCATCGCGGCGCACTTTGACAGGCCGTCTGCAATCTCATTTTGAGCTCTTGGGACGTGCTCCATCTGCAGACCTTCAAAGTGCTCTTCAAGCTTCCTCACTTCATCGACATATGCTTCCATCAAAGGACTCTGGTAGCTCTTGTTAACTTGTCGGACCACCAACTGAGAATCTCCCCGTACAATCAGCTTCCTGATCCCAAGTTCGGCCGCAATCCTGAGGCCGGCAAGCAAGCCTTCATATTCTGCAGTGTTGTTTGTCGCTTGCTCCCTGGGAAAGTGCATCTGGATAACATATTTGAGGTGCTCTCCGGTGGGCGCGATGAGTACCACGCCGGCACCGGCGCCTTGCAGCGAGAAGGCACCGTCAAAATACATTACCCATTCACTTGTCGCTTCTTGCACGGGTACGCTTGTTTCCTGAACTTCATCTTCTGGTGTTGGGGTCCACTCAGCAATGAACTCTGCCAAAGCTCGGCTCTGAATGGTTGAAGTACTTTCAAATTTGAGTCCGAAGCTTGACAGTTCCAGTGCCCACTCGACGATCCTGCCTGTTGCCTCTGGATTGTGTAATATCCTCTTCAACGGAAAGCGAGTGACCACTGTTATCTCATGGGCTTGGAAGTAGTGGCGCAGCTTCCTCGAGGCCATGAGGAGGCCGAAAAGCAATTTTTGCACACCAGAGTACCTTGATCTAGCTCCCTGGAGAAGGGAACTTACAAAATACACTGGGCGCTGCACCATCTTCTTCCGCACCTCTCCTTGTTCCTGCGCAGAGTCTTCCTTGTCGGGGCCAGAGCTTGTCGGGACAGCCCCCTGCTTGTCGCTAGATTCGCTTGCCGGCGATGCTGACTCCTCGTCGGACTCCCTTTCCGCTACTAACGCAGCACTAACCACCTGGTTGGTTGCCGCTAAGTATAGCAACAACTTTTCCTGTGGTTTAGGTGCGACAAGTATAGGAGTGGAGGACAGGTACCGTTTCAAATCCTGCAACGCCGCCTCCGCTTCCGGAGTCCACTTCATGGGACCTGCCTTTTTCAAGATTTTGAAGAAAGGTAGGGCGCGTTCCGCGGATTTTGAAATGAACCCACTGAGGGCAGCAACGCAACCCGCAAGCCTTCTGACATCCTTGACGCGCTTCGGGGCTTCTATCTGCTCGATGGCTTTGATCTTGTCGGGATTGGCTTCAATCCCCCTTTGTGATACAAAGAACCCGAGAAGCTTGCCGGAGGGAACTCCAAAGACGCACTTCTCGGGGTTCAGCTTGAGTTGTATCCTGCGCAGGTTCTGAAACGTTTCTTCCAAGTCTTGAATCAGTGTTTCTTTGCTCTTGCTTTTCACCACGATGTCATCCATGTAGGCTTCTACATTCCTGTGGATCTGTGGCTCAAAAGCAGTGTACACTACCCTTGCAAAAGTTGAGCCTGCATTCTTCAGTCCAAATGGCATGCGGATAAAGCAATAGGTGCCACATGGAGTGATAAATGCAGTCTTCTCTTCATCTTCCTTAGCCATGAAAATCTGGTGATAGCCTGAGTATGCATCAAGAAAACAGAGTAGCTCACATCCGGCGGTGGAGTCAACGATCTGGTCAATGCGCGGCAAAGGGAAGGGATCCTTGGGACATGCTTTATTGACATCAGTGAAGTCTATACACAGTCTCCACTTCCCGTTGGCCTTGCGCACGACGACTGGGTTTGCCAACCACGTCGGATGGATCACACCTCTAACTAGGCCTGCTGCCTCTAGTTTCTTGATCTCCTCGTTGATGAACTCTTGGCGCTCCACGGCTTGCTTCCTCACTTTTTGCTTGATGGGCCGCGCATGAGGGCAGACAGCAAGCTTGTGCTCAATCACCTTCCTGGGAACACCGGGGATGTCAGATGGTTGCCAAGCAAACACATCGACATTCGCCCGCAGGAAGGCGACGAGCGCGCTTTCCTATTTGCTGTCAAGGGTGGCACTGATGGTGAAGGTACCACCAGTGCCATCCTCCTTTGCGGACACCTTCTTGGTTGCCGGAGGAGCAGCCATTCCTTTCTTGCTCTTGCCGGTGGAGCTCGATGGAACGTCCTCGACAGCGGCGCAGCACTCCGAAGAGGTGCGGTCGCCGGAGCGGGTCCCAGAGCATTTGCCGGACTTGGTCTTCGTCTTCTTCCCCCCGGGAGCTTCAGCGGCAAGAGTATCCTTCTCGGCCGCAGCTGCCGCATCCCGGTAAATCTTGTCGGCGCAAATAAGCGCATCTTTCTTGTCGCTGTGGACAGTGATGACGCTTATCGGCCCCGGCATCTTCAGCACGTTGTAGGCATAGTGGGAAGCTGCCATGAACTTGGCGAGGGCGGGACGGCCGAGTATTCCATTGTAGGGCAATGGAATATCGGCAACGTCAAAAGTGATGCGCTCAGTCCTGAAGTTGAGCTCCCCGCCAAAGGTCACCGGCAGAGTAATCTTTCCCTTGGGCTTGCTCCTTCCCGGGTTGATTCCTTGGAATGAACCGGTCTCTTCGAGCTCGCCGTCTTGAATCTGGAGCTTCTTGATCACAGCAGAGGAGATCAAGTTCAGCCCGGCCCCGCCGTCAACCAACATTTTGGTGACCTTGAGGTTGCGGATGGTGGGTGAGACCAGCATCGGCAAGCACCCGACCGCAGTGGTGCGGTCAGGGTGATCCTCAAGATCAAAAACGATGGGCGTGCCGGACCATTTGAGGAGCCTGCGCGACTCCACGGGCGGCTCCGCTGCATTCACCTCACGCACCCACTGTTTCAACTGGCGGTGGGAGGTGTGCAGAGAGGCGCCACCGTCGACGCACAGGACCTCCGTGGCTTTCTGGAACTCCTGCTCGCTGTTCTCGTCGTCCTCCATGTCTTCATCGTCGTCTTCGTCGTTGTCGCGGCCCCGGGGAGGTCGATCTCCTTGCCGCTGCTTGGCCTTGCCGCGGCGTCCTCCCCGGCCGTTAAACGGCCGCTTCTTGCTAGGCTCCTCCCCGCCACCTTGGGCCTTCTCCTTGTCGCGCCTTTCGTACTCAGCTTTTTGCTGCTCGACGAGGTACTCGACGCGCTTGCAGTTGGAGAGGTCGTGACCCTTGGTGCGGTGAATCTTACAGTATTGCTTGTCGGAGCTACCCGGCTTGTCGGCCGCCGCCGCAGGGGCAGGCTCCTTGCCGGAGCCGCCGGCCTGCGCTTGCTTGGCGGGGGCCTCCTTGCCGGACTTCTCGACGGCAAGCACTTCCTTCTTGCCCTTCTTCCTGTTGTTCCGCCGCCGGCTCTTCTTTGCCGGGGCGGCGTCGTCGCTGTCGCTTCCCCCTGCGCCAGCATCCTCCCCGGGGAGTTTCCTCCCCTCTTCCGCACGGGCGCACTTGTCGGCAAGAGCGTAGAGCTCGCTGACGTCCCTGATCTTGGTCATCGCCATCTCCTCACGCATGCGGCGGTTTCGCACGTTCTGATGGAACGCGCTGATAACCGCAGCAGGGTGAACGTCGGGGATGTTGTGCTGTACCCGGCTGAAGCGTTGGATATACTTGCGCAGGGGTTCGCCTTCCTTCTGGGACAAAATGTGGAGATCGCTCTCCTGACCATGGGGTTTGTGGCCGCCGGTGAAGGCGCCAACAAACTGATGGCAGAGGTCGGCCCAAGAAGAGATAGAGCCTTCCGGCAAGTGCATGAGCCACGAACGGACGTTCGGCTTCAGCACGAGCGGGAAGTAGTTGGCTAGGATCTTCTCGTCGCGCCCCCCGGCAGCTTGCACTGCTATAGTGTAGACGCTGAGAAACTCCGAGGGGTGCGTCTTGCCGTCGTACTTCTCCGGTACGTCGGGCTTAAAGTTCTTCATGCTGGGCCACTGGACGCGCCGCAGCTCGCGGGTGAACGCAGGGCAGCCTGCCGCGTACGGCAAGTCGCCTGGTTCACCGGGCGCGGGCGCGTCGACAGTGTTCCCAGCTCTCTTGTCGGATTGTCGCCGAGCTTCTCGGCGGCGCTCGATCGTGGTCCGTGCGTCTTCATCTCGCCGGTCGTCGAGGACCTGGCGCTGGTCCCGACGGGCCCGCGGGTCCGACGAGGCTGTGGAGCCGTCGTCGGGATTGTTCCGGCGGGGCGGCGTCTTCTGCTTCTGCGGCGGGGAGTGCACGCTTGTCGCACCCCCGGCGGTCTTGTCGCCGATAGCCTTCGTCTTCTCAGCCTGCCGCGGCCGTGAGGCCGACGGCTGCTGCGGAGAGTCGTTGTTGGCGAAGTCTATCAGGCTCCGGATAGTGGCCCTCCATTCCTCGGCCTTGTCGGCCGCTGGAGGAAAATCGAGGAGCAGCTGCGCCCTTGCGAGCGCTTCTGCCGGAGTAGTGGGGAACGCGGGCGAGCGGTGCGAGGAGCGGGATACGCTCGGACTTCTAACGACGTTAGAAGGAGCGGGGTCCCGCGCCGGCGCCTTCGCTTTGCTTGTGCCCGGACGAGGGTCCGGGGCGTCTCGCGAACCTCCAGTTTGGCCTTGCCCCAGCAAGCGGATACCACCTCCCGTGGTATGGCGCTGCGGGGTCGTCGTGTGCTGTGATGGACGCGGCGCGTCCACGGAGACCGAGGTCCGGTCATCCGTCTTGTTCTTGGATCTGGTGGCACCGTGAGTGCCCTCGCCGGCCACCACCCTTCCGACGGCGTCTCCCCCGCCCACCGTTGGCTCTGGTGGCGGCGGATGAGACGCAGACGGGCCCCCGACCTCCGAAGGCTTCTTCTTCGGGGCCATGGAGTTGTCGCTGATGAAGTTGTTGATGAAGCTTGGAGAGGTTGATGGAGAATGCGCCCGCGCGAACGCCGGATCAGGTTCGCACAACCTCGACGCCCCCTACCTGGCGCGCCAAAGATGTCGGGGGAAACTGTCCGCCACGAACACCTATGGGACCGGAGCCCCTTGTCTGTGCGGTACGAGGGCGGAGGGAGCACAAAGAGCAGATCGAGGCAGACGCGCGGGCAGTTTTTACCCAGGTTCGGGCCGCACGGATGCGTAAAACCCTACTCCTGCTTGGTTGTGTATTGAGTTGAGCGCTCGGGAGCTTGAAGAAGCAGCTACACCGTGCGTGAGAGTAATCTAGGTTTCCCCAACCCCCCCCACGTTGTGCATGGGCCTCCTTTTATAGTGCAAAGGGGTCACCGACAGGTGTCAACGTAGGAGTAAGGGGTAAAAATGTAAAAGAGGTGGTAGTTGTAACAGTGCGGGAATAGTGGAGCTACAGTACAGAACAGTGGTCTATACCTACTTTAACAGTGGGGGACAAGGGCATTTAATGCCCGTCACCGTCGACCCCAAAAGCTCCCGCCTTAGCGTCTCCGTCCGCCACGGCGACGGATTTATCGCCGTGGTGTGCCACCGTGTACCCCAGGCTGCACAGCCATCCGCCACGCGTCCCTGGTTAGACCTCAGGGCGACGCGTGGGCCGATGAGCTGGAGCGCGGGCACACAGCGTGGCCTTCCCGACAAGCGCCTTGCCGGGGCCTTGGTCTTGCCGGGCCCGGGAACTTGCCGCTCCCCGGGCCCCTTGCCGGGGCGCGCATAGCGCCGAGGTAATACCTTCTAATCTTCCTGGCAAGCTCCTCTCGCCAGGGTCTTGTGTTAGTGGAACAGTCTTGAGCCTGGTACGGCCTTCCCGGCAAGCTCCTCTTGCCGGGGTCTCGATCTTCTGTCTTGTATACTTTGTTTTTGAATGGTTTAATAAGAGGCAGGAAGGTCTCCGGCGAGCAAGCAGTAAACCTTGCCGCGGGAGGCTGCAACTGCCCGTGCACAAGTTGGGGTACTGAGGTACCCCTACCTTAGTACACCGACAGGAGCCCCCGGGCCTGGGCCACACACGGTGCCGAGCGCTGTTGGGCCAGGCCCAAAACAGTGCACGGGCACCCGCGGCCCGCGGCGCGCCGAATCCACTTCCATATCCGCCGCACCCCACGGTAACGGCACGCGTCGATTGCGGCGCCGTGGGATGGGACGTGCCCACGATCTCTTAATGGAAAGGGGGAAACGCCCCCCACTCCCCCATAAAAGCAGAGGCAGCGGGCGCGGTTCCCCTCCCTGTGCTCTCATTACGTCGTCTTCCTCCTGCAAAAGATTCCTCCTTGCGCTCCGCCTCCACAGCTCCGCCGCCGCCTAGCTCTTCGTCCCCTTCCTTCCGCCGCGTCCGCCATGGCCCCAAAGGCCGACAAGGGGAAAGCGGAGAAGTCCAAGAAGGAGAAATCCGAGCAAGCAGCCAAGCTCATTGCTTACCGGAAGCGGAACGTCGTCTTCCCGCCGAGGCTCGGCGTGCAAGAACTCTGGAACAAGTACTACTTGTTCTGGTCCAAGGGCACCGACGCGCATCCCCGCACCCGAGCATACCCGGCCGCCGCCAAGGACAACTATCCCGGCGGGTATTACTTCTTCGCTGCCTTTTTCCACTGTGGCCTCTGCCCTCCTTTTTCGAACTTCTTCTGTGATATCATGAATACGTACGGCTTCCATCTGCTTGATTTCACCCCCAATGCCATCCTCACCATGGCCGTTTTCGCACATATGTGCGAAAACTTCATAGGAGTCCACCCCAACGTAGCCCTCTTTAGACACTTTTTCACCCCCAGAGCCGAGGCCGATGCCCCTCTCTCCGGATGTATTTCTTGGGTCTTCCGTCTCGGGAAGAAGGGGTCGTACTTGCCGGGGGAGCTCCGCGGCAAGTGGGAGGAATGGCGAGCGGAGTGGTGCTGGATTGTAGAGGACCAGCCGCAAGCCTTCACTGCGCCGCGCACAACGCCTATCGCGCGCGGCAGAGATTGGAGCGAACTAGACTCCGACGACGTCAAGCTCGACATCGCCCTCGTCCGGATCCTCCGTCTTCGGCTGGCCCGACTGTCAGTTGCCGAGGTGGGCGCAGATTTCCTCCGCCGGCGCATCGCCCCTCTCCAAGACCGGAAGAGGCCGGCCTGGTTGTACGGCGGCCCGGCGAACATCATGCGGCTGCGCCCTGGACTTAATTTTAACTTCACCACTCTGGAGCTGCGCGGGATGGTACGAGAGCTCTTCAAGTACGACCCGGCGCACCCCGAGTGGTTCAGGACTCCCCGGGAAGTGGTGCCGCTCTGCAACAACGCCGCGAGGGATCGAATCCTTGCCATGATGCCGATGTGCGACTCGCATGGCTTGGACCGCTCGTGGATCGCCCCGAAGCCAATCGACGTCCTCAACTTCTACGACAACCTCGTCGAGGTGGCGAGCAACAAGGAGGACCTCAAGCTGCATACGCGGGACACCACCGAGCAGGAAATCGCCTACATAGCTTCTCGGGCTGAGGAGGCCGCCGCAGCCGCGGCGGCAGGAGTCTTCGGGTTCTCGCCGGAGGAGGCGGAGGCCGAAGAGGCGTCCACCCAGGCGGAAGAGGCGGAGATCCGCCGATTGCTGAACCTCCCACCCGACGCGCTCACCGGGGTCCCCTCGTTGAGGCACTCCGGGATCCATGGGATCGCGACGGAGGCCGCGGCAAGGGAGGGAACCGCCGGAGGAAGCAGAGGCGCCGCGAGGGGCGGAGGCGCCAAGGGGAAGAGGGCCGCAGCGCCGGATGCTGGGCCCAGCGAGCCGGCCGAGGCAGAGGAGGAGGAGGAGGAAGAGGCCGAAGACTCCGGCGGATCTACGGAGTTATACGCCGACGACCTCTCCTCGTCGGAGAGCTCCCCGCCTCCGGCAAGCCCGAAGGAGTCCCCGGCAAAGCGCCTCCGCAAGGCGGCGACGGGGGAAAGGGCACAGGCGCCCCGGCAACAGCCACCTCGGCGGGCGGCTCCCCGGGGGAGTCAAGCCGCGCCAAGGCCGTCCGGCGCACCAGCCGCAGCAGAGGCGGGCCGTGCGCGGACCACGACGGAGGCGCCCCGCAGGCCGGCAACGAGCCGGCAGGGGTCTTCTCGGAGCGGAGCAGCGGCTCCGCCTGCCCCCCGGGCGCCGGCAGCCACAGGGGCTGGGTCTTCGCAGCCCCCAGCCCCGGTGAGCACCAAGCGCGCGAGGGAGTCTTCGCCTCCCGCTCCTCGCGTCGACGCGCCCACGGTGGAGTATGACTTCTCCGCCCTGAGCGAGGACGACGAGGAAGACCAGGAGTAAGGATCCGTGATTCTTCATCTTCTTAATTCTTGTCTTGAGCTTCTGTTGATGCTAACTCTGTCTTCTGTTCTGGTTTCAGGACCCTGGCCCATCGCGCCGCGAAGAAGGCCAAGGCGCCCGAGGCCGAGGTCGCGGAGGACTCAGCAGCGGCGGCAGCGGAAGGCGCGCCGGAGCCGAGCCTGCCGGACTCGGGCACTGCTCCGATGAGCAGCCCCCAGCGCAGCCCGCAGCGCAGCCCCCAGCGTAAGTCTGGGGTTCTTTCTTTTTGCTTGTCGGGGTGCGTCTGAGGCTTTTGACTTTATCTTCATATTTCGACGTCTCTTGTCTTGTTTCGTGCAGAGGAGGAGCCGCAGCGGGAAGAGCGCCCGGAGACCACCGCCGAGGAGCTGCAGGCACCGCCATCCCCGCCAAGGCAGGACTCTCCGGCAAGGGAGAGTGCTCCGTCAAGGGCGGGTACTCCGCCAAGGCAGAGTACCCCGCCAAGGACGAGCAGCCCGGCAAGGGCGGCCACCTCGCCAAGGCCAAGTCCCCCGGCGAGGGCGACTACCCCGACGAGGCCGAGCTCCCCGGCGAGGGAGCCCGCCGCTGAGGGCGTCCGCCAAGGTAACCTTTGTAACTTGTCTTCTTGGCTTGTATCTTTTTTGGATATTTGCTTGGGTCTTGAATTTCTTTGTCCTCTTCTTCTTTCTAGATCTTCCTCCTCCTGCGCCTATGGAGACGGAGGTAATCATCCTCGAGGAGGAGGACGCGCAGGGCGGCGGCGGCGACGCTCCAGTCGTCGAGGAGGTGGGCGAGGCCGCCGAGCCGGCCGCGCAAGAGACTGCTCCGGCTGCGGATGCAGCGGCCGGGGAGGGGGACGGTGGCCGCACCGCCGACCCGGAGGTGGCGGGAGCATCGGATGCTGCGCCGGCCACCGGTCCCTCCGCCGGCGAGGAGCAAAGGTTTTATCTCGAGGCCCCCAATGGCGTCTTCATCCAGATGCCGTGGGGGTCCTCGTCGCGAGCTCCTGCGGAGGGCGAGGCGTTCGACGGAGAGGTCCTCGCCTCCGCAGGCCTGAAGATAGTCCAGGCGCCCGGTGGAGGTGAGGGGCCCGAGGAGGAGCGATTGCTTCATCAACTCCTGGCCCTTTACCGGGCCAGGCAAGCAAAGCTCGCTTCCCGGGAGGCTCTTGCCGCCAAGGCTGCGGCAGAGATGGAGAAGCGCGCGGCGGAGCTCAGCGCCGCCAACCAGGCTGCCCTCCGGCAGGTGGCAGAGGAGCGAGAGCGTCTCGCCGGCGAGTACCAAGAGTGGGTACTTGAGAGGGCCGAAGCCGACGAACAGCAGCGCCTCGCCGGGGTAGAGATGTCCCGGCGAGAGGGAGAGCTCGCGCAGCGGAAGGTGGATCTGGATTCTCATGAAGAAGACCTTGCCGCTCGCGAGGCTGCCCTTGGCGTGGAGCTGAAAGAGGCGAAGGCCGCCGCGGCTGCCGCGGAGGACGCCAAGAAAGAGCTCGCCGCCAAGGTTGAACAACTGGAGAAGGCGATGAAGGTGAGCGCCGAGAAGGTTGCCGCGCTCATCCTGGAGCGCGAGAAGGATGCTCACACCAACTCAGAGCTCCAGGTGAGTTTGTCCCAGAGGGGTGACGAGCTGAAGGCCGCCAAGGATTCCATTGAAGACTTGGAGCTGAAGGTCACCACCCTGAAGGAATCGCTTGATGCTGCCCGGGCCCAGGAGACCAAGCTGAAGGATGAGCTCCGCAAGGAGCGAACCTTGATGGAGAACGTCAACAAGGCCTCCGAGCTCTTCCGGCAGACTATCGAGGTGTGGACCGAAGAGCTGGTTTCTTCTGCGTCCAACATTGACCAGGAGTTGCTTGCTTTGAAGGTCGAACATCTTATCTACTCGCCGGATCCAGATCTCCCGCACAGCGCCAAGCTCAGCCTCTTCTTCAGAGGCGTCGCTCCGGCCCTTGCAGGTCTCCGGAACCGCATCCCCGCGCAGCTGGCCGAGGAGTCGCGCCGTCTCTGCGCGGGAACTCTGGAGCGGGTCTTGACGAAGATCGTGTACCGCAACCCGGGGATCAACCTCAGGAACGTTCTTTGCAGCTTGCCGGCAGATGCAGACACGGAGTCTGCGCCCGGCTTTGTACAAAGGGTTACATGCAACAGCGGCAAGGCTTGTACAAAAGTTGGTTGCCGGAACGGATCACGGCAACCGCGCCTTAGGGGTGAAACTTGCGAAGATGCTCTATGTTCCAGGAGTTGCTCACCGGTAAGCCTTCTTCGGTCTCGAGGCGGACAGCGCCGGGCCTCGTAACTTGTCTCACCCGATAAGGGCCTTCCCACTTCGGCGTCAACTTGTTGGAATTCTTGGCGGACTGAACACGCCGAAGAACAAGGTCGCCTTCCTCGAGACTCCTGGCCTTGACTTTGCGGCTATGGTAGCGGCGCAAAGCTTGCTGGTATCGAGCAGCTCGTACAGCAGCCTGGAGACGTCCCTCCTCAAGGAGCAATGCGTCATCTTGTCGCAGTTGCTCTTGCTCGAGCTCATCATAAGCGAGCACTCGAGGAGATCCGTATACGAGTTCCGTGGGGAGAACTGCTTCTGCTCCGTAGACTAGAGCAAAAGGTGTCTGTCCGGTGGCTCGATTTGGTGTCGTTCTGATTGACCAAAGAGCCGCCGGGAGCTCCTCTATCCAATTCCTTCCGCACTTGCGCAGCCTGTCAAAGGTCCTTGTCTTGAGTCCGCGCAGCACTTCAGCATTTGCCCTCTCCGCTTGGCCGTTGCTCCTCGGGTGAGCAACAGAAGCGAAACAGACCTTGGCGCCAAGGTCTTGGACGTACTGCATGAAGGTGCGACTAGTGAATTGCGTACCGTTGTCGGTGATGATCCTGTTAGGGATCCCGAAACGGCAAACAATCGACCTGAAGAACCTGACTGCTGACTGTGCTGTCACCTTTCTCACTGGCTCCACTTCTGGCCACTTTGTGAACTTGTCGATTGCAACGTACAAGTACTCAAAGCCCCCGACAGCGCGAGGGAAAGGGCCGAGGATATCGAGCCCCCAGACCGAGAAGGGCCAGGACAAAGGGATTGTTTGGAGAGCTTGAGCTGGCTGATGAATTTGCTTTGCATGGAACTGGCACGCTTCACACTTGGTTACTAGTGCAGTTGCATCTTGGAGGGCTTCTTGCCAAAAGAACCCTTGCCGGAAAGCCTTCCCGGCAAGTGCCCTTGCGCCAATGTGGTGGCCGCATATGCCTCCGTGTATTTCTGCCAACAGCTTCTGTCCATCTTCCCTGGAGATGCACTTCAACCTGACACCATTGAGTCTTCTTCTGTACAGCTCGTTATCCACAAACTGATACATACTTGACTGCCTGGTTATCTTCTCTATCTCTTGAGGGTCGTCGGGAAGTTCTCCAGTTTGCAGAAAACGGACGATCTGCTGTGCCCATGCCGGAGCCCGGGGCTCGACGGCAAGGACTAAAGGCTCGAGGGCCGCTGCGGGAACCTCAGCTTCTACGGCAAAGACCTCTGGTCCTGTCGGAGCTGTCGGTCCCCCGGCAAGCTCGCCGGGGCGAGGCTTGTCGGGAACACTTGCTTCAACTGCACAAGCCCGAGGGCTCGCAGGAGCAAACTGTTCCTCAGCGTTATTGTTGATCTTGGGAATTTTGGCGGCGGGTTCAGGAAGATCCGCCGGCAAGTAGTCGCCGGAGACCAACTTTCTCTTCTTGGACTGCCCAATTGATGGTGTAACTGATGGTTGAGTCAGCTTGAGCAAAAAGGTCCCTGGTTCCACAGGTAACTTCATCGCGGCGCACTTTGAAAGGCCGTCTGCAATCTCATTTTGAGCTCTTGGGACGTGCTCCATCTGCAGACCTTCAAAGTGCTCTTCAAGCTTCCTCACTTCATCGACATATGCTTCCATCAAAGGGCTCTGGTAGCTCTTGTTAACTTGTCGGACCACCAACTGAGAATCTCCCCGTACAATCAGCTTCCTGATCCCAAGTTCGGCCGCAATCCTGAGGCCGGCAAGCAAGCCTTCATATTCTGCAGTGTTGTTTGTCGCTTGCTCCCTGGGGAAGTGCATCTGGATAACATATTTGAGGTGCTCTCCGGTGGGCGCGATGAGTACCACGCCGGCACCGGCGCCTTGCAGCGAGAAGGCACCGTCAAAATACATTACCCATTCACTTGTCGCTTCTTGCATGGGTACGCTTGTTTCTTGAACTTCATCTTCTGGTGTTGGGGTCCACTCAGCAATGAACTCTGCCAAAGCTCGGCTCTGAATGGTTGAAGTACTTTCAAATTTGAGTCCGAAGCTTGACAGCTCCAGTGCCCACTCGACGATCCTGCCTGTTGCCTCTGGATTGTGTAATATCCTCTTCAACGGAAAGCGAGTGACCACTGTTATCTCATGGGCTTGGAAGTAGTGGCGCAGCTTCCTCGAGGCCATGAGGAGGCCGAAAAGCAATTTTTGCACACCAGAGTACCTTGATCTAGCTCCCTGGAGAAGGGAACTTACAAAATACACTGGGCGCTGCACCATCTTCTTCCGCACCTCTCCTTGTTCCTGCGCAGAGTCTTCCTTGTCGGGGCCAGAGCTTGTCGGGACAGCCCCCTGCTTGTCGCTAGATTCGCTTGCCGGCGATGCTGACTCCTCGTCGGACTCCCTTTCCGCTACTAACGCAGCACTAACCACCTGGTTGGTTGCCGCTAAGTATAGCAACAACTTTTCCTGTGGTTTAGGTGCGACAAGTATAGGAGTGGAGGACAGGTACCGTTTCAAATCCTGCAACGCCGCCTCCGCTTCCGGAGTCCACTTCATGGGACCTGCCTTTTTCAAGATTTTGAAGAAAGGTAGGGCGCGTTCCGCGGATTTTGAAATGAACCCACTGAGGGCAGCAACGCAACCCGCAAGCCTTCTGACATCCTTGACGCGCTTCGGGGCTTCTATCTGCTCGATGGCTTTGATCTTGTCGGGATTGGCTTCAATCCCCCTTTGTGATACAAAGAACCCGAGAAGCTTGCCGGAGGGAACTCCAAAGACGCACTTCTCGGGGTTCAGCTTGAGTTGTATCCTGCGCAGGTTCTGAAACGTTTCTTCCAAGTCTTGAATCAGTGTTTCTTTGCTCTTGCTTTTCACCACGATGTCATCCATGTAGGCTTCTACATTCCTGTGGATCTGTGGCTCAAAAGCAGTGTACACTACCCTTGCAAAAGTTGAGCCTGCATTCTTCAGTCCAAATGGCATGCGGATAAAGCAATAGGTGCCACATGGAGTGATAAATGCAGTCTTCTCTTCATCTTCCTTAGCCATGAAAATCTGGTGATAGCCTGAGTATGCATCAAGAAAACAGAGTAGCTCACATCCGGCAGTGGAGTCAACGATCTGGTCAATGCGCGGCAAAGGGAAGGGATCTTTGGGACATGCTTTATTGACATCAGTGAAGTCTATACACAGTCTCCACTTCCCGTTGGCTTTGCGCACGACGACTGGGTTTGCCAACCACGTCGGATGGATCACACCTCTAACTAGGCCTGCTGCCTCTAGTTTCTTGATCTCCTCGTTGATGAACTCTTGGCGCTCCACGGCTTGCTTCCTCACTTTTTGCTTGATGGGCCGCGCATGAGGACAGACAGCAAGCTTGTGCTCAATCACCTTCCTGGGAACACCGGGGATGTCAGACGGTTGCCAAGCAAACACATCGACATTCGCCCGCAAGAAGGCGACGAGCGCGCTTTCCTATTTGCTGTCAAGGGTGGCACTGATGGTGAAGGTACCACCAGTGCCATCCTCCTTTGCGGACACTTTCTTGGTTGCCGGAGGAGCAGCCATTCCTTTCTTGCTCTTGCCGGTGGAGCTCGATGGAACGTCCTCGACGGCGGCGCAGCACTCCGAAGAGGTGCGGTTGCCGGAGTGGGTTCCAGAGCACTTGCCGGACTTGGTCTTCGTCTTCTTCCCCCCGGGAGCTTCAGCGGTAAGAGTATCCTTCTCGGCCGCAGCTGCCGCATCCCGGTAAATCTTGTCGGCGCAAATAAGCGCATCTTTCTTGTCGCTGTGGACAGTGATGACGCTTATCGGCCCCGGCATCTTCAGCACGTTGTAGGCGTAGTGGGAAGCCGCCATGAACTTGGCGAGGGCGGGACGGCCGAGTATTCCATTGTAGGGCAATGGAATATCGGCAACGTCAAAAGTGATGCGCTCAGTCCTGAAGTTGAGCTCCCCGCCAAAGGTCACCGGCAGAGTAATCTTTCCCTTGGGCTTGCTCCTTCCCGGGTTGATTCCTTGGAATGAACCGGTCTCTTCGAGCTCGCCGTCTTGAATCTGGAGCTTCTTGATCACAGCAGAGGAGATCAAGTTCAGCCCGGCCCCGCCGTCAACCAACATTTTGGTGACTTTGAGGTTGCGGATGGTGGGTGAGACCAGCATCGGCAAGCACCCGACCGCAGTGGTGCGGTCAGGGTGATCCTCAAGATCAAAAACGATGGGCGTGCCGGACCATTTGAGGAGCCTGCGCGACTCCACGGGCGGCTCCGCTGCATTCACCTCACGCACCCACTGTTTCAACTGGCGGTGGGAGGTGTGCAGAGAGGCGCCACCGTCGACGCACAGGACCTCCGTGGCTTTCTGGAACTCCTGCTCGCTGTTCTCGTCGTCCTCCATGTCTTCATCGTCGTCTTCGTCGTTGTCGCGGCCCCGGGGAGGTCGATCTCCTTGCCGCTGCTTGGCCTTGCCGCGGCGTCCTCCCCGGCCGTTAAACGGCCGCTTCTTGCTAGGCTCCTCCCCGCCACCTTGGGCCTTCTCCTTGTCGCGCCTTTCGTACTCAGCTTTTTGCTGCTCGACGAGGTACTCGACGCGCTTGCAGTTGGAGAGGTCGTGACCCTTGGTGCGGTGAATCTTACAGTATTGCTTGTCGGAGCTACCCGGCTTGTCGGCCGCCGCCGCAGGGGCAGGCTCCTTGCCGGAGCCGCCGGCCTGCGCTTGCTTGGCGGGGGCCTCCTTGCCGGACTTCTCGACGGCAAGCACTTCCTTCTTGCCCTTCTTCCTGTTGTTCCGCCGCCGGCTCCTCTTTGCCGGGGCGGCGTCGTCGCTGTCGCTTCCCCCTGCGCCAGCATCCTCCCCGGGGAGTTTCCTCCCCTCTTCTGCACGGGCGCACTTGTCGGCAAGAGCGTAGAGCTCGCTGACGTCCCTGATCTTGGTCATCGCCATCTCCTCACGCATGCGGCGGTTACGCACGTTCTGATGGAACGCGCTGATAACCGCAGCAGGGTGAACGTCGGGGATGTTGTGCTGTACCCGGCTGAAACGTTGGATATACTTGCGCAGGGATTCGCCTTCCTTCTGGGCCAAAATGTGGAGATCGCTCTCCTGGCCATGGGGTTTGTGGCCGCCGGTGAAGGCGCCAACAAACTGATGGCAGAGGTCGGCCCAAGAAGAGATAGAGCCTTCCGGCAAGTGCATGAGCCACGAACGGACGTTCGGCTTCAGCACGAGCGGGAAGTAGTTGGCTAGGATCTTCTCGTCGCGCCCCCCGGCAGCTTGCACTGCTATGGTGTAGACACTGAGAAACTCCGAGGGGTGCGTCTTGCCGTCGTACTTCTCCGGTACGTCGGGCTTAAAGTTCTTCATGCTGGGCCACTGGACGCGCCGCAGCTCGCGGGTGAACGCAGGGCAGCCTGCCGCGTACGGCAAGTCGCCTGGTTCACCGGGCGCGGGTGCGTCGACAGTGTTCCCAGCTCTCTTGTCGGATTGTCGCCGGGCTTCTCGGCGGCGCTCGATCGTGGTCCGAGCGTCTTCATCTCGCCGGTCGTCGAGGACCTGGCGCTGGTCCCGACGGGCCCGCGGGTCCGACGAGGCTGTGGAGCCGTCGTCGGGGTTGTTCCGGCGGGGCGGCGTCTTCTGCTTCTGCGGCGGGGAGTGCACGCTTGTCGCACCCCCGGCGGTCTTGTCGCCGATAGCCTTCGTCTTCTCAGCCTGCCGCGGCCGCGAGGCCGACGGCTGCTGCGGAGAGTCGTTGTTGGCGAAGTCTATCAGGCTCCGGATAGTGGCCCTCCATTCTTCGGCCTTGTCGGCCGCTGGAGGAAAATCGAGGAGCAGCTGCGCCCTTGCGAGCGCTTCTGCCGGAGTAGTGGGGAACGCGGGCGAGCGGTGCGAGGAGCGGGATACGCTCGGACTTCTAACGACGTTAGAAGGAGCGGGGTCCCGCGCCGGCGCCTTCGCTTTGCTTGTGCCCGGACGAGGGTCCGGGGCGTCTCGCGAACCTCCGGTTTGGCCTTGCCCCAGCAAGCGGATACCACCTCCCGTGGTATGGCGCTGCGGGGTCGTCGTGTGCTGTGATGGACGCGGCGCGTCCACGGAGACCGAGGTCCGGTCATCCGTCTTGTTCTTGGATCTGGTGGCGCCGTGAGTGTCCTCGCCGGCCACCACCCTTCCGACGGCGTCTCCCCCGCCCACCGTTGGCTCTGGTGGCGGCGGATGAGACGCAGACGGGCCCCCGACCTCCGAAGGCTTCTTCTTCGGGGCCATGGAGTTGTCGCTGATGAAGTTGTTGATGAAGCTTGGGGAGGTTGATGGAGAATGCGCCCGCGCGAACGCCGGATCAGGTTCGCACAACCTCGACGCCCCCTACCTGGCGCGCCAAAGATGTCGGGGGAAACTGTCCGCCACGAACACCTATGGGACCGGAGCCCCTTGTCTGTGCGGTACGAGGGCGGAGGGAGCACAAAGAGCAGATCGAGGCAGACGCGCGGGCAGTTTTTACCCAGGTTCGGGCCGCACGGATGCGTAAAACCCTACTCCTGCTTGGTTGTGTATTGAGTTGGGCGCTCGGGAGCTTGAAGAAGTAGCTACACCGTGCGTGAGAGTAATCTAGGTTTCGAACCCCCTCCACGTTGTGCATGGGCCTCCTTTTATAGTGCAAGGGGTCACCGACAGGTGTCAACGTAGGAGAAAGGGGTAAAAATGTAAAAGAGGTGGTAGTTGTAACAGTGCGGGAATAGTGGAGCTACAGTACAGAACAGTGGTCTATACCTACTTTAACAGTGGGGGACAAGGGCATTTAATGCCCGTCACCGTCGACCCCAAAAGCTCCCGCCTTCGCGTCTCCGTCCGCCACGGCGACGGATTTATCACCGTGGTGTGCCACCGTGTACCCCAGGCTGCACAGCCATCCGCCACGCGTCCCTGGTTAGACCCCAGGGCGACGCGTGGGCCGATGAGCTGGAGCGCGGGCACACAGCGTGGTCTTCCCGGCAAGCACCTTGCCGGGGCCTTGATCTTGCCGGGCCCGGGAACTTGCCGCTCCCCGGGCCCCTTGCCGGGGCGCGCGTAGCGCCGAGGTAATACCTTCTAATCTTCCTGGCAAGCTCCTCTTGCCAGGGTCTTGTGTTAGTGGAACAGTCTTGAGCCTGGTACGGCCTTCCCGGCAAGCTCCTCTTGCCGGGGTCTCGATCTTCTGTCTTGTATACTTTGTTTTTGAATGGTTTAATAAGAGGCAGGAAGGTCTCCGGCGAGCACGCAGTAAACCTTGCCGCGGGAGGCTGCAACTGCCCGTGCACAAGTTGGGGTACTGAGGTACCCCTACCTTAGTACACCGACAGCCGGCATCTACCCCACCAGCCGTTTGCTCCGGCGGTGGTGGGTTCGGCGCGGACGGAGGAGCCGCCTCCGAAGCCTTCTTCTTCGGCGGCATGTCGATGAAGACGATGAAGATCTAGCTCGTGTGAACGCCGGATCAGGTTCACACAACCTCGACGCCCCTACCTGGCGAGCCAAAGATGTCGGGGAACGAATCCACGAGAACCTATGGGACCAGCGGGCCGAGCCCCTTTCGGTTTGGCGGGGGCGAAGATCGCACGAAGAGCAGATCGAGGCGAAACACACGAGCAGTTTACCCAGGTTCAGGCCGCACGGATGCGTAAAACCCTACTCCTGCTTTGTGGTTTGTATTGAGTTCTTGCTCGGGAGCGCTGAGTGCTACAGTACACACCAGCAGCCAACGAGACCGAGCGTGAGTGTTCTCCTTTTTTCTCTCTACGTCGCGCATGGGCCTCATTTTATATGCTCAAGGGGTCACCGACAGGTGGCAATGTAGACAAGGGTAAAAATGGAAAGGTGTTGCGGTTGGTACAACTACCTGTTACAGTGTATCATACCTAACTCTGACGGCAGGGGACAAGGGCATTAAATGCCCATCTGCGTTGCCCAAATAGTGCAAAAGGGACCGTCAGGGACGCCACCGCTCGCCATGATGGCAATCTTGTCAGCACCGCTTGCCACCGCGCACCGTTGGCTGCACAGCCTTCCGCCACGTACGCCTGGAAAGGTCCTAGAGCGACACGTTGTTGGATGTGCTGGAGCGCGGGTACAGAGTGGTAGCTTGCCGCAGCAAGAGCCTTGCCGCGGTCGCTGTCTTGTCGCGTCCGGCAGCTCGTCGCTCACCGGGCCTTGCCGGGACACGTGGCGCGTCGCGGCAAGTTCCTTGAGATGCCTTGGTTGGCCTTCCCGGCAAGCTCCTCTTGTCGGGGTCTTGTGCCTTGAGTGGCCTTCCCGGCAAGCTCCTCTTGCCGGGGCCTTGTATCCTTGGCTTGAATACTTTGTTCTTGAATGGCTCCAAAGGAACCACGGAGGACCTTGGCGGTCACCTGGCAAGCCTTGCCGCGGGATGCTGCGACTGCCCGTGCACAAGTTCGGGATACTAGGGTACCCCTACTCTTGTACACCAAAAATATGATATAAACCCCATCTTTTTATCCTTGATGGAAACAATACAATATGTGCCTTGCTGCCCCTGCTGTCACCGTGAAAGGTCACCGCAAGATTGAACCCAAAGCTAAGCACTTCTACCATTGCAATAACTACCAATCTAGTAGGCCAAACCAAATTGATAATTCGAAGAGACTTGCAAAGATATTTAAATCATGCATAAAAGATTTCAGAGAAGAATCAAATATTGGTCATAGATAATCTTGATCCTAAATCCACAATTCATCGGATATTGATAAACACACCGCAAAAAGAATTACATCGAACAGATCTCCAAGAAGATCTAGGAGAACTTTGTATTGAGATCCAAAGAGAGAAAAGAAGCCATCTAGCTAATAACTATGGACCCGAAGGTCTGTGGTAAACTACTCACAACTCATCGGAGAGGCTATGGTGTGGATGTAGAAGCCCTTCGTGATCGATGCCCCTTCCGGTGGAGCTCCGGAACAGGCCCCAAGATGGAATTAGGGTTTGGTGGTGCTCTCCGATGTTTTCAGGGTATCTAGGTATATATAGGAGGAAGAGGCACGTCAGGGGAGCCATGAGGGGCCCCCGAGGGTGGGGGGCACGCCCCCTGCCCTCGTGGCCGCCTCGTTCCTTCCTTGGCGTGTACTCCAAGTCTTCTTTGTTGTATTTGTTCCAAACATGACTCTCCCGAAGGTTTCATTCCGTTTGGTCTCCGTTTGATATTCCTTTTCTGCGAAACACTGAAATAGGCAAAAAATAGCAATTTGCACTGGGCCTTGGGTTAGTAGGTTAGTCCCCAAAATAATATAAAAGTGTATAATAAAGCCCATTAAACATCCAAAACTGATAATATAATAGCATGGAACAACCAAAAATTATAGATACATTGGAGACGTATCACCGGCCCATAATGAACGATCCGGCCACCTGAGGACCCCTTAATCTAGGACTCCCTCAGACATGCCGCTCCACACCCATGTCGCAGATGGGGCGGGTGCCGGCTCCTCGGCAGCGCCGACTGCAGCAGGCGGCGCGCTGAAATGTCGGGACACAGTCGGGCTGTTCGGCAGCCGGCCCAAGAGGCCCAAGGCCTCGGCCGCCGCAACCAAGCGGCAGGAGGTTGCTGCAAAGGTGGCCCTCTTCCAGAAAGGCCCTAAGCAACGGCAGATGGTGTCCGCGTAAGTATTTTGATCTTCTTGGCACTTGTTTTCTTCTTTTCTTGCAAGTCTCTTAGCAGTTTTTCTTGCTTTGCTTGGACAGGGCCCCGCTCACTATCTCGCGGGCCCCTGCTACTTCGGTGGTCGGAGTGAAGGAAAGCTCCGCCAATACCCGCCGCGTGGAACCAGCCGCTGCTCTCCGGGAAGCGACAGAGAGGAAAGGGTGGGAACTTCAAGAGGAGCAGGAAGCCGCAGTCCGGGAGAAGGCAGTGGCTACCCAGGCGGCGCAGGCAGAGGCCGATGCAGCGGCCAAAGCACAGGCGATGCGGCGGCCAGGGGATAGGCGGAGGCGACCGCTAGGGCGCAGGAAGAGGAGGCATCTCGCCACCAGGTTTCAGAATCTGCCGACCCGCAGCTCCGGAGCCGCAAGCGCCAGAGGGCCAAGCACTGGCTGGTGGAGTTGGGGCTGACTAGCCGGTCCTGGAGAGGGGCGGAGGTGGCCCCGCCATCTCGAAGGTAGAGGTGGCTCCCCATGCACCGACTGCCGACGCATAGGGCAGTCAGCCCGAGGCACCGATGGCGCCGCCATCCCGGGGTGAGCTGGTGGTGGGCCCGATTCCCGCTCCCTGGGTTCCCGTGTGCCGGCGCCTGGAGAAGACAACCTCGGCGCCGAGGCCGATGGAGATTGGGGCGTCCAACTCATCGGCGCCTGACACCGAAGCCACCAGTGCCGCCGCACAGGATTGGTCGTCTGGGGACGGCACACGAGTCCTGAATGTGGTTGCGCGGGATGTCCTAGCCCGCTTCAATACTCAAGGCGCCACTCTCCAGTAATCCTTGCAGGATTTCTTGGCGACGCAGACGGCCGTCCGGGTAAGTTTGCTTGCTTCTTGCTTTTTAATTCTGGTTATCTTACGTGGGGGCGCGCTAGCACACCCAATGGGTATAGTCCTGGAGTTTCGGGCCGGTTGCTGAGCAGGTGCTACTTCTCGAGCTTGCGTTGTATTCCCTCGAAGAGGAAAGGGTGATTCAGCACAGTAGCGTAAATATTTCCGTCAGTTTTGAGAACCATGGTATCAATCCAGTAGGAGACCACGCGCGAGTCCCTCGCATGTGCACAAACAAATAAGAACCTCGCAGCCAACGCGATAAGGGGTTGTCAATCCCTTCACAGACACTTACGAGAGTGAGATCTGATAGATAGGATAGGATAATATATTTGATATTATTGGTATAAGAACAGAAAGTAGAGAAAGCAGATAAACAACCGCAACAGGAATTAGCTAGTTGAAGGAAAAGTAATATGATGAAGATAGACCTGGGGGCCATAGGTTTCACTAGTGGCTTCTCTCTTGATAGCAGAATTATACGGTGGGTGAACAAATTACTGTCGAGCAATTGATAGAAAAGCGCATAGTTATGAGAATATATAGGCATGATCATTATATATAGGCATCACATCTGTAACATGTAGACCGTAACGATTCTACATCTACTCCTATTACTCCACACATCGACCGCTATCCAGCATGCATCTAGAGTATTAAGTTCGTAAGAACAGAGTAACGCCTTAAGCAAGATGACACGATGTAGAGGGATAAACTAAAGCAATATGATATAAACCCCATCTTTTTATCCTTAATGGCAACAATACAATACGTGCCTTGCTGCCCCTACTATCACTGGGAAAGGACACCGCAAAATTGAACCAAAAGCAAGCACTTCTCCCCTGCAAGAACTATATATCTAGTAGGACAAACCAAACCAATAATTCAAAGAGACTTGCAAGGATATTATAATCATACATAAAAGATTTCAGAGAGGAATCAAATGTTGTTCATAGATAATCTTGACCATAAACCCACAATTCATCGAATCTTGACATACACACCGCAAAAATATTACATCGAATAGATCTCCTCAAAGATCGAGGAGAACTTTGTATTGAGATCTAAAGAGAGAGAAGAAGCCATCTAGCTAATAACTATGGACCCAAAGGTCTGTGGTAAACTACTCACAACTCAACGGTGAGGATATGGTGTTGATGTAGAAGCACTCTGTGATCGATCCCCCTCCGGTGGAGCTCCGGGACAGGCCCCAAGATGGGATCTCACGGGAACAGAAGGTTGCGGCAATGGAATTAGGGTTACGTCTGTTGCCTCGATGTTTTCAGGGTATGAGGATATATATAAGAGGAAGAGGGGAACCGGGGGAGCCAAGGGGGCCCACGAGGGTGGGTGGCGCGCCCCCTGCCCTCGTGGCTGCCTCTCTCGTTCCCTCGCGCGTACTCCAAGTCTTCTGTGTTGATACGGTTCCAAAAATAACTCTCTGGAAGGTTTCATTCCGTTTGGACTCCGTTTGATATTCCTTTTCTATGAAACACTGAAATAGGCAAAAAACAGCAATTTGCACTGGGCCTTGGGTTAGTAGGTTAGTCCCAGAAATAATATAAAAGTGTATAATAAATCCCATGAAACATCCAAAAAAGAATATATAATAGCATGGAACAATCAAAAATTATATATACGTTGGAGACGTATCAAGCATCCCCAAGCTTAATTCCAGCTCGTGCTCGAGTAGGTAAATGATAAAAACAGAATTTTTGATGTGGAATGCTAACCAACATAATTCTCAATGTAATTCTTTTTAATGTGGCATGAATGTTCAGATCCAAAAGATTCAAGATGAAAGTCTATATTAACATAAGAATAATAATACTTCAAGCATACGAACAGAGCAATCATGTCTTCTCAAAATAACATGGCGAAGGAAAGTTCAACCCTACAAAATCATATAGTTAGGCTATGCTTCATCTTCGTCACACAAAATACTCAAATCATGCACAACCCCGGTTTTAGCCAAGCAATTGTTTCCTACTTAATTTTTTCAAACTTTTTCAACTTTCATACAATACATAAGCGTGAGCCATGGACATAGCACTATGTGGAATAGAATGGTGGTTGTGGAGAAGACAAAAGAGGACGATGTTCTCACATCAACTAGGCGCATCAATGGGCTATGGAGATGCCCATCAATAGATATCAATGTGAGTGAGTAGGGATTGCCTTGCAATGGATCCATTAGAGCTATAAATGCATGAAAGCTCAACAAAATAAACTAAGTGGGTGTGCATCCAACTTGCTTGCTCAGGAAGACCTAGGGCATTTTAGGAAGCCCATCGTTGGAATATACAAGCTAAGTTCTATAATGAAAATTCCCACTAGTATATGAAAGTGAAAAAACAAGAGACTCTCTATCATGAAGATCATGGTGCTACTTTGAAGCACAAGTGTGGAAAAAGATAGTAGCATTGTCCCTTTTCTTCTTTTTTTTCTTTTTTGGGCCTTTCTTTTTTCTTTGGCCTTTCCCTTTTTTTCTTTTTTTTCTTCTTTTTTCTTTCTTTTTCTTTGGCACAATGATCTAATAATGATGATCATCACACTTCTATTGATTTACAACTCGATATTACAACTCGATACTAGAACAAAGTATAACTCTATATGAATGCCTCCGGTGGTGTACCAGGATGTGCAATGAATTAAGAGTGACATGTATGAAGAATTATGCATGGTCGACTAGACACGAATACGATGTCAACTACATGATCATGCATGGCAATATGACAATGATGAAGCGTGTCATATGAACGGAATGGTGGTTAGTTGCATGGCAATATATCTCGGAATGGCTATGGAAATGCCATGATAGGTAGGTACGGTGGCTGTTTTGAGGAAGGTATATGGTGGGTGTGTGGTACCAGCGAAAGTTGCGCGGTACAAGAGAGGCTAGCAATGATGGAAGGGTGAGAGGGCGTATAATCCATGGACTCAACATTAGTCATAAAGAACTCACATACTTATTGCAAAAATCTACAAGTCATCAAAATAAAGTAGTACATGCATGCTCCTAGGGTAAGTGTTGGTAGGAGTTAACCATCGCGCGATCCCGACCTCCACACAAAGGATGTCACACAATGAAATACCTCATGCTTCAAATTTGTCACACAGCGGTTAACATACGCGCATGCTACGGGACTTGCAAACCTCAACACAAGTATTTCTCAAATTCACAACTACTCGACTAGCATGACTCTAATATCACCATCCTCATATCTCAAAACAATCATCAACTATCAAACTTCTCATAATATTCAATGCACTTTATATGAAAGTTTTTACTATATCCATCTTGGATGCCTATCATATTAGGACTAGTTTTATAACCACAGCACATTGCCATGCTGTTCTAAAAGACGCTCAAAAGGATATAAGTGAAGCATGAGAGATCAATAGTTTCTACAAAATAAAACCACCACCGTGCTCTAAAAGATATAAATGAAGCACTAGAGCAAAACTATCTAGCTCAAAAGATATAAGTGAAGCACATAGAGTATTCTAATAAATTCCGATTCATTTCTATCTCTCTCGAAAAGCTGTGTCCAGCAAAGATGATTGTGGGAAACTAATAAGCAAATACTCAAATCATACATGACGCTCCAAGCCAAACACATATCGTCTGGTCAATAAAAATGTAGTCCCAAGTAAATTTACCGACAGATGAAGACGAAAGAGGGGATGCCTTCTCGGGGCATCCCCAAGCTTAGGCTTTTGGTTGTCCTTGAATTTTACCTTGGGGTGCCTTGGGAATCCCCAAGCTTAGGCTCTTGCCACTCTTTGTTCCATAGTCCATCAAAGCCATACTCAAAACTTGAAAACTTCACAACACAAAACTTAGCCAAATATCTCATGAGCTTCGTTAGTATAAGAAAACAAACCACCACTGAAAGGTACTATAATGAACTCATTCTTTGTTTATATTGCTGTTAAACCTACTGTATTCCAACTTCTCTATGATTCATCCCCCCCCCCCC
>LR738709.1:680174283-680286598 GCA_902687465.1 Secale cereale | reverse complement strand
CCCCCCGGTTGCGCCCCCTGCCCTCGTGGCCGCCTCTCTCGTTCCCTTGCATGTACTCCAAGTCTTCTGTGTTGATACAGTTCCAAAAATAGCTCTCCCGAAGGTTTCATTTCGTTTGGACTCCGTTTGATATTCCTTTTCTGTGAAACACTGAAATAGGCAAAAAAACAGCAATTTGCAGTAGGCCTTGGGTTAGTAGGTTAGTCCCAAAAATAATATAACAGTGTATAATAAATCCCATTAAACATCCAAAACAGAATATATAATAGCATGGAACAATCACAAATTATAGATACGTTGGAGACGTATCAGTAGGCGGCTCGGAACTCCAAGGTAAGTGCCGAGTGCTGACATTTTTCTTCTTCTGTTGTTTTTTGTTGCAGGACTAGTACAACCTCCGTGTGGCCGCCTACAACTCCTAGCACCGAGAACTAGAACTAGCCAGGCAGACCGCTGATTTGCTCGAGAGTCGAAGTAAATATTCCGCCTTTCTTCCTGCGGGGCCACCCGAGCGCACCCGCTCGGTGTAGTCCCCAAGATCTAGGCCGACTGCTGAGCGGTCAGACCGGATCTTCCGGCGACTATTTTATCTTTTGTTGATGCTGACTCCTTCTTCTCACTTTCTTGACAGCGGCTGCCGCTGATCTACGAATGCAGCTGGGCCAGGTCCAGGCCGAGCTCTGTGCCAAGGAGCAGGAGCGCAGCTAGGCTATCCAGGAGTGCAACCGCCTAGCCAAGGAGTTGGCGGACCAGGCGAAGAAGCACGAGGCGGAGCTCAAAAAGCTGTAGCACAGCGAGGGGCTCCTTCAGGTCAAGTTCGAGACTCAGCGCTCGCACTGGGCCGAGAAGGAGAAAATCCTGAATGGCGGCTATGGAGCGATTGAGGACATGGTCGATGGTAAGTTGTTTCTTCTTTTGAATAGCCGCCGACTGCTGAAGAGGCCGTCTTCTAGCTTCTTATTTTTTGATCTTTTCCTTTGTGCAGACTTCTTTCCTGGTCACTCTGTCGCCGTCAGCCAGGCCATCGAGGCATGGCGTGATGAACGGCGAAGAGCGGGCGTGGACATCGTGCCCAACGCTCCCCGCACTCTCAGCGAGCAGCTTCTGGCCGTGCGGACGTGCCTGCAGCCGGTTCACAGAATGCTCCGCCGCCCGCAGCGCGCCGGGTCTCAGGTGTTGGCTGCCCTCTTGCCGGATGCTCAAGCTCCTTGTACCCCTAGTCGGACTGCCAAGTGGCTGGAGGTAGTAGTCGACCGCTTCGAGGCTTGGAAGGGCGCTGCAGCATGGGCCGGCACGCGGACGGCTTTGGAGTTTGCCAAGGGCTGGTACCCGGGGCTGGACTTGGCCCAGCTGGCGACCTTCCGGCTGGAGGCCAGGTCTGAATTGGTGGCGGTGCGTGGCGACTTCGTCAAGCATGCCACAGCGATCGCCGACATCACCGACACTACCGTCTTCATCCTGGAACTGAATGAAAATGGCGTAGAGGTGCTGCTCGACTAGTTTGGGCTGGACCCGCTGGTGGAGGAGGACCTGGAGGAGGAGATCGCCTCCAGTAATGAGGGCGAAGACAAGGAAGACGAGGATGAGGAAGATGCCGCGCTAGACGACGGAGCGCTCAGCCGACATCAGCATGATCAAGCCTCGACCAGCGAGCCACGAGGTACCGCGCCGACTGCTGCCGATGGCGACCAGGCCGAGATCCACCTGGCGGCCACTCCGCCATCCGGCGCCGCTGCTCCCGCCAGCCTGTCGGATCCTCCTATTGCTCCTCTGGCCTAGGTGGCCATATTTTCTTTCCTATTTTTATGTCTTGTAGTCATTTTAAACAAACAAGTTAAATTTGCACAATTCCACCCACTGGGGGTGTAACTTCAAACTCTGTTGAATGGTGGATGTGAGCCTTTTTCTATGTAAATAATCTCTTAGTCTTGCACGTGCTTGTGCTCTTCGCCGAGTTCTAACTTGATTTTGCCTTTTGTTCCTTTTTGGCATTTTCCTTTGCCGTCTTCCTTTGGCTGCCGCCCTGCCAGCCGTACAGCCACTCTGTGGTCTGTGGCTGGGTTAGGGACTTGGCCGTTTAGGATAGACAAGTACTTTAGCCGTATGGAATGTAGCTAGTCAAGCTAGAAGCCGTCTGACCGGCTATTTGGCAGCAAGACGGTTGATCTCAGAAGCTGGCTTGGTCTATGTTTGTTTTTCCTTAGTCATTTATTGTCGGCATCGCTTCCTGCCTTTAGCTCTTGCATGTCACTCTACGAATCTGTGACTTAAAGCAAGAGAGGGATGGGATGCCGGCACACTACTTGTCCGACTGTAGGAGAATGCAATCATAGAACAAGGCGGCTGCTACCTCTTGAGCTTGCGTTGTATTCCCTTGAAGAGGAAATGGAGATGCAGCACAGTAGCGTAAGTATTTCCCTTAGTTTTTGAGAACCAAGATATCAATCCAGTAGGAGACCAAGCGCGAGTCCCTCGCACCTGCACAAACAAATAAGAACTTCGCAGCCAATGAGATAAGGGGTTTAGTAATCCCTTTATGGTCACTTACGAGAGTGAGATCTGATAGAGATGACAGTTTATATTTTTTTGTATTTTTAGTTTAATAAAACAGCAAATAAAAGCGGTAAAAGTAAAGTAGATGTAGATTGATATGTTGAGAATAGACCGAGGGGCCATAGTATTCTCTAGTGGCTTTTCTCATGATAGCGATTTTCTACGGCAGGTAAACAAATTACTGTCGATCAATTGATAGAAAAACGAATAATTATGAGACTATCTAGGCATGATCATTTTATATAGGCATCACATCCAAGACAAGTAGACCGACTCATGCGTGCATGTACTACTATTACTCCACACATCTACCGCTATCTAGCATGCATCTACTGTATTGAGTTCATACGAACAGAGTAACGCCTTAAGCAAGATGACATGATGTAGAGGGATAAACTCAAGCAATATGATATAAACCCCATCTTTTTATCCTCGATGGCAACAATATAATACGTGACTTGCTACCCCTACTGTCACTGGGAAAGGACACAGCAATATTGAACCCAAAGCCAAGCACTTCTCCCATTGCAAGAACTATAGATCTAGAAGGCCAAACCAAACCAATAATTCGAAGAGACTTGCAAGGATATTATGAGCACACATAAAAAGTTGAGAGAAGAACCAAATATCTTTCATAGATAACCTTGATCATAATCTCACAATTCATCGGATCTCGACAAACACACCGCAAAAAGAGATTACATCGAATAGATATCCTCGAAGACAGAGGAAAACTTGTATTGAGATCCGGAGAGAGAGAGGAAGCCATCTAGATACCCAAAGGTCTGTGGTAAACTACTCACAACTCATGGTGAGGGCGATGATGGTGATGATGATTAAGGCCTCCGTGATGGATCCCCCTTCGATGGAGCTCCGGAACAGGCTCCAAGATGGGATCTCCATGGGAACAGAAGCTACGGTGGTGGAATTAGGGTTTTCTCTCTGTTCATGGAGTTTCTGGGGTACGTGGACTTATATAGGAAGAAGGAGGGCACCGGGGGCCACTTGAGGGGGCCTCGATGGAGGGGGCGCGCCCTGCGAAGGGGGTGATACGTCTCCAACGTATGTATAATTTTTTATTGTTCCATGCTATTATTGATGAAGTCTTGGATGTTTAATGGGCTTTATCATTCACTTTAATATCATCTTTGGGACTAACCTACTAACCCAAAGGCTCAGTCGAGATTGCTGTTTTTTGCCTATTTCAGGGTTTTGCTAAAAAAGAATATGAAACGGAGTCCAAACGAAATGAATCCTTCGCGAGAGATATTTCTGGAGAAAATCACGCCACATGAACTTGAGAACCACGTCAGGGGAGCCTCGAGTGGCCCTCGAGGGTGGGGGGTGCGCGCCCCCTGCCTCGAGGCCCACTCAAGCGTCCCCCGGTGCCCTCCTTCTTCCTACATAAGACCACGTACCCCAGAAACTCCGTGAACAGAGCGAAAACCCTAATTCCACCGCCGTAGCTTGTGTTCCCATGGAGATCCTATCTTGGAGCCTGTTCCAGAGCTCCACCGGAGGGGGATCCATCACGGAGGCCTTCATCATCATCATCATCGCCCTCACCATGAGTTGTGAGTAGTTTACCACAGACCTTCGGGTCCATACCTAGTATCTAGATGGCTTCTTATCTCTCTCTGGATCTCAATACAAAGTTCTCCTCGGTCTCCGAGGAGATCTATTCGATGTAATCTCTTTTTGCGGTGTGTTTGTCGAGATCCGATGAATTGTGAGTTTATGATCAAGGTTATCTATGAAGTATATTTGGTTCTTCTCTGAACTTTTTATGTGTGCTCATAATATCCTTGCAAGTCTCTTCGATTATTGGTTTGGTTTGTCATACTAGATCAATAGTTCTTGCAATGGGAGAAGTGCTTGGCTTTGGGTTCAATCTTGCGGTGTCCTTTCCCAATGACAGTAGGGGCAGCAAGGCACGTATTGTATTGTTGCCATCGAGGATAAAAAGATGGGGTTTACATCATATTGCTTGAGTTTATCCCTCTACATCATGTCATCTTGCTTAAGGCGTTACTCTGTTTGTATGAACTCAATACACTAGATGCATGCTGGATAGCGGTCAATGTGTGGAGTAATAGTAGTAGATGCAGGCAGGAGTCGGTCTACTTGTCTCAGACGTGATGCCTATATACAATGATCATGCCTAGATAGTCTCATAATTATTCTCTTTTCTATCATTTGCTCGACAGTAATTTGTTTACCCGCCGTAGAATATCGTTATCATGAGAGAAGCCACTAGAGAAAACTATGGCCCTCGGGTCTATTCTCAACATATCAATCTACATCTACTTATCTTTTACCGCTTTTATTTGCTGTTTTATTAAACTAAAAGTATCAAAAATATAAACTATCATCTCTATCAGATCTCATTCTCGTAAGTGATGGTAAAGGGATTGACAACCCCTTATCGCGTTGGCTGCGAAGTTCTTATTTGTTTGTGCAGGTGCGAGGGACTCGCGCGTGGTCTCCTACTAGATTGATACCTTGGTTCTCAAAAACTGCGGGAAATACTTACGCTACTGTGATGCATCTCCCTTTCCTCTTCGAGGGAATACAACGCAAGCTCAAGAGGTAGCAAGAAGAATTTCTGGCGCCGTTGCCGGGGAGGCTTACGCAAAAGTTATATACCAAGTACCTATATCACAAACCCTTATCCTTCGCATTACATTTTTTGCCTCTCGTTTTCCTCTCCCTCACTTCACCCTTTCCGTTTTATTTGCCCTTCTTCCGCCGTGTGTTTATCATTCGATTGCTTCTTGCTTTCTTGTGTGTGTTGGAATAAGTGCAAAGATGCTTTTATCTCTAAGTATTTCCCTCCTGCTAAGAACATCTCTCTTAGAAATGATATTATGAATTTTAAGCAACTAGATCATGAGCATGTTGCACAAGCTTGGGAGATAATGAAATTTATGATACGTAATTGCCCTACACATGGTTTGAATCTAAGGATGATTATTCAGAACTTTTATGTTGGCTTGAATTTTGCTTCTAGAAATTATTTAGATTCGGCTGCCGGAGGCACTTTCATGGAAACTACCTTAGAAGAAGCAACCAAACTCCTAGATAATATTATGGTTAATTATTCTCAGTGGCACACCGAAAGATCTACTAGTAAAAAAGTGCATGCTATTGAAGAAATTAGTGTTTTGAGTGGAAAGATGGATGAACTAATGAAATTGTTTGCTGCTAAGAGTGCTTCCTCTGATCCTAATGATATGCCTTTGTCCACTTTGATTGAGAAAACAATGAATCTTTGGATGTGAATTTTGTTGGTAGGAATAATTTTGGTGACAATGCTTATAGAGGTCATTTTAATCCTAGGCCTTTTACAGGTAATTCCTCTAATAATTTTGGTAATTCCTACAACAACTCTTATGGAAAGATGCCTTCTGAATTTGAAACTAGTATTAAGGAGTTTATGATCTCGCAAAAGAATTTCAATGCATTGCTTGAAGAGAAATTGCTTAAAGTTGATGGATTGGCTAGAAGTGTGGATAGAATTACTCTTGATGTTGATTCTTTGAAACTTAGATCTATCCCACCTAAGCATGATATCAATGAGTCTCTCAAAGCCAGGAGAATTTCCATTGATGGATGCAAAGAAAGAACCGCTAGAATGCGTGCTAAAAGAGAAGATTATATTAAATCGTGTTCTTCTAGTTATCATGAAAATAAGGATGGAGATATGAAAATTATTGATGTGTCTCCTATTAGATCCTTGTTTTCTATTATTAATCTTGATGAAAATAGGATTGGAGATGATTCTGCTTTAAGTTATCCCAATGATTCGGAGTTTTTAGATCTTGATGCTAAAATTGCTAAGAGTGGGAGTGAAGATATTAAAACTTTGCATAGTGATGAACCCACTACTTTGGATTTCAAGGGATTCAATTATGATAATTGCTCTTTGATTGATTGTATTTCCTTGTTGCAATCCGTGCTAAATTCACCGCATGATTATGGTCAAAATAAAGCTTTCACTAAACATATAATTGTTGCTTTGATGCAATCTTATTAAGAAAAACATGAGTTGGAAGTTTCTATAACTAGAAGGCTTTATGATGAGTGGGAACCTACTATAAAAATAAAAATAAAATATCATGAATGCTATTGTTTGTGTGATTTGGGTGCTAGTGTCTCCACTATCCCAAAAACTTTGTGTGATTTGCTAGGGTTCCATGAGCTTGATGATTGTTCTTTAAATTTGCATCTTGCGGATTACACTATTAAGAAACCTATGGGAAGAATTAATGATGTTCTTATTGTTGCCAATAGGAATTATGTGCCCGTAGATTTCATTGTTCTTGATATAGATTGCAATCCTTCATGTCCTATTATTCTTGGTAGACCATTCCTTAGAACGATTGGTGCAATTATTGATATGAAGGAAGGAAATATTATATTACAATTTCCATTAAGGAAAGGAATGGAGCACTTTCCTAGAAACAAAATCAAATTACCATATGAATCTATCATGAGAGCCACTTATGGATTGCCTTCCAAAGATGGCAATACCTAGATCTATCGTGTATCGTGCCTAGCTAGGGGAGTAAAACGATAGCGCTTGTTGGGAGGCAACCCAGTTTTTTGTTTTTTGTTTTTGTTGATGTTAGGGAATAAATATTGCATCTAGCCTCTGATTAGATGTGGTTTCATGTTTTGTTTAGTGTTTGTGCCAAGTAGAACCTTTGGGAAGACTTGTGTGAAGTTTGTATGATCTTGATGTGAAAAACAGAACCGTTAGCGCTCGCTAAAGTAGTCGTGGGATTTTACTGGAGCGTGATTTTTAGTTGATTCTTTTTTAAGATGATTGGTAGACAAATTGCCCAAAATTATCAATTTATTTTGAATTTTTTGGAGCTCCAGAAGTAGGCGAACCCTGCAGATTACTACAGACTGTTCTGACTTTGACAGATTCTGTTTTTCGTGTGTTGTTTGCTTATTCCGATGCATCTATGAGTAGTATTGGAGGATATGAACCATAGAGAAGTTGGAGTAAAGTTGGTTTAACACCAATATAATCAAAGAATGAATTCATTGCTGCACCTTTGAGTAGTGGTTTGCTTTCTTATACTGACGGAGCTCACGAGAATTTTTGTCTAAGTTTTGTGTTGTGAAGTTTTCAAGTTTAGAGTATTGCTTTGATGGTCTATGGAACAAGGAGTAGCAAAGGTCTAAGCTTGGGGATGCCCATGGAACCCCAAGTAAATTCAAGATAATCAAAAGCTTAAGCTTGGGGATGCCCCGGGAAGGCATCCCCTCTTTCGTCTTCATCCATCGGTAACTATACTTGGGGCTATATTTTTATTCGCAACATGTTATGTGTTTTGCTTGGAGCGTCCTATATAATTTGTGTCATTACTTGTTAGTTTGCCACAATCATCCTTGTTGGACACACCTATTTGAGAGAGTTAAATATGGCCTAGAAATTGTTAGAACACTCTATGTGTTGGGGAACGTTGCATGGGAAACAAAAAATTTTCCTACGCTCACCAAGATCAATCTAGGAGATGCATCTACGAGGGGAGAGTTGGATCCACATACCCTTGTAGATCGCTAAGCGGAAGCGTTCAAGAATGCGGTTGATGGAGTCGTACTCGCCGCGATTCAGATCGCCGAAGATCCTAGCACCGAAGCAACGGTGCCTCCGCGTTCTTCACACGTACAGCTCGGGGACGTCTCCTCCTTCTTGATCCAGCAAGGGGGAAGGAGAGGTTGATGGAGACACCGGCAGCACGACGGCGTGGTGGAGATGGTGGTGGAGGATTCCAGCAGGGCTTCGCCAAGCACTGCGGGAAGGATGAAGATAGTTGTGGGAGAGGGAGGGCAGCGCCGAGGCACGAACGTGTGTGGCTGCCCTCCCTCTGCCTCTCTTTATATAGGGGGGAGAGAGAGGAGGGGGCGCCCTAGGGTTTCCCCTTAGGGGCGGCGGCCAAGGGGAGGTGGGAGGGGGCGGCGCCCCAGGGTTAGGGTCCCCCCCCCCCAAGTGCCTTGCCCCCCAAGCCTAGGGGGGTGCGGCAGCCCTAGGGGGGGCCAGCCCCCTTGCGCATGAGGAGAGGGCCCAGGGGGGGCGCACAGCCCTATGGGGGCTGTTGCGTCTCCCCTTTGTGGCCCATTAGGCCCGAAACTCTTTCCGGGACCCCCGAAACCCCTTTCGGTCATCCGCCGACTTCCCGGTGCTCCCCGGAACACTTCCGGACTCCGATCACTCTCAACCTATATATCAATCTTCGTCCCCGGACCATTCCGGAGGCCCTCGTCACGTCCGGGATCTCATCCGGGACTCCGAACAACCTTCGGTAACCATGCACTGTTCTCACTAACAACCCTAGCGTCACCGAACCTTAAGTGTGTAGACCCTGCGGGTTCGGAAACTATGCAGACATGACCGAGACACTCCCAGGCCAATAACCAATAGCAGGATCTGGATACCCATATTGGTTCCCACACGTTCCTCGATGATCTCATCGGATGAACCACGATGTCAAGGATTCAGGCAATCCCGTATACAGTTCCCTTTGTCTCGTCGGTATGTTACTTGCCCGAGATTCGATCGTCGGTATCTCCATACCTAGTTCAATCTCGTTGCCGGCAAGTCTCTTTACTCGTTCCGTAATACATAATCCCGTGACTAACTACTTAGTCACTTTGAGCTCATTGAGATGATGCATTACCGAGTGGGCCCGGAGATACCTCTCCGTCACACGGAGTGACAAATCCCAGTCTCGATCCATGTCAACTCAACAGACACCTTCGGAGATACCTGTAGAGTACCTTTATAGTCACCCAGTTACGTTGCGACGTTTGGCACACACAAAGCACTCCTACGGTGTCAGTGAGTTACATGATCTCATGGTCATAGGAACTTATACTTGACATGCAGAAAACTATAGCGATAACTGATACGATCAAAAGCTATGTTCAACGTTTGGGTCTCGTCCATCACATCATTCTCCTAATGATGTGATCCCGTTATCAAATGACAACTCATGTCTATGACCTGGAAACCGCGGTCATCTTTGATCAACGAGCTAGTCCTGTAGAGGCTCACTAGGGACACAAAGTCTGTCTATTCATCCACACATGTATTTGAGTTTCCAATCAATACAATTATAGCATGGATAATAAACGATTATCATGAACAAGGAAATATAATAATAACTCTTTTATTATTGCCTCTAGGGCATATTTCCAACAGTCTCCCACTTGCACTAGAGTCAATAATCTAGCATTACAAGGTAATGAATCTAACACCCATAGAGTCTTGGTGTTGATCGTGCTTAGCCCGTGGAAGAGGCTTAGTCAACGTATCTGCAACATTCAAATCCGTGTGTACTTTGCAAATGTTTATGTCCTCCTCCTTGACCGAATCGCGGATGGAATTGAAGCGTCGCTTTATGTGTCTGGTCCTCTTGTGAAACCTTGGTTCCTTGGCACCAGTGTTGTCACAGAACAGAGTCATTGGGTTCAGTGCACTAGGCACAACTCCAAGATCTGTCATGAACTCCTTCATCCAGACACCTTCCTTTGCCGCCTCCGAGGCAGCTATATACTCCGCTTCACATGTAGAATCAGCTACCACGCTCTGCTTGGAACTGCACCAGCTTACCGCTCCCCCGTTGAGAATATATACGTATCCGGTTTGTGACTTAGAGTCATCCGGATCAGTGTCAAAGCTTGCATCGACGTAACCCTTTACGACGAGCTCTTGATCACCTCCATAAACGAGAAACATATCCTTAGTCCTTTTCAGGTACTTTAGGATATTCTTGACCGCTGTCCAGTGATCCATACCAGGATTACTCTGAAACCTTCCGGCCATACTTATGGCAAGGCTGACATCTGGTCTTGTGCACAGCATCGCATACATGATAGAGCCTATGGCTGAAGCATAGGGGACGACACTCATCTTTTCTCTATCATCCGCAGTCACTGGGCATTGAGTCTTACTCAACTTCGTACCTTGCAATACCGGCAAGAACCCCTTCTTGGATTGATCCATTTTGAACTTCTTCAAAACTTTATCAAGGTATGTGCTTTGTGAAAGTCCTATCAAGCGTCTTGATCTATCTCTATAGATCTTGATGCCCAATATGAAAGCAGCTTCACCGAGATCTTTCATCGAAAAACTCTTGTTCAAATACCCCTTCACGCTATCCAAAAATTCTACATTGTTTCCAATCAGCAATATGTCATCCACATATAATATTAGAAACGCTATAGAGCTCCCACTCACTTTCTTGTAAATACAAGCTTCATTGTAAACTTGTATAAACCCAAACGCTTTGATCACCTCATCAAAGCGAAGATTCCAACTCCGAGATGCTTGCACCAGCCCATAAATGGAACGCTGGAGCCGGCATACTTTGTCAGCATTCTCTGGATCGACAAAACCTTCTGGTTGCATCATATACAACTCTTCCTTAAGAAAACCGTTAAGGAACGCTGTTTTGACATCCATCTGCCAAATTTCATAATCGAAATATGCAGCTATTGCTAACATGATTCGGACGGATTTAAGCATCGCTACGGGTGAGAAAGTCTCATCGTAGTCAATCCCTTGAACTTGTGAAAAACCCTTTGCCACAAGTCGAGCTTTATACACGGTGACATTGCCGTCAGCGTCCGTCTTCCTCTTAAAAATCCATTTATTCTGAATGGCCTTCCGCCCTTCAGGTAATACTTCCAAAGTCCATACTTTGTTTTCATACATGGATCCCATCTCGGATTTCATGGCCTCTAACCATTTGTCGGAATCCGGGCCCACCATCGCTTCTCCATAGCTCGTAGGTTCACTGTTGTCCAACAACATGACCTCCAAGACAGGGTTACCATACCACTCAGGTGTAGTGCGTACCCTTGTCGACCTACGAGGTTCAGTAGTAACTTGATCAGAAGCTTCTTGATCATCATCATTGGCTTCCTCTTCAACCGTTTCAGGCTCCACAAAAACATCTTTCTGTGCTGCGCTACTCTCTGGTTGAAGTAGAGGTTCAATAACCTCATCAAGTTCTACCTTCCTCCCACTCAATTCTTTTGAGAGAAACTCTTTCTCGAGAAAGGACCCGTTCTTAGCGACAAACACTTTGCCCTCGGATCTGAGATAGAAGGTGTACCCAACCGTTTCTTTTGGGTATCCTATGAAGACACATTTGTCCGCTTTGGGTTCGAGCTTTTCTGGCTGAAGCCTTTTGACATAAGCATCGCAACCCCAAACTTTGAGAAAAGACAACTTAGGTTTCTTACCAAACCATAGTTCATACGGTGTTGTCTCAACGGACTTAGATGGAGCCCTATTTAAAGTGAATGCAGCTGTCTCTAACGCATATCCCCAAAACGATAGTGGCAAATCGGCAAGAGACATCATAGAACGCACCATATCCAATAGGGTTCGATTACGACGTTCGGACACACCATTACGCTGTGGTGTTCCAGGTGGCGTCAACTGTGAAACAATTCCACATTTTCTTAAGTGATCACCAAACTCATAACTCAGATATTCTCCCCCTCGATCAGATCGTAGGAACTTGATCTTCTTGTTACGATGATTTTCTACTTCACTCTGAAATTGCTTGAACTTTTCAAAAGTTTCAGACTTATGCTTCATTAAGTAAATATACCCATATCTACTTAAGTCGTCAGTGAAGGTGAGAAAATAACGATATCCACCGCGCGCCGTTACACTCATCGGACCGCACACATCAGTATGTATGATTTCCAATAAGTCACTTGCCCGTTCCATTGTCCCTGAAAACGGGGTCCTTGTCATCTTGCCCATGAGGCACGGCTCGCACGTGTCAAGTGATTCAAAATCAAGAGACTCCAAAAGTCCATCAGCATGGAGCTTCCTCATGCGTGTCACGCCGATATGACCGAGACGGCAGTGCCACAAGAAAGTGGTATTATCATTATCTACTCTACATCTTTTGGCATCAATGTTATGAACATGTGTATCATCACTATCGAGATTCAATAAGAATAAACCCCTAACTTCGGGTGCATGACCATAAAAGATATTACTCATATAAATAGAACAACCATTATTCTCTGACTTAAATGAGTAACCGTCTCGCAATAAACAAGATCCAGATATAATGTTCATGCTTAACGCAGGCACTAAATAACAATTATTCAGGTTCATAACTAATCCCGATGGTAATCGAAGAGCGAGCGTGCCGACGGCGATCACATCAACCTTGGAACCATTTCTGATACAGGGTGGAACCCTAATCAGCGGATCTTTCACGTTTGGAGGTTGGCACACGATGAACACGGGGAATCACAAGGGAAAGATGGGGGAAACACAAGAGGAAAACACTCAATCAACACGAAAGCAATCACACAAATGCTAGATTCGCGTTACAAGGTTGAGATCCATGATCCAAGGTCAACAACGGTGATACAGATAGTCTTCTCCCGGAGGAGGTCTTGATATCCCGGGGGATCTTCTCCGATGAAGGAGGTCCTGAATCCGAAGTGGATCTTCTCCGTAGAGGCGCACGGTCTCGTGGGAGAAATCCACACAAGTGTCAAATGAGCTAAACCACAGCTAACCCTAAACGGAAAGAGGAGAGGAGTATATATAGTCTACGGGGCGAATGGGTACATGGGCCTCGGCCCAGGGGATGCGCGCAGGCATTTCAGGGGCCGGACGTCCGGGCGGCGGGCCGGATGTCCGGGGCTTCGCGGGGCGCCGGATGTCCGGGGCGGGGACCCGGATGTCCGGGCTAGGGCGGTCGAGCCTCGGGTGCTCTCTGGACAGAGGCGCCGGATTTCCGGGCCCGGGGCCGGATGTCCGGGCCGTGCTTGGCCGGATGTCCGGGCCCTGGCCGGATGTCCGGGCCCTGTAGCTTCTGCTGCAGGAGGCCTTCTGTAGTTGAACGCCCAGGTGCCGGATGTCCGGGCCATGGGGCCGGATGTCCGGGGCCTGGAGCTTCCTTCTGCCCTTCTCGATGCATCAGCTCGTCCGTGGCCTTGGGGACTTGTCCATCTTCAAGCTCTTCTCCGAAGCGGTCTCCTTCACACCTGAGCACACAAAGCACACTCGCTTGAGGTAGCAACCATGTCTCGCAAGATTCATAAGGAAGTAGGGCTAGGAGTGACGTCACCTCGGTCTCGAAAGCTCTAGTACGAGCACGTGTCATCGGTCCTTGAGGCACTTGAGGGGGTGAAGGAGGGTCCATGGGGATGGCCCTAGGATACACCGTATCATTGTATAAACCCAAACGCTTTGATCACCTCATCAAAACGAAGATTCCAACTCCGAGATGCTTGCACCAGCCCATAAATGGAACGCTGGAGCTTGCATACTTTGTCAGCATTCTCTGGATCGACAAAACCTTCTGGTTGCATCATATACAACTCTTCCTTAAGAAAACCGTTAAGGAACGCTGTTTTTACATCCATCTGCCAAATTTCATAATCGAAATATGCAGCTATTGCTAACATGATTCGGACGGATTTAAGCATCGCTACGGGTGAGAAAGTCTCATCGTAGTCAATCCCTTGAACTTGTGAAAAACCCTTTGCCACAAGTCGAGCTTTATACACGGTGACATTACCGTCAGCGTCCGTCTTCCTCTTAAAAATCCATTTATTCTGAATGGCCTTCCGCCCTTCAGGTAATACTTCCAAAGTCCATACTTTGTTTTCATACATGGATCCCATCTCGGATTTCATGGCCTCTAACCATTTGTCGGAATCTGGGCCCACCATCGCTTCTCCATAGCTCGTAGGTTCACCGTTGTCTAACAACATGACCTCCAAGACAGGGTTACCATACCACTCAGGTGCAGTGCGTACCCTTGTCGACCTACGAGGTTTGGTAGTAACTTGATCAGAAGCTTCTTGATCATCATCATTGGCTTCCTCTTCAACCGCTGCAGGCTCCACAAAAACATCTTTCTGTGTTGCGCAACTCTCTGGTTGAAGCAGAGGTTCAATAACCTCATCAAGTTCTACCTTCCTCCCACTCAATTCTTTCGAGAGAAACTCTTTCTCGAGAAAGGACCCGTTCTTAGCGACAAACACTTTGCCTTCGGATCTGAGATAGAAGGCGTACCCAACAGTTTCTTTTGGGTATCCTATGAAGACACATTTGTCCGCTTTGGGTTCGAGCTTTTCTGGCTGAAGCCTTTTGACATAAGCATCGCAACCCCAAACCTTGAGAAAAGACAACTTAGGTTTCTTACCAAACCATAGTTCATACGGTGTTGTCTCAACGGACTTAGATGGAGCCCTATTTAAAGTGAATGCAGCTGTCTCTAACGCATATCCCCAGAACGATAGTGGCAAATCGGCAAGAGACATCATAGAACGCACCATATCTAATAGGGTTCGATTACGACGTTCGGACACACCATTTCGCTGTGGTGTTCCAGGTGGCGTCAACTGCGAAACAATTCCACATTTTCTCAAGTGATTGCCAAACTCATAACTCAGATACTCTCCCCCTCGATCAGATCGTAGGAACTTGATCTTCTTGTTACGATGATTCTCAACTTCACTCTGAAATTGCTTGAACTTTTCAAAAGTTTCAGACTTATGCTTCATCAAGTAAATATACCCATATCTACTTAAGTCGTCAGTGAAGGTGAGAAAATAACGATATCCACCGCGCGCCGTGACACTCATCGGACCACACACATCAGTATGTATGATTTCCAATAAGTCACTTGCCCGTTCCATTGTCCCTGAAAACGGGGTCCTTGTCATCTTGCCCATGAGGCACGGCTCGCATGTGTCAAGTGATTCAAAATCAAGAGACTCCAAAAGTCCATCAGCATGGAGCTTCCTCATGCGTTTCACGCCGATATGACCCAGACGGCAGTGCCACAAGAAAGTGGTATTATTGTTATCAACTCTACATCTTTTGGCATCAATGTTATGAACATGCGTATCATCACTATCGAGATTCAATAAGAATAAACCCCTCACTTCGGGTGCATGACCATAAAAGATATTACCCATATAAATAGAACAACCTTTATTCTCTGATTTAAATGAGTAACCGTCTCGCAATAAACAAGATCCAGATATAATGTTCATGCTCAACGCAGGCACTAAATAACAATTATTCAGGTTCATAACTAATCCCGATGGTAATCGAAGAGCGAGCGTGCCGACGGCGATCACATCAACCTTGGAACCATTTCCCACGCGCATCGTCACTTCGTCCTTCGCCAGCCTCCATTTATTCCGCAGTTCCTATTTGGAGTTGCAAATGTGAGCAACCGAACCGGTATCAAATACCCAGGCACTACAACGAGAGTTGGTAAGGTACACATCAATAACATGTATATCACATATACCTTGCTTGTTGTTGTTGTTGGCCCCCTTCTTGTCTGCCAGATACTTGGGGCAGTTCCGCTTCCAGTGGCCGTTCCCCTTGCAATAGAAACACTCAGTCTCTGGCTTGGGCCCAGCCTTGGGTTTCTTCACTGGATGAGCAACTGCCTTGCCACCCTTCTTAGAGTTACCCTTCTTGCCCTTGCCATTTTTCTTGAAATTGGTGGTTTTATTGACCATCAACACTTGATACTCCTTCTGGATGTCTGCCTCAGCGACTTTCAGCATCGAAAACAGCTCGGCGATGGTTTTGTTCATCCCTTGCATGTTATACTGCTGCACGAAGCTCTTGTAGCTAGGCGGGAGTGACTGGAGAATTCTGTCAATGATAGCCTCCTCCGGGAACACAAGTCCCAGATCAGCTATGCGGGTATAGTACCCAGACATCTTCAGTAAGTGCTCACTGACAGACGAATTCTCCTCCATCTTGCAAGCAAAGAATTTATCGGTGGTCTCATATCTCTCGATCTTGGCATTCTTTTCAAAGATGAACTTCAACTCCTGGAAAATCTCATATGCTCCATGACGTTCAAAACGCCTTTGAAGTCCTCCTTCCAAGCTATACAACATGGCACACTGCACTACTGAGTAGTCATCCGAACGCGACTGCCAGGCGTTCATAACGTCCGCAGAGGCCTGAGGAGCGGGGGGTTCACCTAGCGGTGCATTTAGGACATAAACCTTTTGGGCAGCTGTGAGGATGATCCTCAGATTGCGGAGCCAGTCCACAAAGTTGCTCCCATCATCTTTCAGTTTAGCTTTCTCTAGGAACGCATTAAAATTCAGGGGAGCTACTGCGCGAGCCATCTACAACAAAAGATTTGCAAAGACATCTTAGACTATTGTTCATGATAAGTGAGTTTTAACTAATCAAATTACTTATAACTCCCACTCAAATTGACATCCCTCTGGTCATCCGAGCATGACATGATCCAAATCCACCAACCCAAGTCCGATCATCACGTGAGATGAGGTGGTGTCAATGGTGAACATCTACATGTTGATCATATCTACTATATGACTCATGCTCGACCTTTCGGTCTTCCGTGTTCCGAGGCCATGTCTGTACATGCTAGGCTCGTCAAGTCTAACCCGAGTGTTCTGCATGTGCAAAACTGGCTTGCACCCGTTGTATGCGAACGTAGAGTCTATCACACGCGATCATCACGTGGTGCTTCGAAACGACGAACCTTCGCAACGGCGCACACTCGGGGGGAACACAATTTTATCTTGAAATTTTAGTGAGGGATCATCTTATAATGCTACCGTCGTCCTAAGCAAAATAAGATGCATAAAAGGATTAACATCACATGCAAATCACAAGTGACATGATATGGCCATCAACTCGTGCTTTTGATCTCCATCTCCAAAGCACCGGCATGATCTCCATCGTCACCGGCGCCACACCATGATCCCCATCATCATGATCTCCATCATCGTGTTGCCATCGGGGTTGTCGCGCGCCCACCATGCTCTTACTACTATTGCTACCGTTTAGCGATAAAGTAAAGCATTACAAAGCGCTTAATGATTGACACGCAGGTCATACAAAAAAATTAAAGACAACCCTATGGCTCCTGCCGGTTGCCGTATACATCGACATGCAAGTCGATATTAACTATTACAACATGATCATCTCATACATCAAATATATTTCATCATGTCATTGGCCATATCATATCACATACATACCCTGCAAAAACAAGTTAGACGTCCTCTAAATTGTTGTTGCATGTTTTACGTGGCTGCTATGGGTATCTAGCAAGAACGCTTCTTACCTACGCAAAGCCACAACAGTGATATTTAAGTTGCTATTTAACCTTCTACAAGGACCGCCTTTTTCTATTCCGATTCAACTAAGATAGGAGAGACAGACACCCGCCAGCCATCTTATGCAACAAAAGTCACATGTCTGTCGATGGAACCGGTCTCATGTACGTGGGCATGTAAAGTTGGTCCGGGCCGCTTCATCCCATAATACCGCTGAATCAAGAAAGACTAAGGAGGGAAGCAATCTAAACATCAACGTCCACAAACCCTTTTGTGTTCTACTCGTGAAAGCATCTACGCAAGATCCTAGCTCTGATACCACTGTTGGGGAACGTTGCATGGGAAACAAAAAAATTTCCTACGCTCACCAAGATCAATCTAGGAGATGCATCTACGAGGGGAGAGTTGGATCCACATACCCTTGTAGATCGCTAAGCGGAAGCGTTCAAGAACGCGGTTGATGGAGTCGTACTCGCCGCGATTCAGATCGCCGAAGATCCTAGCACCGAAGCAACGGTGCCTCCGCGTTCTTCACACGTACAGCTCGGGGACGTCTCCTCCTTCTTGATCCAGCAAGGGGGAAGGAGAGGTTGATGGAGACACCGGCAGCACGACGGCGTGGTGGAGATGGTGGTGGAGGATTCCAGCAGGGCTTCGCCAAGCACTGCGGGAAGGATGAAGATAGTTGTGGGAGAGGGAGGGCAGCGCCGAGGCACGAACGTGTGTGGCTGCCCTCCCTCTGCCTCTCTTTATATAGGGGGGAGAGAGAGCAGGGGGCGCCCTAGGGTTTCCCCTTAGGGGCGGCGGCCAAGGGGAGGTGGGAGGGGGCGGCGCCCCAGGGTTAGGGTTCCCCCCCCCCCCAAGTGCCTTGCCCCCCAAGCCTAGGGGGGTGCGGCAGCCCTAGGGGGGGCAGCCCCCTTGCGCATGAGGATAGGGCCCAGGGGGGGCGCACAGCCCTATGGGGGCTGTTGCGTCTCCCCTTTGTGGCCCATTAGGCCCGAAACTCTTTCCGGGACCCCCGAAACCCCTTTCGGTCATCCGCTGACTTCCCGGTGCTCCCCGGAACACTTCCGGACTCCGATCACTCTCAACCTATATATCAATCTTCGTCCCCGGACCATTCCGGAGACCCTCGTCACGTCTGGGATCTCATCCGGGACTCCGAACAACCTTCGGTAACCATGCACTGTTCTCACTAACAACCCTAGCGTCACCGAACCTTAAGTGTGTAGACCCTGCGGGTTCGGAAACTATGCAGACATGACCGAGACACTCCCAGGCCAATAACCAATAGCGGGATCTGGATACCCATATTGGTTCCCACACGTTCCTCGATGATCTCATCGGATGAACCACGATGTCAAGGATTCAGGCAATCCCGTATACAGTTCCCTTTGTCTCGTCGGTATGTTACTTGCCCGAGATTCGATCGTCGGTATCTCCATACCTAGTTCAATCTCGTTGCCGGCAAGTCTCTTTACTCGTTCCGTAATACATAATCCCGTGACTAACTACTTAGTCACTTTGAGCTCATTGAGATGATGCATTACCGAGTGGGCCCGGAGATACCTCTCCGTCACACGGAGTGACAAATCCCAGTCTCGATCCATGTCAACTCAACAGACACCTTCGGAGATACCTGTAGAGTACCTTTATAGTCACCCAGTTACGTTGCGACGTTTGGCACACACAAAGCACTCCTACGGTGTCAGTGAGTTACATGATCTCATGGTCATAGGAACTTATACTTGACATGCAGAAAACTATAGCGATAACTGATACGATCAAAAGCTATGTTTAACGTTTGGGTCTCGTCCATCACATCATTCTCCTAATGATGTGATCCCGTTATCAAATGACAACTCATGTCTATGACCTGGAAACCGCGGTCATCTTTGATCAACGAGCTAGTCCTGAAGAGGCTTACTAGGGACACAAAGTTTGTCTATTTATCCACACATGCAATTAAGTTTCCAATCAATACAATTATAGCATGGATAATAAACGATTATCATGAACAAGGAAATATAATAATAACTCTTTTATTATTGCCTCTAGGGCATATTTCCAACACTATGTGCTTCACTTATATCTTTTGAGTTGAATAGTTTTTGCTCTAGCGCTTCACTTATATCTTTTAGAGCACGGTGGTGGTAATGTTTTGTAGAAATCGTTGAACTCTCATGCTTCACTTATATCTATTTGAGAGTCTATTAAAACAGCATGGTAATGTGTTTAGGCTAAAGAAACAAGTCTTCACATGATAGACATCCAATGTCAATGTAGTAAAAAAAATCACACCAAGTGCATTGAATAGAATGAGATGTTGGATGATTGATAATTGTTTTGAGACATGAAGATAGTGATATTAGAGTCATGCTAGTGGAGTTATTATGAAATTGAGAAATACTTGTGTTAAGGTTAGTGATTCCCGTAGCATGCACGTATGGTGAACTGTTGTGTGACTAAGTTAGAGCTTGACGTATTTGTAGAGTGTCAACCTTTGTGTGGAGGTCGGGGGCACGCGATGGTTAACTCCTACCAACCTCCCCCCTAGGAGCATGCGTTGATTTCTTTGTTTTGATGACTCATAGATTTTTGCAATAAGTATATGAGTTCTTATGACTAATGTTGAGTCCATGGATTATACGCACTCTCACCCTTCCACCATTGCTAGCCTCTCTTGTACCGTGCAACTTTCGCCGGTGCCATAAACCCACTATATATCCTTCCTCAAAACAGCCACCATATTGTTCCTCAAAACAGCCACCATATATACCTATCTATCATGGCATTTCCATAGCCATTCCGAGATATATTGCCATGCAACGTTTCACCGTTCCGTTTATATGACACGCATCATATTGTCATATTGCCATGCATGATCATGTAGTTGACATCGTATTTGTGGCAAAGCCACCATGCATAACTTCATACATGTCACTCTTGTTTCATTGCACATACCGGTACACCGCCTGAGGCATTCATATAGAGTCATACTTTGTTGTTGTAGTATCGAGTTGTAATTTCGTGTTGTAATGAAAGTGTGATGATCATCATTATTAGAGCATTGTCCCATGGGAGGAAAGGCTAAAGCTATAAATCCCCTCTGCAAAAAAAAGAAAAAAAAGGAAAGAAAAAGGGACAATGCTACTATCTTTTTTCCACACTTGTGCTTCAAAGTAGCACCATGTTCTTCATTGTAGAGAGTCTCATACTTAGTCACTTTCATATACTAGTGGGAATTTTCGTTATAGAACTTGGCTTGTATATTTCAACGATGGGCTTCCGCAAATGCCCTAGGTCTTCGTGAGCAAGCAAGTTGGATGCACACCCACTAGCACTACAAGAAATATGTCAACATATGACCTTTTGTTAGTGACCCTGGAAGAATTGGTCATAGATCTATGACCATTTCAGACCAATTGGTCAAAAGCTGTTCGGGGGGCTCCAAACCCTAAACTATAACGACCATTTTGGTCAGAAAGGTCATAATTTCCTTACACGAAATGGTCACAAAGCAGATAGCACTGGTTCGCTGCCTTATTTCTAGCTATTCATGACCAATATAGATGGTCATAACCTTGAAAATTGTGGTGGGTTGCTACGACTAGGCGCCACCTCATCAGTTTTGCCTATGTGTCATGTCCATGTGGCAGTTTTTGCCCTAGGTTGTGCAGCAACCTATATTTCTGTCATTCCCAAAATTTCCCAAAAAATCTCATAAATTCTTTGGGTCATATCTTCGTCAAATATGTAAAAAACCTTCCTTGCCTAGTTCAAAAATAATTCAAAAATATTCATTTTCCTATTCTGTTCAAAAAAACACTTTGTGAAGGAAGTACCACTTTGGCATGTCCAAATGGTATCCATTATCTACAGTGCTTTCCTATGCCCAAATAACTATCCTCCACCAAATGCCAGCTCAATCCATTCATTATTTTGAGCCCATCTTCAACATTCGTATTTATGTCCAGTGTGGTACTTTGCAAAGCAAGTACCACCTAGACTCCTCCTTTTGAGCTGAAAATTTGTGAAGACGGTCTTCTTAGTAACAGATCATCCTCAACCAAAACTCACGCCCATTAGCCATGAGCATTTTCCATACCGCTAATCAAACACTTGGCTGCTAATTCATGTTTGAGCATCGATCGGTCTCCTCGTGAGAATCTTATGTTGTAATTTTCTTCGTAGCACCTACCTGGGGAGTGGCCAACCCACTAGACATGCCTAGGCCGCCCAGAACACATGGCAACGCCACAGTCACGCGGTGACCACGCAGCGGGCATGCGAGTTTACGCGCTCTAGAGTTGGGGCCCTCGACCACCGCCCAAACCTCGACGTATCGCCACCAAACCATGTATTTATGATTAAATAGGAACTTATGTACCTAGAAATGATTTTTGGAAAAAATAAATAGCAAACTATGAGGCAGCCGCAGTTCAAATTTGACCCACTTCCAGCTGAATCGGCGGAAATTTGTCTTTTTCACGAGAGGTGGATCAAAACTTTTTACACCCAACCATTTTGTCAATTGTGCATTAAATATGTCCTAGTATTTTAGAAAATTGATTTGGTCAAATTTTGCAACAATTATTTGGGAGGTCCTTCACAAAAAAACCTCCTTTTGGGATCTCGAAAAATGGAAAATGAATTTTTCGTCCAAAGAAAATGAAAACTTCCTTAGGCAACATTGTTTGCCATTCCAAGATGCACCCTTGTGCACAATATGAGATCATTTGAACAAACTATGCCATGAATGTGGCCATAGGATTGATCATTTGGCTTGAAAGCCATGAATCTTCACTCATGATAGCTCATTTCTGAGAACACTTTTTTAATAGAATTGTCGTATTACAAGTTTATTATTTTTCCTGGTAACTTGGTCATATATAATGACACAATGCGAAGGTGTTCCAATTTTTTGATGTTTTTTGAATTTTTTATGCCCGTTTCAAAATGCGGTCAAAACGGCGGGAATGACCGTTCCTAGCTAGTGGTTGAATCTTGGAATTTTTTGGTGTTTCTATGATTAAATAGATAATTATGTACCTACAAATGATTTTGGAAAAAATAAAAAGCAAACTACGAGGTAGCTACAGTTCAAATTTGACCCGCTTCCAGCTGAATCGGCGGAAATTTGTCTTTTTCACGAGAGGTGGATCAAAACTTTTGACAACCAACCATTTGGTCAATTGTGCATTAAATATGGCCTAGTATTTTATAAAAATGATTTGGTCCAATTTTGCAACAATTATTTGGGAGGTCCTTCACAAAAAAACCTCCTTTTGGCCACTCGAAAAATGGAAAATGAATTTTTCGTCCAAAGAAAATGAAAACTTCCTTAGGCAACATTGTTTTCCATTCCAAGATGCACCCTTGTGCACAACATGAGATCATTTGAACAAACTATGCCATGAATGTGGCCATAGGATTGATCATTTGGCTTGAAAGCCATGAATCTTCACGCATGATAGCTCATTTCTGAGAACACTTTTTTAATAGAATTGCCGTATTACAATTTTATTATTTTTCCTGGTAACTTGGTCATATATAATGACACAATGCGAAGGTGTTGCAATTTTTTGATTTTTTTTGAATTTTTTATGCCCGTTTCAAAATGCGGTCAAAACGGCGGGAATGACCGTTCCTAGCTAGTGGTTGAATCTTGGAATTTTTTTGGTGTTTCTATGATTAAATAGATAATTATGTACCTACAAATGATTTTTCGAAAAAATAAAAAGCAAACTACGAGGTAGCTACAGTTCAAATTTGACCCGCTTCCAGCTGAATCGGCGGAAATTTGTCTTTTTCACGAGAGGTGGATCAAAACTTTTGACAACCAACCATTTGGTCAATTGTGCATTAAATATGGCCTAGTATTTTATAAAAATGATTTGGTCCAATTTTGCAACAATTATTTGGGAGGTCCTTCACAAAAAAACCTCCTTTTGGCCACTCGAAAAATGGAAAATGAATTTTTCGTCCAAAGAAAGTGAAAACTTCCTTAAGCAATATTGTTTGCCATTCCAAGATGCACCCTTGTGCACAATATGAGATCATTTGAACAAACTATGCTATGAATGTGGCCATAGGATTGATCATTTGGCTTGAAAGCCATGAATCTTCAGGCATGATAGGTCATTTCTGAGAACACTTTTTTAAAAGAATTGCCTTATTACAAGTTTATTATTTTTTCTGGTAACTTGGTCATATATAATGACACAATGCAAAGGTGTTCCAATTTTTTGATTTTTTTTGAATTTTTTATGCCCGTTTCAAAATGCGGTCAAAACGGCGGTCATGACCGTACATAGATAGTGGTTGAATCTTGGAATTTTTTTCGTGTTTCTATGATTAAATAGATACTTATGTACCTAGAAATATTTTTTGCAAAAAATAAAGAGCAAACTATGAGGTAGCTACAGTTCAAATTTGACCCGCTTCCTGCTGAAACGGCGGAATTTTGCCTTTTTCACTAGAGGTGTATAAAAACTTTTGACAACCAACCATTTTGTCAATTGTACATTACATATGGCCTAATATATTATAAAAATTATCTGGTCCCATTTTGCAACAAATATATGGTAGGTCATTTACAAAAAAAAAACTCAATTTGGGCACTCGAAAAATAGAAAATGGATTTTTTGACCAATTTAGATGGTCATAACGTCGTACTGTATTCTGATTGGTCCGTGGACGTCTCACGCGGATCATGCATCGAACACCGTCGGATGATCGTGGATCCAACGGCAGTCCTCAGCCCTTCCACACCATCCCGCAAACCCTAGCTCTGCCATGTGGTCATTTTGCATCTACCCCCCCGCCTCCTTTCTTTCCCTTGCTCTGTTCTCCTCCTCTCCCCTTCCAGATCCGCCGAGCTCCTCTCGAGCCCTCGCCGCCACTCCCCTCGCTCTCCTCCTCCCTCCCTCCCCTCCGACAAGATCGTCGTGCTCTACTCCTCCCTCCCTCCCCTCCGACAAGATCCCCACGCTTTGCTCCTCCCTCCCTCTCTTCCCTCCGGCAAGATCCAGCGCGCGGCCTCCCTCTCCTCGATCCAGATCGAGGCACCCGGCCGCCCCATCCCATCCAGATCAAGATCGAGACAACACCTCGCCGTCCCGGGGCACGCCACCAATCGCACTAGAAGGACGAACGAGGCTCCGTCTCCGGCTCCAGCTCAAGATGCCCGCGGTCTTCGACAGGGCGGTGGCGCCAAGCCCGGAGGGGCTGCGGCAGCCGGGCGAGTACGGGCACGGCGCGGACGGGCTCGCTGACCGGTTCCGGGAGGCCCGCCCCGGTGCGGTCACCATCGACCAGAGCCCCTTCCTCCCCACGGACAGGGCGGTGGCCGTGGCGCCATGGCCTACTCTTCCCATGGCCAGAGCCCCTTCCTCCCCAGGTGAGGTGACTGAATTCTCCGTCGATTTCGTTTCCTCGTGCCGTGCTTAAATGCACTGATCGCCGGTGCGTCTGCGTCAGCTGCAAGCATGGAGATGCCCGTGCATGATCTCGCATAAATTTTGTTCCTCTACCGTGTGGACTCGTGGTGTTACTGTCGCCATGGGTTCAGCTAATTTCTTACTGTATCTTTTCTTCCACTGAATCATTTATGTTGGTAGGTTGTTCGGCGTCGTCGACGACATATTCTGCTTGTTCCAAGGCGCGATCGAGAACATGGTTGTGCTGAAGCAACAGTACGGGTTGAGCAAAACTGCTACTGAGATCAACCTCGTCATTGAGGCCTACAGAACCCTGAGGGACAGCGGCCCCGTCCCGCGCAACCTCCTCGCCGCCTCCGACGACGGCCTGCTCCACCTCTACGACGCCGACGCCGTCGCCGTGCACCCCTCGGGCCGGTTCGTGCATCCTATTTCCTTCATTCAATATATTTTATCCCTGTTATTCTTGCTGCTAAATTCAGCCCATATTGCTGAATAACTTTTCATGTTATTGCTTAAGGAGAGTCCCTAGCATGAGTAGCAAATCCATTTGTACCAGGGAAAACAAATAAACTAAGATCATTTATTTTTGTTGCTAGGATTTATTAGTATGCCTATATTTTATTTATTCTGATGTGTTGTGAAATGAGCTTAATTATCATGGATAACTTGCTATTTCTGACCAGCTAATAATCTCGAGTGTGCATCTTCATTATTCTGGATAACCAGCTAATAATCTCGAGTGTGCATCTTCTTCATTATTCTTACTTGCTTAATCATTCTGGATAACCAGCTAATAATCTCCAATGTGCATCTTCTTCATTTTTAAGATAGTAATCAGCTTATACTTTTTTCGAAATGTCCATTAAATTTGACAGTAGGCTTGGTTTTGCTTATCCATTCCGCGCGCCAGCGGTGGCGTAGCAGGTCGCCGGCGGTGGCGTAGCAGGTCGCCGACGATGGATCTGCCGCGCGCCGGCGGTGGCGTAGCACAGTGAGCTTGTTTGATCTTTTTTATGCTTATTTATACTTGATCAGGGCAGTCCTATTTCCTGTGATCTTTCCTATCATTTGGTAGTGTGATGTTTCAAGATGACAAATTTTAAAACCCAAACTATTGTAAACAAGCTTTCTGCATCTTGAGAATTAATTGTTCATGATAAGCGAATAGTGTAGTTGATCATCACTATTGCTAAATGCTATTGCCTGATATAATATAAGTATGAGCACTCAACCATTGTCCAGCTTTACACATATTTGTTTTGTATTTTTTATAAATGATGATAGTTTGTGCAAGATGTTCACATGTTATTTTATTTTTTGACTAAATTCTCTTATGCATACTTCTTATCTCCCTCTCTCCCTCCCACAGGGCATGGAAGCAGTACCTACTCCAGCTGCAGCTCTACCCTCTCCACACCTAGGTTACTGATTTGACCCAATTTGACAACTGTTTACATCAGCAGTTCATGGTTGAGTCTCCCTCTACCTCTCTCTTGTTCCCTTATTATGATGTTGCTCTAAATTCACTTTCATGCTTGACAGAATCTAGTGCTACTGCTGTCAGTCCCTAGTCCCTAGTGCTAGTGCTCTAAATTCACTTGCATGCTTGACTAAATTCACTTGGCATTGAACTGTTTGCCAAATTAATTTGCTTGCCTCCTGCCACAAAAAGTTAGTACTCCCTAGTGTTGAATCAGTATTTACATGCTTGCAAATATTGGTCTGAATCTGCGATGCTCCCTAGAGCTTGACTGAATCTCATGGAGTAGATTTCAGTTTACCAATTAGTCTGAATCTATTTACACGCTTTACTGAATTTTGCTTGGTGCTGTTGGCGTCGGACTCTAGAGCTGAATCACTTGGACGTTGCCTCGCCATAGCTATAATTTCTTGCAGTATAGCTGTAGCAGTCCATTAGGAGTAGATTTGCATCATTAGCATTAGGAGTAACTTCTTCCGAAAACTCTTTGACACAAATATTGTCATGCATCAGTAGCATGTTTGCTTGTTTTGTAGTAGTGATTAATTACTTGTAATGTCTGAGCATACACATTAAATGAAACTTTTTCAGATAATTATAATTAGCTGAAATTAACTGAAATTGTTATGTATGTACATGAATATAGTGTATCTGCAGCTAGTTATATAGTGTATCTGTACTGTATGTCTGGAACTGAGTTATTTTTCTTTGCGGGAAATAACTCTGGAACTGAGTTACTGGGCCGTTTCTCTTGAAGGTCACTGACAGAAGATCACTGACAGAAGATCACTGACATAAGATCACTAGTTTTTTTGGATGTGTTTTAGATCGGTAGGCACTTGCGTCGATGTACTATTCGCTTTCCGTGATGCCGCCGTTACATGAAAATGCCCGTAGATTCGTAGTGGTGGCAGAACTTTGTATGCTGATGTATGTGCTATAGTTTTCGTGATGCTGCATGCTCCATGCCATTCTGTGTAGAGATAATGACCTAGGCCAGCTTTTGCATTGTTTAGAAGCAAAATGCAATTGAACGAGCAGCATTTTAGGGTGTTTTAGGCGTTTTATTTTACTGTGTTGAATATAACTGTTTAGTATGAGTTGTTGGAGCTTTGTTCCAATTTGACGCTCAGCTTTTATCTTCGAAATGTTTCCGTTTACTAATGTTTATATCTATCATTCATTACTACTGTTTATATCTAAACAAGACCATATGATTTACACAGGTTGGGTTGTCGCAGGTTCCATGGCGCCCCCCCTCCCCTCGTCAAGCTCGGCGCCAAGAGCGAGGAGCTGCTCTTCGCCTCGCCTCGCCTCGCACAAGCGACATCGTCAGGTTGCAAGCAAATATTCCTGTCTGCTCTTTCACTAGTGTCAACCCTTGCTTTCGTTGTTAATAATACACGCATGCTCCACAACTAATACACAAGATGCATTTCCATCCCATCTAGTAGGTGCTGACTCGATGCAAACAAATAAAATAAAATTAGTAGGTGTTGACTGCTCATAGCCCATATATGCTGAATGATGCTAGCTACTGTACATAAGGTCTTGCTCATGTTCAAGCCTAGTAGTATTTTTTTTCCAAATGGTCTGTTTACTTGATTTATCTGTTGTTTGATTTTGCTCCATCAGCTTTCCTGATGTCCTTCTACATATATATGTTGGTTGTAATCTTCTTGAACAATGCAAGTACTTGATATTCCATTCTGTTCTTGTAGGTGAATGGAACTTGTGTTGTTGGTAGAACTCCGTTGAGGACTTCTACCCATGTTGAAGAGCATGTTCTGTGGTATCCAAGAGTAGCTAGCTTTTGTACTGGCAGAGCGATCTATTTCTAGATCCCAATATTTATGATTGTGTGGATCTGGGTGAAGTTTGAAGTTCCTGGGTATGCAAGATTCGATGGTTAAACTGGTTGATGTGATGTGAATGAGTGTATGGACGTTGTTGTGATGTGAATGAGTGTATGTAGTTTCATGTGTTCTGTTCTGTATAGCATATTGTAATAAACTTATTTTAGCTGTTATTTGAAGATTATCATATGCTTTCTCTCTTCTGTCTGTTTGATATATACATATATATTGCTTATTAATAAGCTGTAAAAAATCTGACATTTGGTACCCATCTATAAACTGGAGCTGGGAAAAAAAGCTAGAAATAAAAAAATAAATTGACTGCAAAATGTTGTGCGCTAGAAAATAAAAAGGCCAAATTGTAGGCCAGGCCTATGTAGCTAACCGAAATTAACATAAAATACATAGATTAAAAGGGCTTGCCCATGTAGCTAATAAAAGCACAGGGAAAAAACATTAAAAAGGCCAAATTGTTGGGCTAGGCCCAAGTAGAAAACCGAATTGGACCGGGCTGAATCTTGTGCCACATCAGCTTGCCACGCTGGATGCCTACGTGGCCTGGGGAGGCTGCTAGTGACCAAAACACGACAGTAGGCACATTTTGGTCATAAACGTCTACGACCTTCTCACAGAGAAGGTCGCTATAGTCAGTTTATGACGGCCAGCTTTTGACCTTATGTTTTTGGTCACAAAAAGGTGACAAATGGAAATTTGTGACCATTCAGTGACCAATATTGGTGGTCACAAGTTGACATATTTCTTGTAGTGTAGTTTCTTTTGTTGAGCTTTTGTTCATATTTAGCTCTAGTGCATCCGTTGCATGGCAATCCCTACTCACTCACATTGATATCTATTGATGGGCATCTCCATAGCCCGTTGATACGCCTAGTCGATGTGAGACTATCTCCCTCCTTTTTGTCTTCTCCACAACCACCTCTATTCCACCCATAGTGCTATATCCATGGCTCACGCTCATGTATTGCGTGAAAGTTGAAAAGTTTGAAAAGATAGAGTAAGAAATCAAATGCTTGGCTGAAATCGGGGTTGTGCATGATATGAATTTTGTGTGATAACGAGGGAGCATAGCCAACACTATATGATTTTGTAGGGATAACTTTATTTAGCCATAGTATTTTCAGAAGACATGATTGCTTTGTTAGTATTGCTTGAAGTATTGTTATTTCTTATGTCAATATAGACTTTTATCTTGAATCTTTCATATCTGAACATTCATGCCACAATTAAGAGAATTACATTGAAACACTATATTGGTTAGCATTCCACATCAAAAAATCTTTCTTTATCATTTACCTACTCGAGGACGAGCAGGAATTAAGCTTGGGGATGCTTGATACGTCTCCAACGTATCTATACTTTTTTATTGTTCCATGCTATTATTTATGAAGTCTTGGATGTTTAATGGGCTTTATCATTCACTTTTATATCATTTTTGGGACTAACCTACTAACCCAAAGGCCCAGTCCCGATCGTTGTTTTTTGCCTATTTCAGGGTTTTGCAGAAAAACAATATCAAACGGAGTCCAAACGGAATGAAACCTTCGCGAGAGATATTTTTGGAGAAAATCACGCCACAGGAACTTGAGAACCACGTCAGGGGAGCCTCGAGTGGCCCTCGAGGGTGGGGTGTGCGCCCCCTTCCCAGGGCATGCCCCCCTGCCTCGAGGCCCACTCGAGCATCCCCCGATGCCCTCCTTCTTCCTATATAAGTCCACGTACCCTAGAAACTCCGTGAATAGAGAGAAAACCCTAATTCCACTGCCGTAGCTTCGGTTCCTGTGGAGATCCCATCTTGGAGCCTGTTCCGGAGCTCCACTGGAGGGGGATCCATCACGGAGGCCTTCATCATCATCATCATCGCCCTCACCATGAGTTTTGAGTAGTTTACCACAGACCTTCGGGTCCATAGATAGTATCTAGATGGCTTCTTCTCTCTCTCTGGATCTCAATACAAAGTTCTCCTTGGTCTTCGAGGAGATCTATTCGATGTAATCTATTTTTGCGGTGTGTTTGTCGAGATCCGATGAATTGTGAGTTTATGATCAAGGTTATCTATGAAAGATATTTGGTTCTTCTCTGAACTTTTTATGTGTGCTCATAATATCCTTGCACGTCTCTTCGAATTATTGGTTCGGTTTGGCCTACTAGATCTATAGTTCTTGCAATGGGAGAAGTGCTTGGCTTTGGGTTCAATCTTGCGGTGTCCTTTCCCAGTGACAGTAGGGGCAGCAAGGCACGTATTGTATTGTTGCCATCGAGGATAAAAAGATGGGGTTTACATCATGTTGCTTGAGTATATCCCTCTACATCATGTCATCTTGCTTAAGGCATTACTATGTTCGTATGAACTCAATACACTAGATGCATGTTGGATAGCGGTCGATGTGTGGAGTAATAGTTGTAGATGCAGGAAGGAGTCGGTCTACTTGTCTCGGACGTGATTCCTATATACAATGATCATGCCTAGATAGTCTCATAATTATTCGCTTTTCTATCAATTGCTCGATAGTAATTTCTTTACCCACCGTAGAATATCGCTATCATGAGGGAAGCCACTAGAGAAAACTATGGCCCTCGGGTCTATTCTCAACATATCAATCTACATCTAATTTACTTTTACCGCTTTTATTTATTGTTTTATTAAACTAAAAATACCAAAAATATAAACTATCATCTCTATCAGATCTCACTCTCGTAAGTGACCGTATAGGGACTGACAACCCCTTATCACGTTGGCTGCAAAGTTCTTATTTGTTTGTGCAGGTGCGAGGGACTTGCGCGTGGTCTTCTACTGGATTGATACATTGGTTCTCAAAAACTGAGGGAAGTACTTACGCTATTGTGCTACATCTCCCTTTCCTCTTCGAGGGAATACAACGCAAGCTCAAGAGGTAGCAGGGGGGCGCGCCCCCCACCCTCGAGGGCCACCTCTCTGTCCCCTGACTTGGTCCTCAAGCTCCGCGTGCGTGATTTTCTCCAAAAATAACTCTCGCGAAGGTTCCATTCCGTTTGGACTCCATTTGATTTTCTTTTTCTGCAAAACCCTGAAATAGGCAAAAAAACAGCAATCTGGACTGGGCCTTTGGCTTAGTAGTTTAGTCCCAAAAATGATATAAAAGTGAATGATAAAGCCCATTAAACATCCAAGACTTCATAAATAATAGCATGGAACAATCAAAAATTATAGATACGTTGGAGACGTATCAAGCATCCCCAAGCTTAATTCCTGCTCGTCCTCGAGTAGGTAAATGATAAAGAAAGAATTTTTGATGTGGAATGCTAACCAATATAGTTTTTCAATGTAATTCTCTTAATTGTGGCATGAATGTTCAGATCTGAAAGATTCAAGATAAAAGTCTATATTGACATAAGAAATAGCAATACTTCAAGCAATACTAACAAAGCAATCATGTCTTCCCAAAATACTATGGCTAAAGAAAGTTATCCCTACAAAATTATATAGTGTTGGCTATGCTCCCTCGTTATCACACACAAATATTCATATCATGCACAACCCCGATTTCAGCCAAGCATTTGTTTTCATTCTCTATCTTTTCAAACTTTTCAACTTTCACGCAATACATGAGCGTGAGCCATGGATATTGTAAGTGCATCTAGTGCCACCCCTAGTTGGTTTTGGAGTATTGACAACAAACCTGGTTGAGGGACTAATGTGTTTGTGAGAATTGCAGGATAACACAGGTAGTAGTCCCTCATTGATTCGGTTTACCTACCGGAGATGACCCCTAAAAATGTATGAAGACATTGACAACAGTGGTGGTATATGAATATAATCTTATTGAAGACTATGACAAGAGAAGACATTGTGTGAAGACTATGGAGCGCGAAGACTTAGATGTTTCGTTGTTTCCTTTTCTTCTTTGTTGAGTCATAGGAACCATCGTACTGTTAAGTGGGGTCCAAGTGATCTAAGTCAGAGTGACTGAAGTGATGCTCAACCAAATCCTATGTCTTCGAGCGAAGACAATGAGAGCAAATCTTATCCAGAGCTGGATGAGTCAGCTTTACTTGTAGCCCAAGTAAAGTTGCCGTGTGAGTGTTTGAAATCTGACCGTTGGAACACGTGTCAGTTCCTTAGTGACCCAGGGTCACTTCGGACAAATCAGGTCGGGTTGCCCAGTGGCTATAAATAGCCCACCCCCTACACCATAAATTGGTGGCTGCTCAGAGTTATTGCACGGCTTTTGTCGTTTGAGAGCAGCCCACCTCCGAAGCATTTAGGAGAGAAATCCTTGCGAGGACAAAGCCAAAACACCCAGAGCCAAAGAGTGTTAGGCATCACTGAAGTCTTTCTGTCTGTGTGACCTGAAGACTTATTACACTTGAGGACTGTGTTTCCTCCAGCCGGTTAGGCGTCGCGTTCTGAGCATCCAAGAGTCATTGTGGATCGCCGGTGAACGAAGTCTGTAAAGGTTTGGAAGTCTACCTTGAAGACTTACCAGAGTGATTGGGCGAGGACTAGGTGTCCTTAGCTCAAGGGGAATAAGGTGAAGACGTGGTCTTCTGAGTTAAATCTCAGCCTCCTTAACCAGACGTACAGGTGTCACAGCAACTGGAACTGGTCTAACAAATAATTGTCTTCCCCGAGCTACTGGTTCTATCCTTTTCTTCCCTTTACTTACTGTCTTATGTTGTGAAGTCATTGCCTGCCTGCCTTATCTGATTGACTTCATTGAGTGACTACTAGTTCCGATTGGCTTCATTCCTTCTTCCATCTTGATCCCTACTGCCTAGCTGCTATTAGTCTTCGTGCTTTCACTTCATTGAATACCTGACTATGGCTTGTCTAGTGTAGTCTACTTTCCGCTGCGTACAAATTGGATTGGATTTATCTTTTGTCTTCGAAACTACCATGTTTTGAAGCCTTTCATAAAAATCACCTATTAACCCCCCCCCCTCTAGTCGATATACTGCACTTTCAATTGGTATCAGAGCAAGGTACTCCCTTGTTCTGTTTGATTCGGTTTAACCACCTGGAGTTTTAGTTATGTCGATCGCAGGAATGAAGACAGTGTCTTGCCCCATGTTTGACAGTCACGAGTATCCCAAGTGGAAGGCCATGATGAAGAAACGTCTCATGGCGATTAACAGTGAGCTGTGGACCGTCACTAAGATTGGTCTTACCGATCTATGCAAGAGGGCCGAAGCTGATGACATTCGCAAGTTCACTCTTCTCAATCTCACAGCGAAGGACGTCATCTGCTCCTGTCTGTCTCAAAATCAGTTCAGGAACATCATGCATCTTGATCATGCGAAGCTTATCTTGGACTGTCTCTCTGAAGTCTATGAGGGTCATTGAACTCGTAATCATTCTAGGTTTGAGGATTTCAAAGAATCTCTCAAGACGATGAATTTCGATCCAGAATCATCATCCTCTGCACCATGTCTTATGGCAAAAGGTGCCAAGGTAACCGAATGCTATCCATCTGAGTCTAGTGATGATAAATCTGGTGATGAATTTGGACCCAGCTATGTCAAACTTGCTTCCCTTGCCACTAAACAACAAATTGCTTTGGAAAAGGCTCAAAAAATGCTTAATAAGAGCAATGATATGTTGGGTGAAGAAATGGATCAGTCAAAAAACTTAGCTGAAAGTCTTCAGAGACTTCAGGCTATGTTAACCACACTTCAAAGTCATCATAACACTCTCTTATCTGATAATAAAAAGCTAAGAGTATGTTATGAAGTTCTTCAGAAGGAGCGTGATTCATTACTTGCTCAACAAATCAATGCTTCTCAGGAAGAGTTTGAACCACCATGTCTAAAATGCATTGAGCGTGATACCGCTACATCCGTTGCCGAATGTTCTAGTGCTGCCACTATTGCAATATCTTCCACTACAGATGTAGTAACTAACCCCTCTGCTGAGGATACCACTACTATTGCTAATGAAAATGCTAGGTTGAAGACTTTGCATGAAACAGGGATGTACAAAAGCCTCAAAGGGCATCAGACTCTCTGTAATGTCCTCAAAAAGCATATACTGAACCGAAACCCTAGGAAAGAGGGTGTTGGGTTCGACAGGAAAATGAATGTTGATGGTTCATACTGGAAGCCTGAGCAGTATCCCAAAACCACATGGGTTGCTGCAAAGGAACCTTCAGTGGATCCATCTACCCTATCTGGCTTCACTTGTGCTAATCCTTTTATCATTAATGAATCCTTTGATGCAAACTATAAACTGTTTAAGAATCAAAATGGTGAAGGGTTTGCCAAGTATATTGGTACTAACTCCAGGAACGGGCCACCTATGAAGAAGATTTGGGTACCCAAAGGTTGTCTTGAGAAACTTCCAGCAAATGTCATCATGACACCTCTTGGGAAGAAGACAAACCACAGACCAAAGGCTTCATATGGTCCTAAGGCTTCATACAGACAAAGGACTCACCTGAGTCACCCTAACGCAAATGTTTTGCAGGGAAACCATACTCAGACCCATGAATATGAGCGTGTTTCGTCAAACCGCTATATTCATAAAAGAAAGAATTTTTTTTGCTTATTCTTATGAGTATTATTCTCCTCCTACAAGATTATTTGCTAGGGCTTCAAAGCCAAAATTATCAGATGCTGCTCTTAGACTCATTGCTTCTAAGCCACCCCTGAAGATGTGGGTGGTTAAGAAGAACTAATTTTCTCTTACAGGGAAAGGTCTCCAGCCAAAAATCAAAGGCGTCTGATGCTATTGCTGGGGACCTAAAACACGTGTAGGGCACAAGATCAAATGTCCAAGTAATTTACTACTCATGAATCACTTGCTAATCACCTTATCAGTCCTAACTTGGATCTGAACTTTCATAAATCCACTTATACGCCAAATGTTTATGCTTCACAATGGCTTTTGGTGAAGCCTATCCTCCTAACTGCATTGTAGGGAGTGACATCAAAGTCTTCAGAATGGATTATGGACAGCGGATGCACAAATCATATGACTGGAGATCGAAGTCTTCTCATGGACTCAACCTTATGTCCATCTAACAAGAGTCACATCACATTTGTTGATACTGGTAAAAGCAAAGTGTTGGGTCTAGGTAGAGTTGCAATCTCAAGAGATCATCACATGGATAAAGTCATGCTTGTTGAATCTCTTGGTTTCAACTTAATGTCTGTCTCAATGCTTTGTGACTTAAACATGATTGTGATATTTGGAAAATTCCGTTGCCTTGTACTAATGGAATCTGACAAGTCTTTAGTATTTGAAGGATACAGAAAAGGTGATCTGTATATGGTAGATTTCTTAGCTGGACCGCAGATGGATGTATGTCTTCTAGCAAAAGCTTCAGAGTGCTGGCTCTGGCATCGGAGGGTAGGACATGCCGGCATGAGGAACTTGCACACTCTCGCAAGGAAGAAGAATGTTCAAGGACGTCAAGTTCAAGAAAGATCATCTATGTGGTGCCTGTGAAGCTGGGAAGATGACTAGGGCCAAGCATCCCTCGAAGACAATCATGACGACATCCAAACCCTTCGAGCTGCTTCACATGGACTTATTTGGCCCTACTCACTACTCCACGTTCTCTACCACAGCTTGTCTCTATGGCTTCGTCATTGTTGATGATTATACAAGATACACATGGGTGCACATAATACTCTATAAGACTGAAGTGCAAGATGTCTTCAGACGCTTCATCAACCGTGTGATGGCTTCTCGCCCCTCGTTGGTTACCCCAAGTGGAAGGTTTGAGATGCAGTGTAGCGGTAGTTTTCCCTTGGCAAAGATACCAATGATCGATTTCCCCTGAGACTCCTAGTTTCAACAAGAAGGTGTCAACTGCTAACGGCGCCAGATATTAGCAATCAACTTGGACCTGCACACAGATACAAATAACTTTGCTCCCAACGAGTACAGAGAGGTTGTCAATCCCTCCGGCCTTGTCGTTTACAATGGGTCAAACGCAAGAGATAATAGTGATAGGTAAAACTGTAACTAGTATGTAAAAGCAGAAAGTAATAGCGGATGTGATCAGTGATGGTAATATGGACCGGGGTCCCATGATGTTCACTAGTGATGTCTCTCTCCCAAAAGACGATAAAACAGCTATGTGAGGTAAACGAATTACAGCTGTGCAATTGACAGAATTATGTGCGCAAACCAATGCTAACTATGTTGCAAGAAAGGTAGAGGTTCAAAGCATGGGCGGTACGCCATGGCAAGTAGACCGAAATCCATCTGCATCTACTAATAATCATCCACCTTGAGATATCTATCCAGAACATCTCGCTGGTATTAAGTTGCGAGTCCCACCCATAGTGTAAACTCAAAGCAACAGACAACTGCATTAAAAAGAACTTTGCGTAAAGTAAACAATCCTTGCACCCGCGGGCACAAGCACCGTTGTTTCCCCCTTGTGGCAACAGCACATCCCCTAGACTCATGTTTCTGTCACTCAAGCTAGTCATCGAGGGGCATGAACCCACAATCAAGCATAACGTTCCCTCTTGGAGTCACTACCTACTACTTGGCCAAAGCAATAAATAGCAACGGGGAACATGCAAGAATTACTTACGAACATAAATATAAAAGAGGTGAATCAAATATATTACTCAAACACAATCTGAACATAATCTCACAATCCATCGGATCCCAGCAAACTCAACATAGCAACAGCATAAGGATTACATATGTGCCTCGATCATGTAGGGCAGCTCACGAGGTCTAATTAGTGAAGCACGAGAAGGGGAGGAGAACATCACATAGCTACTGGTCATGGACCCATGGTCCAAGGGAGACTACTCAAAACTCATTCGGGAGGCGTCCATGGTGGTGGAGAGGCTCCCGGTGGTGATCCTCCCCTCCGGCAGGGTGCCGGGAAGAGTTCTCCTGGTGCTCCCGATCTTGGAAGCACGGCGGCGGCGGAACAGAGATGAGATCGCGAAAAAGGGTTCCGTCCTCGAGGGTTTCGGGGCGCGTGTTAAATATATGCCAAAGGGGGGCATCAGCGGAGGCCTGGGGGGCCCGGGCGCCCCCCCCCCCCCTGGCGCGGCCAGGAGGGGGGCCGTGCCACCAGGGCGCCTAGAGCCCTGGTGGCCCCCCTCCGGCCCTACTTCGGCCGTGTGGAAGCTTCCGGAACGCTGATTTTTTATATAATTTTTCCGCGATTTTTCTGGCAGTTTACGTGATGGGAAAACCTGAAATACAAAAACAGCAGAAAACATAAACTGGCACTGGGGTGCACTGAGTTAATAGGTTAGTCCAAATATGATCAAAAGTGTATGGAAGTGTATAAATAACATAGCAATATCACACAAAAGAGGCATGGAGCAAGCAGAAATTATAGATACGTTTTGGACGTATCAACATCCCCAAGCTTAATTCCTGCTCGTCCTCGAGTAGGTAAATGATAACAAGTATAATTTCTGTGGTGACATGCTATTAACCATATAAAGACTTTTTATAGTCACATGACAAAAGCTTACTGAGACAATGAATCTGTAGTAATTAAGTTGCCTCATGAGAAAATCACAAAGAACTGAATGTTTTACAACATGATACTGAAACATCAAATAGATTTGTAATGAGCATGGTGTGCAAATATGACAAAGTGATATCTCGCTTGCCCCCTTTAGTGAAGCAAAACATAAATGAAGGGGCACCTCCAAGGTTTAAGTGATGACTAGATACAATGATTTCAGAATAAACGATACCATAATCATGCAAAAGACAATGCTACTTTGGGACAATGCACATTACACTCAGAATAACAATCATGCTCTCAGTAGTTGGTGCTTAAAGAAGGTGGAGACTCTCGAACCGTGGCTTTTGTTGGCAAGGTTGAAAACCCGTGGTCGGAAACTGTCAGGGATATGACTAGCAGGTATGAACCGGCTAGTGTAAACCGGCTTAGCTGTATTGTACTTGGTTGTAATATTTTTAGTAAAGGCTACGGCCCATGAGATCTTAAGGCCCATGTATAGAAGTGTGGTTTGTGAACCGCCAAGCGATGTAACTTGAGAGATAAGAAAGAAAGACAGAGACCGAGGCGGACACAAGTATGAGCCGGCCTCGGGACTCTGTAAACCGGACCAGGCGTCACCTCTATATAAAGGGACGACCCGGACGGTTCAGGGGGAGGCAACAATCAACCCTTCGAGACACAGGCAAGCGAATCCGCTCCCTGTAATCCGACGCCCAAGCAATACCAAACCAACTAGACGTAGGCTTTTACCTTCCTTCGAAGGGGCCGAACTAGTATAAACCCTCTGTGTCCTTTGTGTGCTATGAACCCTTTCAAGCTAACCCGTGCGATGGTTCCATCATCAAGTCCGTTAAACCGGACATCTGCCGTGTTATTTCCACGACAGTTGGCGCCCACCGTGGGGCCTGCGCACGATGGTTTCGAGTTCTTGAAAGGCGGCTTCGAAGGGCTCAAGGGTTACGCGGTCGGCCGGATGACCAAGAGTCGCCGCGGCCGGATCTACATCGACGACGCAGGTTGGGGACCGGAGGCCGATTCGATCGAATACGGATACCGGGTCCCCTTCGGCAGCATCCAAGTCTTCATCGGCAAAATCGGCGAACCGGGGCCTGAGCCGGACATCCTCCCCAACATCGTCGAGCCGGCTCAGCGTGCGAGATCGGCCCGGATTCAGCCCGCCGTGAAGCGCGTGTTCGTTGGAGCGATCCACGGAGGTCGAGCCGAGAACGGATCGGAATCCGATGGTGCGACAATCGTCTACTCAGATGACGAGTCTTCATCCGGGGAACCTGAACCTCTGTATCAGTTGCGGGACGGCCGGTCTGAGGGCGAGTCCGATGGAAACGGTATTCCGGGCCCCTTTGACCCGCCAAACCGGGTGGCGGTCTTCATGGCCGGTTCACAGCCCCCGATGAACGGAACGACAGCGGAAGCTGGTGCAGGGGGAAGCGGTTCGAACCCCTCCCTTACTGAAGTTCTATCCACCTTGATCGAGGAGTTCACAGCTAAAGCGGTGGAAGTAGTAGCTCCAGCAGACAAGGCGCATCATGATGCAGAGCTCCTTCAGTTGAAAGGCCGGATCGATCAGTTAAAGGAGGACCTAAAGGCAGAAAGAGAGATGATAGCGACGAGGCAAGCAGAGTTGGATGATCAAGCTTTTTATCAGAGGATGGAGCAAGCTTCTATGGAAGGAGTAAGGGGACGAAGGTACCGGTCCCGTATACCGCCGGTTTATGAATCAACGAATCTGTTCAGGACACCTGGGGCTGGGGCTAGTAATCATCCGGCTTTAAACCGGAGGACGCCTCCGGCCCGGGAGGAGCCGGTTCAGCAACCCGCCGCAGAACAGGAGCGCCGGATTACGTCGGCACCTTATGTCCCCGTCCCTCCAGGTCATTTTTCAAACCCTTTGGATAATATCGCTGCAGCAGCAGCGCGTTTGGCCGCTTTACCTGCGGAAGAAACATCTCCGGTGGCGATAGAGGCGCGCAGGGTCCAGAAGCTACTCAATACGGCGTTGATGCAGCAGCAAGCTTATTCTCACAGCAGGGAAAGGTTACATTCGACACCACGTCCCAGCCGGAGTTATAGTAGGCATTGGGATGAGCCAGAAGTGTCTAGCAGTGAGCGCAGGAGACATCAGCGTAGGCAGGGTAATCCGGCAGGTGCGGCGGAACAAGCTCCGGAGACAAACCGGGTTAGGTCAGGAGCCAGGGAGGAGATTCGTCAAACAACGCCGGTTCACACAGCCACCGCAGAGACGGGGGTTACGACGAGTTCCTTTGGGGTGCAGTGTCTTATCCCCGCTTTACGGAGTGTCAAGCTGCCCAAAGATTTCAAAGGGCCCCGCAAGGTACCTAACTACACAGCCGATTTACCACCAGAAGCTTGGGTTGAAAGTTATGAGATGGCCATGGAGATGCTGGACGTGGATGAATCAGCTTGTGCCAAATATTTTACTATGATGCTCGAGGGCACGGCCCGGACCTGGCTGAAAGCTTTACCCCCGAACTCTATTGGATCATGGGGAGAACTGCGCAGCCAGTTTATCAAAAACTTCAAGGACACATGCAAACAGCCGATGTCAGTGATAGACCTTGCGGCCTGTGTGCAAGGAGAGCAGGAGTCTACAGCAGCTTGGGTACGGAGAGTAGCAGAGATTTTACACTCTTCGAATGGTATCAATCCTAGTACGGCAATAGTGACATTGGAGAACAATTGCCGGTTTGAATCTTTAAAATTGAAACTCGGACGGCTTAAAAGGAACTGCAATGACATGGGAACTTTAATGAGTGCCCTGGTGAAATACGGAGACTCTGATAACACAAAGTATCCGGAAGCCGAAGGAGATAAGGCTGGGAAGGCCAGCAAGTCTGGTAAACCGGCACCGCTCAACCCGGTTACTTCAGGCTTTTTGGGCAAACGGAAAGCAGAGGGTGGTTCAGACTTCGTGGCTAACACTCAAGTTCAAAGTGGTTTTCAACGTAATCCGGAAGATCCAGCTTTACAAACCGGCGGAGGAGCTCTTGGCTGGGAGTAGGAGTTGGATCGGCCTTGTCCGAAGCATAGCGGAAAGGGGAAGGTGGCGAAGCATACCATGAGAGAGTGTATACCCCTTATGAAGGCAGTAGCAGGCCGTTTCAATCCTCCTAATCGACCCCCACATGGCGGTTCAGGGCCTGGATTTTATGGTCCGGGTCACCAGGGGAACAGCTCCGGATCAGGATATAGGGGCAATAACGGTGGTTATCAACCCCGGGCAGGCGGCCAAAATAATCAAGGAAATTATAATGGTCAGGACAGTCAATCACATCATCAAGGTGGTTACAATAATCAGAATAATCAGCAGCAGGGCCAAGGAAGTTATAACAATCAGGGAAATCAGCAGCAGCAGCGTCAGCAGCAGCAGCCGCAATCCGGATATCAGAGTAATCCGAAGGAGTTAAATAGTGGGCAATATCATGTCTTCACCACAAGCCTATGTAAGAGAGACCAGAAGGTTTTAAAGCGGGCTGTTAATGCAGTAGAACCAGCGACACCGCAATTTCTTCGATGGTCGGAGCAGCCTATTGTATGGAGTAGAGAAGACCACCCAATGCGGGTGGATAATCCGGGCCATCTAGCCTTGGTGGTAGCACCTCAAGTGGGGGGTTACAAATTTACTAAAGTTCTCATGGATGGTGGTAGCAGTATCAATATCTTATATTACGAGACTTTCCGTCGTATGGGTCTGACAGATAAGAAGCTAAGGCAATCAAACACGGTGTTTCATGGAGTGGTCCCAGGTAAGTCAGCTTATCCAGTTGGAAAGATTGACTTAGAAGTTACCTTTGGAAACGAATATGATTCCAGGTCAGAGATGATTACGTTCGAAGTCGTCAAGATTAAAAGTCCATATCATGCTCTGTTTGGAAGGACGGTTTATGCTAAGTTTATGGCTAGGCCGTGTTATGTTTATCTGCAGCTTAAGATGCCGGGTCATAAAGGCACGATCACGATTCATGGAAGCCGCAAGATAGCAGTGGAATGTGAGGAAGGTGATGCAGCGTATGCAGAGGCTGTATGTGCCACAGAGGAGTTGAAATTTTATAAAGATAATGTGGATCCGGCCGATATGACTCCACTGAAGAAGCCAACTACCGAGCATGATCCGGCGTTGAAGTTTAAATCAGCTGAAGAGACCAAGCAGGTTGATTTTGTTCCTGGAGACTCGTCTAAACAATTCACTATCAGCGCTAACCTTGATCCCAAATAGGAAAGCGCGCTCATCGAGTTCATCCGTGAGAACCGGGATATCTTTGCATGGAAACCTTCTGACATGCCAGGTATACCGAGGGAACTCGCTGAGCACAAGTTAAATATTGATCCGAAGTTTAAACCGGTTAAACAGTATCTGCGCCGCTTCAACGAAGAGAGGCGCAAGGCTATAGGAGAAGAAGTGGCCAGACTTTTGGCCGCAGGGTTCATAGTGGAAGTTTTTCATCCGGAGTGGTTGGCTAATCCGGTGATGGTCCTAAAGAAAAATGGGAAGTGGAGAATGTGTGTGGATTACACAGACCACAATAAAGCGTGCCCAACTGATCCTTTCGCTCTACCTCGCATCGATCAGATCATCGACGCCACAGCGGGGTGTGAGCGGCTGAGTTTTCTGGATGCATATTCAGGGTATCACCAGATCAAGATGGTAGTGGAAGACCAAGAGAAGACAGCCTTTATAACTCCTTTTGGTGCTTTTTGCTATGTGTCTATGCCTTTTGGACTTAAGTGTGCACAGGCAACTTATCAACGTTGCGTTCAGAATTGTTTGAAGGGGCAGATAGGGAGGAACGTTCATGCCTATGTGGATGACATTGTGGTCAAATCGAAGCAGGAAGGGACAATGATAGAGGATCTCAAGGAAACCTTTGATAATCTTCGGGCTTACAGAATGATGCTTAATCCGGAAAAGTGCGCTTTTGGTGTTCCGGCTGGTAAGCTTTTGGGATTTTTGGTCTCAAACAGAGGAATAGAAGCTAACCCGGAGAAGATCAAAGCCATCACGACTTTGACTAAACCGGTTTGTATCAATGATGTTCAGGGCTCTTGGTTTTAAAAACAGAAGTAATAATTATTTTTTTAGATTATGCATGTTTCGTCAACGAATGCTAGCAGATAACTCAATCACTTCTTGAGATGGACAAGTTTCGAGGAACGGCTCCCGAAAGAGGACGATCACATTCTCTTAATCTCATTTGTTTATCACTGCCAAAGTTTTCTGATTTCTCATGAACAAAGCGTGAAGGAGGGTTTGTTTGTTTATATTATTTTTTAATGAGCCGGGCGCACTCAATGCCAGTTCCTTCTCGTATTATGGGTTTGCACATTAGACATGCAATCCCGGGGTGAAGCTTGTCCAACTTAAAAAGATCATGAATTAACTACTACTTCCTCATGAACTAAAACAGAGGCACAAAAGAGAAATGTTTTTTGAATAATTTCGAGATGGTACATGAAAGTCTTCGTTAGGAATGGCAGGTAAATACCATGTATAGGAAGGTATGGTGGACTCATACGACAACTCTGGTTTAAAGGATTTTGGATGCACAAGCAGTCAGTCCGCTTAGTATAGGTGGAGGTTAGCAAAAGACTGGGAGCGACCAACTAAGAGAGCAATGATGGTCATAATCATGCAGAGCGACAAAGCAACATTGAATCAGGCATGGAAGTTATATCGCTACTCAGAAATTAAAGATCATCAAGGCTTGACAGACTTTCTTTACAGTCTTAAATATGCGTGAGCATACGCCAAGTCAATCAAAGTAAATTCTTGAAGGAAGATATTACTAAACCATACCACATCATAGGCAAACAAATCATGTTGGTACTCCAATAACACATTGGGAACCCCCCAGCTATTTGAGACTAACCACAAGAAAACATGAACTACTAAGCACCATTATGCACGTAGCATCTTTATCATAGACATATCGACCAATGCAGCAGAAGCAAACTCTCTTAATAAGATAAGCATGATAACTAAAGAGAGTTCAAGCAACCAACTAAACAAAAGCTCTTAAAAAAAGATAAGCATGAAAACTAAGAGCTGATCATGATAGTAGCTATTGAAAGACAAAGAACACACACGGCAAAGATAAACATGAAAATTCTATGTTGTGTTCTAGGTTGAAGTGGAGCGTGTTTCTCTCCCACACAAAGAAAGCTGAGTTCCAACTCGTTATGAAAATCTAAAGAAAACTAAAAAGGAAAACTAAAAGCAAGACACTCCAAGCATAGCACATAACACATGAAGTGATAAAAATATAGTGGAACGAAAGACGAACTGATAATGTTGATGGAGAAGGGGATGCACGGGGGCATCCCCAAGCTTAGACGCTTGAGTCTCCTTGAATATTTCTTGGGGGTGCATGGGGGCATCCCCAAGCTTGAGCGTTTGACACTCCTGAATCTTTTTATCATCTTCCCTCGCACACTTGAAAACTCCCTTCATACATAACTCATCATAATCTGATTAGCGAGGTTAGTACCCTTAATAAAATAATTGTTCCTTGCTGGAAATAAAGATATTCTTGAAGGTCTACTGTTTCTCAAGATTGCCAAAAGGTTTTTGCAAAGAAAAAGCAAGCTCAAGGTTTGCAAAATGAAGGAAAGGCAAAACAGGACAGAATCTGTGAAAAACAGAACAGCAGGTAGTAAATGATTTTTTCGGGGCACTTCTGCAACTCTAATCAAAAAACTCAGAACAGATCCCCGAAAGACAATTGTATAGAGCACGCTGTCGAAAAAATTCAGACCAAAAAGATGAACTGGTGATTTTATACGAATTTTTCTATCCAAGGACAGAATTTGTTTCCTGGACAGCACGTCACAACTTTTGAACTTTCTTGCAATCAGAGGCTACACTTTGCACAAAGTTGAAAAGCAAAGGTCCAATGATGATGCTACTGTAGTAACAACATCAAGACACAACAAAAGCAAAATAAAATTTATTCATTGTGGGTTGCCTCCCAAAAGCGCTTTCTTTTATGCCTTTAAGCTAGGCATAATGCATAGAGGAATCAATAATCATCATAATAATCGGAGTTATAAATTGCTTCAAATGGTTCCTCAACAAGTTCACTCTTTTTCCTTCTAGGAAAGGGGTACACACCTTTTGCCTTCCCGCGTAAGCAGATTTGTCCCTTACCTATATCGATGAAGCCTTTGAAGTCCCTTCCAAGCACTATATTTCCTTGGTTTGGCTTCATGATGAAGAAATCAACCATTGTAATCCCTTTAAGGAATTTAACTGGCACGTCTTTTATTCTTCCCTGGATTTCAGAAATATCTCCATTAGTGTGTTCATGATAAGATGATAATCTATCCATGTTAAATTTTAAAGAATCATGAACAATTTTTGGCATAGTAGAAACCATAGATCCAATATCACAATAAACAAGGAAGTCTTGATTAGAGATGCTAATCCTAACAAAAGGCTCCCAATCATTGTCTATTTCCAAAATGTCTCTCTTATTGGGTTTGGGTTTCTCTACCTTCATCAAGTCTAGAGCATCCATTCTCTTCTCAATAGTAGCAAGTCTATCTATGACAGTATCAAAGTTATGATCGTAAACAAAGTAACTAGATAGACCATGTATAATTTCAAGAGCTCTAGCTTCATCACACTCTAGGAAACCTCCTTCAGCTATAATATCAAGAGAGTGTTTACACCATTTAAAAAGACCATGGTAAAAATTTCTAAGCACAATTTTTATAGGTATCCAAGGCATAATTCTTCTATGTGCATCAGAAATTCTGTCCCATGCCTTCTTCATATTTTCTCCATCCCTTTGATGGAAATCTAGAACTTCTGATTCCCTCAAAGCACCAAATCCTAACATGTTTGGCTAAACAGAAAGGACTACTAACAGAAAAGCAAATAAATTTTTTTTTGTGATTTTTGATAAAGGATACTAAAGCAAAAATCAAAGGTAAACTAACAAGACTAAAAAACAAAGGTAAAAGATAGCGTGCAACTCCCCTATCTTGAAGAGTGGAGTCCCCGGCAACGGCGCCAGAAAACTTTGCTTGATGGCTTCTCGCCCCTCGTTGGTTACCCCAAGTGGAAGGTTTGAGATGCAGTGTAGCGGTAGTTTTCCCTTGGCAAAGATACCAAGGATCGATTTCCCCTGAGACTCCTAGTTTCAACAAGAAGGTGTCAACTGCTAACGGCGCCAGATATTAGCAATCAACTTGGACCTGCACACAGATACAAATAACTTTGCTCCCAACGAGTACAAAGAGGTTGTCAATCCCTCCGGCCTTGTTGTTTACAAAGGGTCAAACGCAAGAGATAATAGTGATAGGTAAAACTGTAACTAGTATGTAAAAGCAGAAAGTAATAGCGGATGTGATCAGTGATGGTAATATGGACCGGGGTCCCATGATGTTCACTAGTGATGTCTCTCTCCCAAAAGACGATAAAAAAGCTATGTGAGGTAAACGAATTACAGCTGGGCAATTGACATAATTATGTGCGCAAACCAATGCTAACTATGTTGCAAGAAAGGTAGAGGTTCAAAGCATGGGCGGTACGCCAAGGCAAGTAGACCGAAATCCATCTGCATCTACTACTAATCATCCACCTTGAGATATCTATCCAGAACATCTCGCTGGTATTAAGTTGCGAGTCCCACCCATAGTGTAAACTCAAAGCAACAGACAACTGCATTAAAAGAACTTTGCGTAAAGTAAACAATCCTTGCACCCGCGGGCACAAGCACCATTGTTTTCCCCCTTGTGGCAACAGCACATCCCCTAAACTCATGTTTCTATCACTCAAGCTAGTCATCGAGGGGCATGAACCCACAATCAAGCATAACGTTCCCTCTTGGAGTCACTACCTACTACTTGGCCAAAGCAATAAATAGCAACGGAGAACATGCAAGAATTACTCAAGAACATAAATATAAAAGAGGTGAATCAAATATATTACTCAAACACAATCTGAACATAATCTCACAATCCATCGGATCCCAGCAAACTCAACATAGCAACAGCATAAAGATTACATATGTGCCTCGATCATGTAGGGCAGCTCACGAGGTCTAATTAGTGAAGCACGAGAAGGGGAGGAGAACATCACATAGCTACTGGTCATGGACCCATGGTCCAAGGGAGACTACTCACAACTCATCCGGGAGGCGTCCATGGTGGTGGAGAGGCTCCCGGTGGTGATCCTCCCCTCCTGCAGGGTGCCGGGAAGAGTTCTCCTGGTGCTCCCGATCTTGGAAGCGCGGCGGCGGCGGAACAGAGATGAGATCGCGAAAAAGGGTTCCGTCCTCGAGGGTTTCGGGACGCGTGTTAAATATATGCCAAAGGGGGGCATCAGCGGAGGCCTGGGGGGCCCAGGCGCCTCCCCGGCGCCGCCAGGAGGGGTGCCGCGCTACCAGGGCACCTGGAGCCCTGGTGGCCCCCTCTGGCCCTACTTCGGCCGTGTGGAAGCTTCCGGAACGCTGATTTTTTATATAATTTTTCCGGGATTTTTCTGGCAGTTTACGTGATGGGAAAACCTGAAATACAAAAACAGCAGAAAACAGAAACTGGCACTGGGGTGCACTGAGTTAATAGGTTAGTCCAAATATGATCAAAAGTGTATGGAATTGTATAAATAACATAGCAATATCACACAAAAGAGGCATGGAGCAAGCATAAATTATAGATACGTTTTGGACGTATCACCGTGCCATGAACAACTATGGCGTCAAGATCTCGCATATTAGAAGTGACAATGGCACTGAGTTCAAGAACACCGGCCTATACCTTTATCTGGATACAATGGGAATCACTCATGAGTTCTCAGCCCCGTATACACCTCAGCAAAATGGGATCGTTGAGCGAAAGAACAAAACTCTAATTGAGATGGCTCGAACGATGCTCGATGAATACAAGACACCAAGAAGGTTCTGGCCCGAAGCTATTGATACTGCATGCCATATCATCAACCGTGTTTATCTTCACAAGCTTCTGAAGAAAATGTCCTATGAACTCCTCACTGGAAAGAAACCTAATGTAAGTTACTTCAGAGTATTTGGATCTAGGTGCTGGATCAAGGATCCACATCACAAGTCAAAGTTTGCACCAAAAGCACATGAAGGCTTCATGCTCGGATATGGAAAGGACTCACACTCCTACAGAGTCTTCAACATCTTTCTCTATAAAGTAGTTGAAACTGTGGATGTGCGGTTTGATGAAATGAATGGTTCACAAAAAGAGGCCTACCAAATGTGCTAGATGAGGCTTCACCAAATGAATCTATCAAGCTAATGGGAACCGGTGAAATCATGCCTTCTAAAGCACAACCTGACGAGGAACTCATCATTTCTGCCCCAAATCAACCTGACAACAATGCTCAGCATGAAGACAACCCTCCTGATGATGACAATGTACAGCAAGAGCAAAATATTCGTCCAGCTCATCCTCATGTTGCAAATGAAGTACAAGTTGAGAAGATAATTGACAGCATAAATGCACCTGGTCCACTTACTCGTTCAAGAGCAACACAGCTTGCAAATTTCTGTGGGCACTTTGCTTTTGTCTCAATATCTGAAACCAAGAATGTTACTGAAGCTTTTATGGAACCCGAATGGATTCAAGCAATGCAAGAAGAGCTTCAACAGTTTGAGTTGAACAACGTGTGGGAACTTGTCAAGTGTCCTGACCCTCGCAAGCACAACATAATAGGCACAAAATGGATTTATCACAATAAGCAAGATGAGCATGGTCAAGTGGTCAGAAACAAAGCTCGTCTCGTTGCTCAAGGATACACTCAAGTCGAAGGGATTGACTTCGATGAAACATTTGCTCCTGTGGCTAGACTTGAAGCTATTCGTATACTGCTAGCCTATGCAAATCATCACAACATACTTCTGTATCAAATGGATGTAAAGAGTGCCTTTCTTAGTGGAAGGATTGAAGAAGAGGTATATGTTGCACAACCACCTGGCTTTGAAGATCCAAAACGTCTTGATATGGTATACAAACTCAACAAGTGTCGGTGTATTTGGATCGACACCTATGGGATCACAAGAATCCCTACTACAGTTGCGGGGCGCGGGGTTGAGAGAAGAGCGGATCTAACAGTTAGCACATGGTTCGTTTACCCAGGTTTGGGCCGCGAAGATGCGTAAAACCCTACTCCTGCTTTGGTGGATTATATGTTTGTGTTCTTCATCTAGCTATGGAGCGTGAGGAGCTCCAAAAGGCCGAATCGTGAGGAGTTTTAAAGAGCCGAATCGTGAGGAGTTCTAAAGAGCCGAATCCTTCTCCTGGTCGCCTCGGGCCTCCTTTTATAGGGAAAAGGGGTTGCCACACTGGCACACAGGAGGTGGAAAGGGTACAGTGATGCGAGGTTATACCTCGCATTACATGACAAGGCGCATTTAATGCGCCTAGCTTAGGTGTCCTTACTTTATCGGGGACGAGGGAGACATCCATCTTGTCCGTCGCCGCTCCTTCTTGTGTCGACACGCGCCCTGGCCAGTGATGCCTGAGATGCCATGTAGGCAGGCAGGTAGCTGAGGTGGCACAATGGCGGGTCTTCCAGGAAGATCTGCATGTCGCCACGCAGGTGCTGCCCAGCTGGTTGGGTCAGCAGCTGCATGGGGCGGTGGAAGCTTAGTTGGTGCGGGCCTGATGGTGGCCCTGCGGATGTCCTCGGCAAGGGTCTTGCCGCGGCGCCTGTTGTCATCCCCGGCAAGGTGCTTGCCGGAGGCCTTGTGGTCCTCCTTGGCAGGGATCCCGCCAAGGGTCATCGTCTTCTCAGTGTGTGTATCTGTCCTTGAATGTCTTTACAAAGATCTGCATGCCACCACGGGGATATCTCCCGAATCCTTGCCCCATGGGGGCAGTGGACTCAACGGTGATCCGCTCCGTAGGCATGGGGCGAGCTGCCGCGGCAAGGGTCTTGCCGGGGCTGCCAGAGCCGGCCCCCGGCAAGGATATTGCCAGGGCTGCTGAAACTGGCTCCTGGCAAGGATCTCGTCGGGGGAAGCTGCTTCGTCCCTTTGCTCTTTGTGGTCTTGTTCTTGGTGTTGCTCCAGTTCCATCGAGCTTCGGCCTTACCCTGGCTCGCCTCCCTTGTCGTGCTTCGTGTGGTGGTGACGGGGTCTCGGACTGCCCGTGCACAGTCATAGGGGTACAAAAAGTGTACCCCTCTTTTTGTACACCGACAGGAGCCCCCGGTCCTAGGCCACACATAAGCGCGACGCGTTGTTGGGCCAGGCCCAGAACGGTGCGCGGGCAGGCGGGACGGTTTTTACCGTGGTAAGATTTTCCGCGCACTTCGCCTCCCACGATCCGCGTGCGTCGCGCAGGTTGGAGGGGCGTGCGTGACGTGGGCGGCATACGCGGGGCGGTTTCCGCAGGCATGCGTCACGTCGCAGTAAATGCGAAAGGAGGCGGCCCGCGTTCCCCCCCCCCCCCATAAGAAGGAATAACCGCGGGCGCGCTGCTTCCTCCATTTTCCTCGCGCCTCTTCCAATCTCAGAGCCGTTGTTCCTTCTCTTCCTTCCTTCCGAAGCCTCCGCCGTCGCCTGCCGCCATTGCTTTGCCATTCCTCTTCCTCAGCCCTCCAACCCAGCTGCCATGGCATCCAAACCCGCCAAGGACAAGGGGGTGGCCAAGGGCGCCGGGTCTGTGGAGCCGCCGGAGGGCGCTTTTTCGGGGGACCGGACGAAGGCTGCTTTCTTCATCCCGTCGACGGTCGATGTCTACGAGCTCCAGGCTGCCTTCAAGCCCCTTTGGGGGTGAAGACGGGGGGAGAACTTGGGACATCCGGCGACGCGCGTCATTCCGGCCGCTTGCGCCGAACCCGGCCCAAATCGGTACCCCTTCTTCGTCGACTACTTTTCTTGTGGGTTATGTCCCCCCATCTCCGATTTCTTTTGTGATGTGATGCACACCTTTGGCTTCCGCCTCTTGGATTTTACTCCGAATGCGATGGCGTGCATGGCTTTCTTCGCGCACCTTTGCGAGGGCTTCGTCGGGGTGCAGCCCAACACGGCGCTCTTCCGCCACTATTTCACCCCTCGGATCCAGCCGGGAGGTGCCGTCTCTGGATGCATCACCTGGATTCCAAGATCCAAGGGAGCGTACCTGGACGACGCCGTGAAGGAGAGGTGGGATGAATGGCACGGCCGGTGGTGCTGGATTGAAGAAGAAGAGCCGCCAATATTCTGCAAGGTCTGCCGGGTGCCGCTGGTCCACGGTAGTGACTGGAGCAACGTCGACGCCGCCGACGGGGGGCTCACCGTCGCCACCACCAGGATCCACCGGCTCACCAAGGCCGGACTCACCCTTGAGATGATCGGGGCGGATTTCATTCACTGTCGGATCGCCCCGCTGCATAACAAGGGGAGCCCAGCCAGGCTCTTCAGGAATCCTGCTGACGTTATGCGACTCCGCCCCGGCCTCGACCACAACCTTACGGTGATGGGACATTCCCATTTCTGCCAGCGGCTCTTCCAGCTTGATGTGGGTCGTGACGGCGATGTCGAACGGACCGGCAAGGCCGCGAGGGCTGCCGCGAAGGCCGGCAAGGCCATCAAGGGGCAGCTCTTCAAGCTGCCAGCAGGGGTGGTCCCACTGTGCAACAATTCGCGCCAGTCTGAGATCGTCACCATGTTGCCGGAATGCAACGTGCACGGCCTGTCTCGAGCTGAAAGGAGCCGGCGGACGAGGTCGTGCAGCAATTCTTCGACTCTCTGGTCGAGGTGTGCGTCAAGCCTGACACCGAGCGGTGGCTCGTCAGGGACACCACCCAGGAAGAGCTGGACTACATCGCCGCTAGGGCGAGGGAGGCGCAGCTGGTCATGGAGGCCGGCAGCGCCGGGGGTGTGGAGGACAAGGATGCCACGGCTGCGGATGAGGAGGAGCTCGCCTAGTGGGCAGTGGCCGCCGGAGAGGCTAGCAGCGCCAGCACCGGAGCTCCGCTGGTTGAAGACGCGGCCGATGAGTCGTCGGAGGAGGAGGACGTGGCGGCCGGCTCGGCGCCAGCCAGGGGAAGAGGGCGAGTCCTGCGGCGGGCCTGTTTCGGCGAGCCGGTCCGGCCCGGCAAGGCTGCGCAGCCTCAATTGGCCCTGGAGGGGTCCGGTCGCCACACGAGGGCCACGGAGGCAAGGAGGCTGACGAAGGCTGCCGAGAAGAAGAAGGCGGCAGCCCTTTCTCCGTCTAGGCGCGCACAAACTAAGCCGCCTTCGCCTCCCCCGGCAGACGTTGACTCGGATGCCGACGCGGAGTTCCCTTTTGATCTTGGGCCTCTCAGCCCGAAGAGGAAAAGGAAAGTGGTGGAGGAGGAGGAGATGGACGACGAGTAAGTATTTCATTCCTTATCGCCATTTCCATTCTCCTGAACCATGCCACTCATCTTGATCTGTTTTGCTTCTTCAGGGATGTAGAGACATTGGCCCAGAGGATAAAGAGGGCGAAGGCCTCGGCGAGCAGCCAGCCCTCGGCTGGGGCTTCACAGACACCACTGGTGGTGTTGAGCAGCCCGGACGGCAGCCCCCGGCACAGCCCCCAGCGTAAGTTCATCATCCTCTTCTCGCTCGACATGCAGTAGGTGTTTGATGTTATGGTGCTGACCTTGCCGGTTTTCTAGGACGGGAGCAGCAGCCGGAGGAGCCGCGGGGGGCTAACCCCAACACACCACCCCCATCGACTACGCCACCGCGAGGGGCGTCCCCGGCAAGGGCACCAAGCATGGAACCCACACGGATGGAGGAAGAGGGGAACTTGGGCGCTGGTGGCTCTACCACGGCGCCAGACGCCGGCGGGGAGGGGACTTCTGCTTCACAGCCCGGCACTGGTGAGTCGCCTGTCTTCTGTCTTTACTTTTCCCTTATCCTTTTTCTTGGCTTCATCATCCCCATCACTGCCCAGGCCCTCCTTCAACAGATATGGAGGATGTGGACGCCGTCGTCGGGGAAGTTGCTGAGGAGGCCGCGGCAGAGGCCGACAGGATTGCCGCCGAGGAGGCCGCCAAGGACGCTGCCGGGGCCGCCGCGGATAAGGCCGCCGAGGATGCTGCCAAGGGCGCCGCCGAGGGTGCCGGCGGTGGGCCTGCCGGGGAAGCCGGCAAGGCCACAGCCGAGGAAGAGGCGATTGATGATCAGCCTTCTTCCTCCACAACCTCGGGCCTTGGCAGGTATCTGAAGGTGGGCGACGACCTCTTCATCCATCTCGCAGGGGCGTCAAGCTCCCGAGCGCCCGCCGAAGGGGAAGTCTTCGATGGCGAGGTGCTCACCGCCACCGGGCTCGAGTTTGTTGATGAACCGGGCGTCGGTGGCGATGGCTCCCCAGAAGGGCAGCTCTTCCGCGCTATGGGGGCCAATTTCCGGAAGCTCCAAGCGCTCTATCGTGCCCGTCTGGACAAGGTTAAGTCCAGGATGGCAACGGTGGACGAGGCGGAGGTGGACTTCCAGGCACGCGTTGCTGAGGCGCAAACCTGGTTTCACCAGTCCCGCGAGGAGCAGAGGGCCTTCCAGGAAGAATTGGCCAAGCGCGATGCAGAGCTCATCATGAAGATGTCTGACGCCGAGAAGGCCCGGGAAGAGGCGGCGAACTTGGCTGCCGCGGCCGAGACCGCCTAGAACCAGCATCAAGCTGCCCTCGATTCCCAGGAGGAAGGCCTCTCCGCGCGTGAGGCGAAGCTTGCCGCAATGCTCCGCGGCAAGGATGAGGAGCTCGAGGTCCTTGTCGAGCGGCAGACTCGTTAGCTGGGGCAGAGGCACAAAGAGGCACTCGATGCCCAAGCTCTAGCCCATGCCGGCAAGGTGCAAGAGCTGGAGGTGGAGCGGGACGAGCTGAAGGAGCAGGCCCTCAAGTTGTCCAACGAAAAGAACAGGCTCAACTGCGCCTTGATAGAGGCGCACGGAGCGGTCATCAGCAGGGCTGGGGTGCTCTCTGAGGCGCAAGACTCCATCAAAGATTTCAAGCTGAGGCTGGAGAATCTCGAGAAGATGCTGTCGGAGAGCTCGGCTCGAGAGGAGACCTTGACCAAGAGCCTGGAGGAGGAGAAGCAGCTGCGGTCGGACGAGGCCGCCTCCCACCAAGAATACGTGGCGGGCGACAACAGGTGGATCAGCTGGCTGGAGGACGTCGCCGGCAGGGTCACCTCGCAGTTGGCCCTCATGGGGATGCCAAACGTGAGGTATGACCCTGAGTGGAGCGGGTCCGTCAACACCAAGCTGGCCCTGTTCTTCGAGGGCGTCCTCGGTGCCTTGGCTGATCTTCACTCCAACAGAACGGCCACGCTCGCCGGGGAGGCCCGGCGGCTTTGCCGGGGGGTCATGACCAAGGTCCTCACCAAGATGGCGTTCTGGAACCCCGCCCTTGACTTCGAAGCCGCGATGGACAGCTTGCTGGAGGGTACTGACCTCACAGTGCTCAAGGAGCGCATCAAGCCCGTCATCAACCGCATCGACGAAATCAAGAGGGTGGAGGGCCAGCGCCGGGATTAGGCATCCCGTTCTTCTTCGCCGCTGCGGGTTCATGACCAAGACAAATTTTATCTTTAGTTAGAACCGCAGCAATGATGTAATATAACTTTGAAATATCTTTGGAATTATGCATGTTATTTTCCTGTTTGCTGCCTCCTTGTATGTCCACCCTACGCTAGCTGGGTAGGCTAGCCGGCGCGAAAAAACCCAAGGCAGCGTCTTGGGGACGGGTCCCCATTGGCCTGCCGGGCGAGCGTGCTGCCGGGTGAGCCACCTTGCCGCCCTTAACGCAGCCGCTCGAACTGTCGAGTTTGAGTCAAGTCAGAGTCGAGAGCCTTGCCAATTGCGGAAGGGTACCCTATCGTTTCCAACGCACCCTTTGAACTGTTGAGTGGACTCGAAACAGAGTAAAGGCGTTGCCGATTGAGAAGGGCCCCATTTGCGTGCAAGTTTCTCGTACAAAGAATGACAACTCCGAGGATAATAACCTTAAATAATAGGATAGAAATATCCAGGGTTCGATGTAACTTAGCTTCTATTTGTAGCCGCTCGAGTGCTGATCTTCCGGCCTCTTTCCTTCTCAAAGAGCCACGAAGACGAAGGAGTGCTCATTTAACTGCTAGAGTCGATTCTCACAACTGCGCCCCCTACCTGGCGCGCCAAAGATTTCGGAGTATTTGGATCGACACCTATGGGATCACAAGAATCCCTACTACGGTTGCGGGGCTCGGAGTTGAGAGAAGAGCGGATCTAACAGTTAGCACACGGTTCGTTTACCCAGGTTCGGGCCGCGAAGATGCGTAAAACCCTACTCCTGCTTTGGTGGATTATATGTTTGTGTTTTTCAGCTAGCTATGGGGCGTGAGGAGCTCCAAAAGGCCGAATCGTGAGGAGTTCTAAAGAGCCGAATCGTGAGGAGTTCTAAAGAGCCGAATCCTTCTCCTGGTCGCATCGGGCCTCCTTTTATAGGGAAAAGGGGTTGCCACAGTGGCACACAGGAGGTGGAAAGGGTACAGTGATGCGAGGTTATCCCTCGCATTACATGACAAGGCGCATTTAATGCTCCTAGCTTAGGTGTCCTTACTTTATTGGGGAAGAGGGAGACATCCATCTTGTCCGTCGCCGCTCCTTCTTGTGTCGACACGCGCCCTGGCCAGTGATGCCTGAGATGCCATGTAGGCAGGCAGGCAGCTGAGGTGGTGCAATGGCGGGTCTTCCACGAAGATCTGCATGTCGCCACGCAGGTGCCTGCCCAGCTGGTTGGGTCGGCAGCTGCATGGGGCGGTGGAAGCTTAGTTGGTGCGGGCCTGATGGTTGCCCTGCGGATGTCCTCGGCAAGGGCCTTGCCGGGACTCCGGCAAGGGTTTTGCCGCCGCGCCTGTTGTCATCCCCGGCAAGGTGCTTGTCGGAGGCCTTGTGGTCCTCTTTGGATGGGATCCCGCCGAGGGTCATCGTCTTCTCAGTGTGTGTATATGTCCTTGAATGTCTTCACAAAGATCTGCATGCCACCACGGGGATATCTCCTGAATCCTTGCCCCATGGGAGCAGTGGACTCAAGGGTAATCCGCTCCGTAGGCGTGGGGCGAGCTGCCGCGGCAAGGGTCTTGCCAGGGCTGCCAGAGCCAGCCCCCAGCAAGGATCTTGCCAGGGCTGCTGAAACTGGCTCCCGGCAAGGATCTCGCCGGGGGAAGCCGCTTCGTCCCTTTGCTCTTTGTGGTCTTGTTCTTGGTGTTGCTCCAGTTCCATCGAGCTTCGGCCTTACCCTGGCTCGCCTCCCTTGCCGTGCTTGGTGTGGTGGTGCCCGGGGCTCGTACTGCCCGTGCACAGTCATAGGGGTACAAAAAGTGTACCCCTCTTTTTGTACACCGACAACAAGGCACTGTATGGCCTAAAACAAGCGCCTCGTGCTTGGTATGACACACTCAAAGACTTCCTAAAGAGCAAAGGCTTCAAACCTGGATCCCTAGATCCCACACTCTTCACGAAGACATATGATGATGAACTATTTGTCTGCCAAATCTATGTGAACGACATTATCTTCGGCTGCACTGACAAAAGATACAGTGATGAGTTTGGTCACATGATGCAAGAGCAATATCAGATGTCCATGATGGGTGAGCTGAAGTTCTTCCTTGGTCTACAAATTCGTCAGCAAAGCAACGGCATCTTCATATCTTAAGAGAAGTACCTTAAAGACTGCCTGAAGAAGTTTGGAATGCAAGACTGCAAAGGGTACTCGACGCCTATGCCAGCTAAACACCATCTGGGTCCCGATGCAAATGGTAAAGAGTTCGATCAAAAGGTATAACGCTCCATGATTGGTTCTTTGCTTTATTTATGTGCATCTAGGCCAGATATTATGCTTAGTGTATGCATGTGTGCTCGATATCAAGCGGCACCAAAGGAGGCGCATCACTTAGTTGTGAAGCGAATACTTCGATATTTGTCTTACACCCCAACACTAGGATTATGGTATCCAAAGGGCTCAGAGTTTGATCTAGTTGGATTCTCAGATGCTGATTATGCTGGTGACAAAGTTGATCGCAAGTCTACATCAGGCACATGTCACTTTCTAGGACGATCTCTTGTCTGTTGGTCTTCAAAGAAGCAAAACTGTGTATCACTCTCCACTGCTGAATCAGAATACATTGCTGCTGGATCTTGCTGCGCTCAGCTTCTCTGGATGAAGCAAACGCTCAAGGACTATGGCGTCCATCTGAAGCATGTGCCACTCTACTGCGATAATAAAAGAGCTATCAAGATTGCCAACAACCCAGTTCAGCACTCGAAGACAAAGCACATTGAAATTCGTCATCACTTTCTCGGAGATCATGTCATGAAGGAAGATATTGATATCATACACGTCAACACTGAAGAGCAACTAGTAGATATCTTCACAAAGCCCTTGGATGAGAAAAGGTTTTACAAGTTGCGGCGTGAGCTAAATATCTTAGAATCCTAAAATGTTCTGTAATCAGGCACACATCCTAACACTTATGCATATTGATGACATAGATGTGCAACACACGAAGTAAAGTATATCTTCAATTAATGAAGACTTACATTCTAAGTGTGAATACATTAACGCGGAATTTGACTTCGGAGCGCCACGATAATTGTGCACCGTGTCTGGGTCTTAAACTTCCTATACGGTGGGTAACGCCACCACCAAATCTTTGTTTGAAGTGTTTCTCGTGGCGTTACATTTGCAAAGTCTTCACACTTGGTTTATCTTCATATAGGATATATATAGAGAGAGTTGTGTTATGTCCTTGATATGTCCAAAACGTATCTATAATTTCTGCTTGCTCCATGCCTCTTTTGTGTGATATTGCTATGATATTTATGCACTTCCATACACTTTTGATCATATTTGGACTAACCTATTAACTCAGTGCACCACAGTGCCAGTTCCTGTTTTCTACTGTTTTTCTATTTCAGGTTTCCCCCATATTAAAAGTGCTCCAAAAATTCCGGGAAAAATACAGGAAAAATCAGCGTACAGGAAGCTTCGCGAATAACCAAAGCGGGGCCAGAGGGGAGCCAGGGGCGGCCCAGGCGGCCACCTGGCGCGGCCCCATCCCTGGCCGCGCTAGGGGGGCGCCTAGGGCCCCCTCTCCGCCTCTGGTGACCCCCTTCGCATATATATTCCTCTCGTCCCGAAACCCTCGAGGACGGAACCCTTTTTCGCGATCTCGCCTCTGTTCCGCCGCCGCAGCGCTTCCAAGATCGGGAGCATCAGGAGAACTCTTCCTGGCACCCTGCCGGAGGGGAGAACTACCACCGGGAGCTTCTCCACCACCATGGACGCTTCCCGGATGAGTTGTGAGTAGTCCCCCTTGGACCATGGGTCCATGATCAGTAGCTATGTGATGTTCTCCTCCCATCTTTGCTCTTCATGGTTTAGACCTCGTGAGCTGCCCTACATGATCGAGGCACATATGTAATCTTTCTGCTGTTGCTCTGCTGAGTTTGCTGGGATCTGATGGATTATGAGATTATGTTCAGATTGTGTGTGAGTAATATATTTGATTCACCTCTTTTATATTTATGTTCTTGAGTAATTCTTGCATGTTCTCCGTTGCTGTTTATTGCTTTGGCCAAGTAGTAGGTAGTAACTCCAAGAGGGAGCGTTATGCTTGATTGTGGGTTCATGCCCCCTGATGACTAGCTTGAGTGATAGAAACATGAGTCTAGGGGATGTGCTGTTTCCACAAGGGGGAAAACAACGGTGCTTGTACTTGCGGGTGCAAGGATTGTTTACTTTACGCAAAGTTCTTTTAATGCAGTTGTTGTTGCTTTGAGTTTACACTTTGGGTGGGATTCACAACTTAATACCAGCGAGATGTTCTGGATAGATATCTCAAGGTGGATGATTAGTAGTAGATGCAGATGGATTTCGGTCTACTTGCCTTGGCATACCGCCCATGCTTTTGAGCCTCTACCTTTCTTTGCAGCATAGTTAGCATTGGTTTGCGCACATAATCCTGTCAATTGCCCAGCTATAATTTGTTTACCTTGCTTTGCTGTTTTATCGTCTTTTGGGAGAGATACATCACTAGTGAACATCATGGGACCCCGGTCCATATTACCACCACTGATCACACCTTCTATTTACTTCTTGTTTCTATTTCCTAGTTGCAGTCATAGCCATCATTATTACCTCTTGTGTTTGATCCTTTGTAAACAACAAGGCCGGAGGGATTGACAACCTCTCTGTACTCGTTGGGAGCAAAGTTATCTGTATTTGTGTGCAGGTCCTGTCAACCGCTAAGTTTCTGGCGCCGTTGACACCTTCTTGTCGACCCTCGGAGTCTCACGGGATTCGATCCTTGGTATCCTTGCAAAGGGAAATTTGCTGCTACGCTACATCTCAAACCTTCCACTTGGGGTAACCAACAACGGTCGAGAAGCCATCAAGCAAAGTTTCTGGCGCCGTTGCCGGGGACTCCACTCTTCAAGATAGGGGAGTTGCACGCTATCTTTTATCTTTGCTTTTTAGTCTTGTTAGTTTACCTTTCAGTTTTTGCTTTAGTGTCCCTTACCAAAAATCACAAAAATAGTTATCTTGCTTGCTGCTGCTATGGGTTCCACCGAGAACACCAAGTTGTGTGACTTCACTAGTCATAACAACAATGACTTTATCTGCACGCCTATTGCTACACCTGCCACTTCAGCACCTTCTTATGAGATTAAACCTGCTTTACTGAACCTAGTTATGAAAGATCAATTCTCCGGTGCTGGAGATGATGCTGCTTTGCACTTAAATAGTTTTGTTGAGCTCTGTGATATGCAAAAGTACAAAGAAGTAGATGGTGATATTGTTAAGCTTAAGCTTTTTCCTTTCTCCTTGAGAGGAGGAGCTAAAATCTGGTTTCAATCCTTGCCTAGGAATAGTATAGATTCTTGGGACAAGTGCAAGGATGCCTTTATTGGGAAGTACTATCCCCTTGCTAAAATTATCCAATTAAGGAGTAACATAATGAATTTTAAACAATTGGATAATGAACACGTTTCCCAAGCTTGGGAACGCATGAAATCTCTTGTCAAGAACTGCCCTACTCATGGTTTGACTACTTGGATGGTTATCCAAACTTTTTATGCAGGCTTGAACTTTACCTCGCGGAACTTGTTAGATTCGGCCGCGGGAGGAACCTTTATGTCAACTACACTTGGTGCTGCCACGAAGCTTCTCGACGAGATGATGACCAATTATTCCTAATGGCACACCGAACGCGCTCCAACAGGTAGGAAGGTAAACTCTGTCGAGGAGATTTCCTCCCTAAATGAAAAAGTTGACTTGATCATGTCTCTACTTTCCAAGCAATCTTCTATTGATCCTCATGATGTTCCTTTAAATTCTTTGATTGCTCAAGATCAAGTAGATGTGAACTTTATCTCTAGAAATAATTTCAATAACAATGCTTATAGGAGTAATTTTGGTAGCAACCCTAGACTGTTCCCCTCTAATTCCTATGGGAACAACAATGCGTATCCTAGCACCAAGAACTCCACTTCTGAACTAGAGATTATGCTTAAAGACTTCATCACTACCCAAAAGGCCTTCAATAAGAGTGTAGAAGAAAAACTAGACAAACTAGATAATCTCTCTTCGAAGGTAGAAAATTTAGCCCATGAGGTAGAGTTGCTTAAAATTAGAACTTCTCCTCTTGAGGAGAGGAAGACCACTCCTATGAATGCTATTCAAGTGCAAATTAATGAAAACATTAGGATGATGGCTAAACTTAAAGAGAGATGGGCTAGATAAAAGGAGGAAGAAGATAGAATTAAGAGCCTTCCTACCCACCACACTGTTGCTACTATCCAAGTTGTTGAGGATATCCAAACTCTTAGCACCCAATGCACTCCTAGTCCCATTGGACCTATTAATGGTGATGCTATGACCTCAACCATAGAAGAAGAAACTCCTATAACCATAGAAGCTACCAAACAAGTGAGCCTAAAGGACACCACTACCACTTTACTTGATAGTAGTGACCTTGATTTTGATAATTGCACCCTTTCTGAAGTTATTAGTTTTCTTCACAAGATGTCTAGAGATCCCCACACTAGCACGCTTAATCTTGCCTTCACGGAGCATATCACTAATGCTCTTATCAAAGCTAGGGAGGAGAATCTTAGGGTAGAAGCCTCCATACCTAGAAAGCTAGAAGATGGTTGGGATCCTATGATTAAAATTAAGTTGAATAACTTCTCTTGCTATGCTTTATGTGATTTTGGAGCTAGTACCTCCGTTATGCCCAAAAGAATGTATGATATGTTTAAATTGAAATCTTTTGATCCTTGTTCTTTTGGTGTTCGTCTTGTTGATTCTTCCATAAAGAAACCTTTGGGGAAGATCGACGATGTTCCTATCATTGTCAATGACAATTATGTTCCCGTTGATTTTACTATTATGGATATTGAATGTGAACCTTCATGTCCAATTATTTTGGGACGTCCTTTTTTTCGCACCATTGGTGCTACCATTGACATGAAAGAGGGGAATATAAAATTCCAATTCCCTCTCAAGAAAGGGATGGAACACTTCCCTAGAAAGAAGATTAAGTTGCCTTTTGAGTCCGTTACATGGGCTAGCTATTCTTTTACTCTTGATAAAACTTGATCTTCTCTTTTTGCATCATGCCTAGCTTAAAGGCATAAAAGAAAGCGCTTTTGGGAGGCAGCCCACAACGAATTAGGTTTTATTTTGCTTTTGTTGTGTCTTGATGTTTGTTACTACAGTGGCATCATCATTGTATCTTTTCTTTTCAGCTTTGTGCCAAGTTTAGCCTCCGATTACAAGAAAGTTCAAAAGTTGTGACGTGCTGTCCAGGAAACAGATTCTGTCCTTGGACAGAAAAATTCGAATAAAATCGCCAGATCATCTGTTTGATCTGAATTTTTTTGACAGCATGCTCTATACAATTGGCTTTCGAGCGTCTGTTCTGAGTTTTTTTATTTGAGTTGCAGAAGTGCCCCGAAAAAATTATTTACTACCTGCTGGTCTGTTTTTCACAGATTCTGTCCTGTTTTGCCTTTTCTTCGTTTTGCAAACCTTGAGCTTGCTTTTTCTTTGCAAAAACCTTTTGGCAATCTTGAGAAACAGTAGCTCTTCAAGATTATCCTTATTTCCAGTAGGGAAAAATTATTTTATTATGGGTACTAACCTCGCTAATCAGATTATGATGAGTTATGTATGAAGGGAGCTTTCAAGTGTGCGAGGGAAGATGATAAAAGAAGATTCAGGAGGGTCAAACGCTCATGCTTGGGGATGCCCCCGTGCACCCCCAAGAAATATTCAAGAAGACTCAAGCGTCTAAGCTTGGGGATGCCCCCATGCATCCCCTTCTCCATCAACAATTATCAGTTCGTCTTTCGTTCCACTATATTTTAATCACTTCATGCGTTATGTGCTATGCTTGGAGCGTCTTGCTCTTAGTTTCCTTTTTTAGTTTTCTTTAGCTTTGCTTGCTGTTCATAACAAGTTAGAACCCAGCTTTCTTTGTGTGGGAGAGAAACACGCTACACTTCAACCTAGAACACAACATAGGATTTTCATGCTTATCTTTGTTGTGTGTGTTCTTTGTCTTTCCATAGCTGCTGTCATGTTTAGCTCTTAGTTTTCATGCTTTTCTTTTTAAAGAGCTTTTGTTTAGTGGTTGTTGAACTCTCTTGAGTTTTCATGATTATCTTGTTAAGAGAGTTTGCCTGTTGCACTGAGTTGTGTGTCTTAACTTAAGTAGGTAATTGAGGTTGCTATTTAATTTTAGTAGTAACTTGCAATAGTTTTGAGGTATTGCCATAAGTAATGTTTAAATTTTTGTGTCAAGAGCTTTAGCCTATTAGTGATAGATGTCGTATTTTGGGCAATCCGTGTTTATTTTAGAAAACCTACAAAATAGTTGAGAACTTTAGCTACTAAATGGATCACTAATCTTTGGAGGGATCAAATATTAGAGTACACCCACGTACCATGAGTCGAGGATGCGCAAGGATAACCAAACCCCCATACACTCCTCCTCGGGGTACTTGTCTCTTTGTGAACCTCCTAATTAGATTGAGAGTTACCGATAATAAGTGCATGAGTTCTTCGGACTAATGTGAGTATTCGAAAGTTGACACTTCCACCTAACCATATTTTTCTAGCCTCTTCGGTGCCGTGCATTGCCCTTTCTCACCTCGAGAGTTGGCGCATACTTCGCCGGTGCATCCAAATCCTTGGCACGATACGCTCTGTCATCATAAGCCTCATTATAACCTTCCTCAAAACAGCCACCATACCTACCTATCAAGGCATTTCCATAGTCTTTCCGAGATACATTGCCATGCAACGTCCATCTTCTCATGACTTGATCTTCATGTCATACATTGCTTGATCGATGAGCCGCATGCTAGTTGGGCCTTGCCCTAATCATTGCTACGTGACGCGCTAGTATCATTGCATATCCTGCTACACCGGCAGAGGCATACATTTGCATACATCATGATAGTTTCATTTTCTTTATGTTGAGTACTTTTGTAAAGTGTGAAAGATCTTCTATACTGCTTGTAATATATAGAGTGTTGCCCCTAAAGTGAGGAAAAGATCTCAAAGAGGACAAAATCAAAAGATCCCAAAGAGGACAAATGAGAGTTAAATAGAAAGAGCCATTGAGGCCACAAAAAAATAAAAAAAAAAGAGAAAAAAGAGAAAAAGAAATAAAAAGAGAGAAGGGGGCACACTACTATTCCTTTTGAGAGATCCACACTCGTACTCCATCTTATACCTTGTACTCCATAGAGATTATCATTCATGCATATAGCTATGTGGGGACCTTCACACTATAGAACTTGGCTTGTATATTCCAATGATGAGCCTTCTCAAAAGAGCTCTAGGTCTTCTTGAGCAAGCAAGTTGGATGCACCCCCACTAGTTCCATTGGAGAGCTTACCTTAGCTCATATGTGCATCCGTTGCATGGCAATCCCTACTCCTCACATCATATCTATCATTTGGCTTTCTCTCGCCTATGATTGTCCTCATTGATGTGAGCCTTTCACACCTTTTTTGTCTTCCCCCTTCATCATTTTTCTCTCTTTGCCATCCTAAGTGTCGACTTTCTTGCTTACGCTCATCCATTGCATGAGTGCACAAAATATCGAAAGGGAGTGGATCATTTTGACTTGTACCTGGCTGTTGGTCTGGGGATGAGTCAAGATAAGATTCCAAAGAAGACCAAGTGTGAAACTTTAGTAGATTATGTTCTCATCAATACAAAAAACTATGTTTTACTCTCTCGTATATCCCTATCCCATTTCTTGCACGCAAACACCATTTGGAGACATTCGAGTCACGGACAGCGAGAGCTCTTGCACCTTTATGTTCTTATGTTACTTGTTACAATGCTAATATAGACTCTTGCTTGTTATGACTTGAATTGAATTACATGCCTTGATTGCTTTACTTAAAAAGTTCTTATATGGTTGATAGCATGTCACCACAGAAATTATGCTTGTTATCATTTACCTACTCGAGGACGAGCAGGAATTAAGCTTGGGGATGTTGATACGTCCAAAACGTATCTATAATTTCTGCTTGCTCCATGCCTCTTTTGTGTGATATTGCTATGATATTTATGCACTTCCATACACTTTTGATCATATTTGGACTAACCTATTAACTCAGTGCACCACAGTGCCAGTTCCTGTTTTCTGCTGTTTTTCTATTTCAGGTTTCCCCCATATTAAAAGTGCTCCAAAAATTCCGGGAAAAATACAGGAAAAATCAGCGTACAGGAAGCTTCGCGAATAACCAAAGCGGGGCCAGAGGGGAGCCAGGGGCGGCCCAGGCGGCCACCTGGCGCGGCCCCACCCCTGGCCGCGCCAGGGGGGCGCCTGGGGCCCCCTCTCCGCCTCTGGTGACCCCCTTCGCATATATATTCCTCTCGTCCCGAAACCCTCGAGGACGGAACCCTTTTTAGCGATCTCGCCTCTGTTCCGCCGCCGCAGCGCTTCCAAGATCGGGAGCATCAGGAGAACTCTTCCCGGCACTCTGCCGGAGGGGAGAACCACCACCGGGAGCTTCTCCACCACCATGGACGCTTCCCGGATGAGTTGTGAGTAGTCCCCCTTGGACCATGGGTCCATGATCAGTAGCTATGTGATGTTCTCCTCCCCTCTTTGCTCTTCATGGTTTAGACCTCGTGAGCTGCCCTACATGATCGAGGCACATATGTAATCTTTCTGCTGTTGCTCTGCTGAGTTTGCTGGGATCTGATGGATTATGAGATTATGTTCAGATTGTGTGTGAGTAATATATTTGATTCACCTCTTTTATATTTATGTTCTTGAGTAATTCTTGCATGTTCTCCGTTGTTGTTTATTGCTTTGGCCAAGTAGTAGGTAGTAACTCCAAGAGGGAGCGTTATGCTTGATTGTGGGTTCATGCCCCCTGATGACTAGCTTGAGTGACAGAAAACATGAGTCTAGGGGATGTGCTGTTGCCACAAGGGGGAAAAACAACGGTGCTTGTACTTGCGGGTGCAAGGATTGTTTACTTTACGCAAAGTTCTTTTAATGCAGTTGTCTGTTGCTTTGAGTTTACACTTTGGGTGGGATTCGCAACTTAATACCAGCGAGATGTTCTGGATAGATATCTCAAGGTGGATGATTAGTAGTAGATGCAGATGGATTTCGGTCTACTTGCCTTGGCGTACCGCCCATGCTTTTGAGCCTCTACCTTTCTTTGCAGCATAGTTAGCATTGGTTTGCGCACATAATCCTGTCAATTGCCCAGCTGTAATGTGTTTACCTCGCTTTGCTGTTTTATCGTCTTTTGGGAGAGAGACATCACTAGTGAACATCATGGGACCCCGGTCCATATTACCACCACTGATCACACCTTCTATTTACTTCTTGTTTCTATTTCCTAGTTGCAGTCATAGCTATCATTATTACCTCTTGTGTTTGATCCTTTGTAAACAACAAGGCTGGAGGGATTGACAACCTCTCTGTACTCGTTGGGAGCAAAGTTATCTGTATCTGTGTGCAGGTCCTATCAACCGCTAAGTTTCTGGCGCCGTTGACACCTTCTTGTCGACCCTCGGAGTCTCACGGGATTCGATCCTTGGTATCCTTGCCAAGGGAAATTTGCTGCTACGCTACATCTCAAACCTTCCACTTGGGGTAACCAACGAGGGGCGAGAAGCCATCATTCCTCTACAACATTCACTTATAGCTATGTCTTCTTATTTGAATCTTTTGAACTAAGTGAATGTGATAGGACCCTAACCTCTCTATGCTCTCTCATCTCACACTTTGTCTGTCCAAATCATATGCATTCTGTTGGAACCGTCGAATATCTTCTCTGCGTCCTTGTCAGCAGAGTATACGGAGACAAACTTTAAGTCTAATTTTAATGCTCCATCCTTTATGCCTGAAACCCGGAGAAGCCAGAACGACCACTCCGACAGTCGTGGCGTACGTGGGATCGTGGGACAACTCCCAATGTGTTACATGACCGCCACGTGTCCCTCAGATGTGAACCGCCAGGGGCACCTGAGTAATTACGTTGTGCCGTCTCCCATGCTTATAAATACACGTCCCATCACAGTCAAAAATTCTTCTACCACCTCTCCAAATCGACCAACCCTAGCGCCTCCGCTAGCTCTCGACGACGCCGGCGACGAAGCGCTTCACTGTCGCGACCTCGTCGACGCCGTCTTCACGCCGGCCGCGGACATCGACTACTCCGCCTTCGCCGTAGCTGTCCTCCGTCACCAACTTAGGGCACAGAAGATCGAACTATTTGGCATCCAACTCCTCTCCGTCTAAGCAGTTCATCATGTGGTAAATTAAACTCTCTTTTTACCATCTTCTTGATCCAGAAACATTCATCACTTTTACCACAAGAGGTTTCTGCCTACACATATATAGATCTATCATGTCTGCATCTCATATCTTGCCTAGTACATTCACATATGCTTCAAACATAGTTAGATTCCTCACTTGTAACTATTCATGGATTCGTACAAATCTGGAACCAACTCTTATCATATGAGTGAATGTCTTCGTGCTATGAGGTCAAAGTCTTCTAAACTGATTTATCTTCAAAAACATCTGAGAATGCATATGACCTCTTCCCCTTCCATCGCATCTCTAATGCTGTCACAGGTACATGTCCGTGGGAGAATCCTTTGGTTCTCATAGTCTGCATTCATTTGCAGAATTCTTGCAGCGTCACATCCACTCTCCTGAAGCCAGTTCCTGTCTGACCAGCAAACCGAAGCATTTGCTAGTGTTGAAGCCACTCAGTTTGAAGCCCTTCAGATTGAAGCCAATGGCAACTGACAAGTCAGTTAGGAAGGGTGGCAGACAATGCCGTGGCAACAGCTCTAAAGATTTGCCTCCAGATCTAAGTGAGATGTACAAGAGTGATCCAGAGGAGGATTACAATCAGAGGAAGACACGAATCCAATGGATTCGAAGATATTAGGCTGAACAGTGGTTCAAGTACAGGTTCGTGACCCAAGAGTATGCTGAAAAGAACGCCATCAAGCATCCATGGGGAGATATCACCTACAAAAATCTTCCACCCAAGACTCGAGCTGAAGCCATTGCTCAAGGCTTCTACCCTTGCATGGTCAGAGGGCCTCAACCTGCTGATGCTGATCCTACTTCTCTGCTCTGGTGTCGCGACGACAATTTGTTCAAGCAAAATCTTCAATATGCCAAGAACTCAGCCAAAGAGAACAAGAAGAACTGGGATTGGACTTCAATCCCGGCCCCTCTGCGCCTCGTGCTGATGGAACGCGCGAAGCTGAACCAAACCTGGTTGGGCCTTTCTACAACTTAGAAGGCCTCATCAGTCACATCAGGGTTCAAGGGGCGGATGTGGATCAACCTGCAGATGACGCTGATTCTGATGAAGCGCCTGCAACCCCAAAGCCCAAGAAGAAGAAGAAATTCAAGGCTTCGAAGACCACTCCACCAATTGCTTCTAGAGTGAAGCCTTTGGCCACTGCTCCACCAGCACCAAGTGTGCAGTCTGAGGAGCACTCTCGCATCTCCAAGAGCAGACAGCTAAGGAAGAAGCCCTCGCACAACCCCAGTCCAGCTCTCACTCCTGACGCTGTTCTGAAGACTGCCAATGAAGCCTTTGATCTCTCGAGCGATGAGGATCTTGGTGAAGATGCTCTGGAGCAATTGATCAAGAGCAAGCAAGATGCAGAAATCTTCAATGATTTGCCGCTCTTCGACGTGGAAGTGCTCAACAATTTCATTGATGAATGGTTTGACACCCCCAACCTCAGCTTCGACGATCTGCAGCTTCCAGTTGGCCTCAGCGTCTCCTTCCATGGTGCCATTGCTTCTGAGCTAGCTCTGGCTCAGAGAATCGTTGAGCTGAAGCAAAAGATCAATTATGAAAAGGCTCGGTTCAAGAAGCATGTGGACAAGCTCAGTGTCCAAGAGATTCAGAACTTCAAGGTAATGATGCATGAGCTCGAGGAAGCCTTTCGCAAGAGGCGTGATGAAGCTAAAGGTTCTCGTGAGCGAATCAAGGACTTGGCTGCCAAATGCGTTCAAGCATATAATGAAGCTGAAAAGCGCAAGGCCCTTGGGCGTCCTGGCATTGACCCAAGGATGCTGAAGAATCCAGGCAGGAAATGCCTAGCATTGTCTTCCCTGCCAGCATGACTGGCACGAAGCCTAAGGTCACCCCAACTGCTTCAGAGCTCAAGAAGACAAAGGTGGCTGAAGCTGAAGCTCGCAAGCGCAAGCAAACTACTCATGAAGCTCCACCCACCAAGAAGCGCAAGACAAAGAAGGATAAGGCTGCTTCCACAGAGCCCATCTTTGTCGAGCCCATATCAGTTGCTCGCCCTGCATCTACACACCGAGAACGTCGCATGACAGTCCATGAGCCTGCTCCCACAAAGGCTGAAGACATTCCAGCTGTTGACCCCACCGCAGCTGAAGACATTGGTCCTCATGACAATGTTGAAGATGATGAAGTCCTTCCTCAGATCGAGTACAACATTGAATCTTCGCATGTTCTTACGAACAACGAACGCATCAGCATTGGTCGTCCATTGACGCCAATTGCAAAGGATGACTCGTGGGCTGATCACCCACAAGATACACCAGCAACTCCCCAACCAACTCAAGTCACCAGTTCGGTGCTTGAAGATGAAGACTTTGAGGCCCAATAAACTCCATCCCATCAAGCGTCGCCAGCATTTCGCAGGCTTCGCAAAGAACCAAGGCCTCAAGTCGTCACCCCAAGTGTTCCAGAAGGAGAAGAGCAACAATCTGTTCCTGACGCTGCTCCTATTGTGAACCCCTCCGAATTTGAAGCCAAAGCGGCTGAAGATATTCCGACTGCATCAGCCGAAGAAGAACCACCCCAAGAAGAAGAAGCACGTGCTGCCACACCCCCTGTTCTCGAGGAGAACGTGTCCGACCCTCCAGCTCCTGAAGTTGAGGTTACAAATTCAGAGGCTGCCACCACCAACACTGAAGCCAATGACGCGGTCATGGCTAAAGCAAATATGGCACCTGAAGTCATAGTGGTGCCTGAAGTGATGGCGCCTGAAGCAAGTGCTGCACCTGAAGCAAATCAGCAGCCTGAAGCCATTGCCTCTGCTCCTGTTCCGCCTCCAGGGCCCCATACAATTGAGCAAGCTTACAACCAAGATGATCAGCTCATCACTGTCCGATGGCCCATTCTGACTCCACCACCTGCTACTGGACCGCATGCTGCTGGTCCTCAGTTTGACCATCATGTTGAGCACAGGCCTCAGGTTCAGAAGCCTAAGCCAAGACTGCCAAGGTTTCCTGGTATTGCCACCTCTCAAGGGTCATTCAATGCCAATAGCTTCACTGCGCACAACACATTCTTTGACAGTGCCAAGAACCCATATTCCAAGCCAAGAATATCATCAGATAGGTTCTGGAGCCATCAGTAGCGCAGTTATTACTCAAGAGTACTCTATGATCAAGGCCGCATTTTCCCTCATATGCGTCTTGACACTGAAGCTATTGCTGGACTGCCCTGTCTGGAGGAAGCTCTTGATTGCTTCTGTGATGCTGGCCTGCTCAATTTTGTGACTGACAAGGAGCATTGGAATGAAGAGCTGCTTCTGCAATTCTATGCAACCCTCCACATTCGAGGCTACAGCAGGGATCCGAAGACATGGGTCCTTGAGTGGATGACAGGCAATGTCCATCATGAAGCCAAAGCCTTTGATCTCATTGAGCTTACTGGCCTGCCCACTCCAGGAGAACTGTATGAACCTGGATGTCAATTGCACAATGAAGCCTTGGAGAGTATCTTTCAGAAGCGCAAGCCCAACATGAGCCAGATGCTAAGCATGATGAAGCCTTTGCCAAGCGATGTTGAATATCCAAAGGAATTCTTTGTTGAAGACCTAGAGTATCTGCCACGCACCATCTATCATATCATCCGGCGTACTCTATGGCCTGTCAAAGGACATTCTTGATCAGCCAAGCTTGAAGGCACAATGAAGACATTGGTCTTCTATATCTTCAATGGCATCAGCTTCAATGCTCAAGATTTCTTCATTCGGCAGTTGGCTATGTCTGGCTCTGATCTGTTTGGTCTCAAGTTCTATGCTCCATGGATCATGCGCCTCATCAAGCTTCATTCAGCTATCACCTATCAGCCCTCTGCTCACAACCATCATATATTCTTGCCAGAGGTTGATATGTCAGTTGAAGCTATATACCAAGAGCCTGCCAAAGAGCCTGTTAGTCTTCACAACGCTGATCACCAGAGCTTCACTCAGCAAATTGAAGGAGTCCCAGCAGTCTCTCACGTTTATCCTCTAGCTGGTCGTACTCGTCTACCTCGACATGCTGAAACTGAAGCCACTGAGAGCACCATTTCCCAAAGGCCTCAGAAGCGGTGTCGTGTTCTCAATAACCGAGAGCTTCTGGTTGCCCTCCATCAGAAACAGGATAAGCATCACTACTGGCTGAAGCGTCAGATGCAAAGCCTCTTGGTGGATGTCAATCGCATTCGCAATCTTGCCACCAAGAATGCCTTTGTTGCTCATGAAACCTATCGAAGGTCATGGAAGAGTTTAACCTTGCTGAGTGCTGAAGCGGATCTTCAAGACGATGGCTTCACAGAAAGATTCAAGTTCGACCATGATACGTCTCAAACGTATCTACTTTTCCAAACACTTTTGATATTGTTTTGACCTCATTCTTGCATGATTTGAACTAAACTAACCCGGACTGACGCTGCTTTCAGCAGAGCTGCCTATATGGTTTTATTGTCTGCAGGAAAACTGATTTTTAGGTATCTCAGAAAATTCCACGAAAAATCACAGAAAATCCACGCACCCGAAGGAACCTGGTGCCAGAAGAGGGGCCAGAGGGGGGCCAGGGGGGCTCCAGGCGCCCTGGTGGCAAAAAAGTCTGGAATTGAAACGGATCGCTGCTGCTGCAAAAAAGTCTGGAATTAAAATTCCTGTCACTCGCTACCCTATTGGTGAAACTTACGATTATCCTGATTTGAGTAAACTCAAGGAGAGACTCCTTGATGATGATTACTATATGCTTGATGAAGATTTATGCAGGGAACTGACAGAGTTTGCCGGCTCTGACCCTGAAGTTATTAAGAAGCTGTTTGAAAAACATTCTTTGAAGAACAAAACCGTTCCTGATCCTGAATTTGTTACATCTCCTATATGCATTGATGATCCTGATTATGATGATGCTATTGCACACCTGACTAAACTCACTGACATGGGTGGCTTGTTTACCACGGATGAGAAGATACGAAACTTTTATGTGACCAAGCTTCTTCCTTTCTCTTTGAAGGGAGGTGCTAAAACATGGTATGATTCACTCCCGTGTGGTTCCATTAAGAGTCCTCAAGACTTAGCTTACTCTTTTGTTGATAAATACTTTCCTGCTCATATGCAACATGCTGCTTTACAAAGAATTTATAACTTTAAACAGTTGCAGGATGAGCACCTCCCTAAAGCTTGGGGGAGGTACTGCGGTCTGATTCGGGCTAGGCCAGGACATGAAGTCCCTAAGAACGAATTAATCGATATATTTTATGCTGGTCTAACTGATGAATCCAGGTCCTATTTGGATAGTTGTGCTGGTTGTGTTTTCAGGAAAAGAACACCGGACGATGCAGATGATTTGATAGGCAGGATTGCCAAAAACCATGAAGATTGGTCCGTCTCTGAACCACCTCCACCACCAAAGAAGAGGGGCATGTTTGTTCTAAGCCCCGAAGATATGCGAGAAGCAAAGAAGTCTATTAAGGAGAAGGGTATTAAAACTGAGGACGTGAAGAATCTACCCCCTATTGAGAAGTTGTGTGAGCCTACCACTCACCCTCCTATGGTAGAGGTACACTCTCTTTTAGATTTCAACGCAAGTGACATCCCTCATGGTAAGCCTCCTGATCAATGTTTAGATGAGTTTGATAATTTTATTATGAAACAAAATCATTTTAATGAGAGGATACAAAGTCAATTGCATGATAATTCCCTTGCTATCAAAAGTTTGCTTGATGTTCTAGGTAGAACAGTTAATGATGTTCAATGTCTTGTAAAGCATTTTCATATGGTTCAAACTCAGCTTGAACCAATTTCTAATGTGCAAAAAGATTTGCTTGCTAACAATGCCAAACAAGATGATTTGCAGGCCTTCGGGATTAAGACCCGAGGAGGAACTAGCACTCAAGATCCTCTCTATCCAGAGGGGCATCCGAGGAGAATCGAGCAAGATTCTCAAATGCAGGAAGAAGAAATTGTTGGCTCTCCAAAGAACAAGAAGAAACATAAGGAGGCTGACAATTCCAATGATCCTAATGCAGATGAAGAGCCAGCTGTTGATCCCAACAGTGTATCTATCTCCGATGCTGAGACTGAAGACGGTGCAGAACCTGAAGGTAAGGATAATGAGAAGAATGACCCGCCTGAAGTTCAAGAAGAAGAAGCACCTGACAAACGTAAGAGGTACACTAAAGAAGACTTCATCGCAAGAAAACATGGGAAGGAAAGAGAACCATGGATACAGAAAGCCATGCCCTTTCTAGGTAAGTCCATCAAATCTAAAGAAGAAGAGCATTACAATAAGTTTTGTGAGTGGATTAAACCTCTTTTTCTTCAAATCCCTTTGACTGATGCTATTAAGTTACCTCCCTATTCAAAGTATATGAAAGATATTGTCACTAATAAAAGAAAAGTTCCTAATGAAGCAATATCTACTATGCTTGCTAACTACTCTTTCAGTGGCAAGATTACTGAGAAGCTTGGTGATCCAGGTATACCCACCATCCCTTGCTCCATAAAGAATAATTATGTCAAAACTGCTTTATGTGATCTTGGAGCAGGAGTGAGTGTTATGCCTCTCTCTCTTTACAAGAGGCTTTGTTTAGAGAAACTAATTCCTACAGATATCTCTCTTCAGATGGCTGACAAATCAACCACCGTTCCGATAGGTATTTGTGAGGATGTTCCCGTAGAAGTTGCTAATTGTTTGATCCTTACTGATTTTGTTGTGCTTGACATGCCCGAGGATGGGAGCATGTCCATTATTCTTTGTAGACCTTTCTTAACACCGCAGGTGCTATTATTGATTGCAATAAAGGGAAGGTTACCTTCAATGTGAATGATAAAGAACACACGGTTTATTTTCCAAAGAAGACCGACAGGAGGCATGGCCTCAACTCTATAGAAAATATCGAGACCGTGAAGATTGGAGAATGGGACTGTCCACTACATGTGCACCACAAATACAAAACTATTATGGTGGGGACAATGTCCATCAAAGTAAAGGTTCAGTGATTACTTCGTAAGAGGTGAGAATTTTTGCTCTATATATCGCCTGTTTGTTGGTAAGACTTGATCAACCTTACTAGTGAACATGTTTTATATAGATAAAAAGTTGAGCTTGTTATGTTTTCATTTGTTTTAGTTTTTTGTTCTCCTTGTTGTACCAAGTGTTTATGTTTTGAAGCTTCACAATACTAATCACTGCTTCAAGTTTTCAGAAAGTCTTGCAGCTTTTTGAACTTCGAAAAAAATTCAACAGTGAAGTTTTCAGAAAAATTCCAGAAAAATAAAAATAAAAATTTCCATGCCGGGAGTGACCCAGAGGTACCTGGGGCCAGCCAGGGGGACCCACCAGTGGCCTAGGCGGCCAGCTGGCGCGGCCTGCCCCCTGGCCGCGCCCACAGGGCGCCTGGGGCCCACAAGGCCCCCCTCCATGTAAGTCTTCTTCCTCCCTCTCTCTTTCTCTCCAAAAACACGAGTTCTCCACTTGTTCTTGCGTTCTTGCTGCTCTTGGAGGCGATTCTTCGATCTCTCTCTACAGCCTATCATTTGAGCTGAGATTTTGAACAAATACTCCCTGGTATGTGACTCCTTCACCCCTCCAATTAGATTTCTGATTGGTGGCTTCATTTGTGAGTATTTAGTAGTTCTTGGTGCTGTATAGATGAGCTTGCATGCATGTGTAGAAAGTTATTTTCCAAGTTTTGATGCAAGTTTATGCCTTAGGTAAGTGAGTTGAGTAGTTTGCCTTAACCCACTTTGTTTTAATCCTTGTTTTTGTAATTTGCCAAAAATTTCAGAAATGAGTTTGTTAGGAAGGGCAAAGGGGTGGCTTGAGAAGAGGAGGCCCACACACTCCGATCGAGTTACTAGAGCCGCAGCTTCACCCTCGACTGCTAGGGTGAGCTAGAATGAAGATCATGTGCCCCTAGAGTTGTTGGAAGACACAAGTACAGCACGTGCGATGACGTTTCCATGTGATGAATTCCTTGAAGCTGCGGGAATCAAGGATGAGTTTTATAATCTTTGTGCTAATGCAGGTCTGACACGGCTCGTCACGTGCCGTGTTACTCAGTATCAAAAACTCACCTCCAGTTTCATTAACAGTTTTAGATATAATCCTGATTCAGGTGCTATTGAGTTTAAAATTTACAATGATCTTATCACCATGCCCTTGGGAAAGTTTTGTGAAATAATAGGTGTGCCAAACGTTGGGAGGACGGCTAGGATGACCTCTCATCCCTCCGAGCTAAAAACCGTCTTCAACTCTCTCTGCAGCATGGGTACGAGGGATATTCATCGGTCAAAGATCTCCAGCATCTTATTCCCTCACCTCAGGTATTTTGCATATTATGTTGCTAGAGGGGTGTTAGCTCGTGACAACACGAGCAACACTTCTGCGCCGGATATTGCTATCCTGGCAGCCGCCCTCTCAGGGAGGTCTGATTATAATCTGGGTGCCTTAATTGCTCGACGCCTTGCTATGAACGGTAACAAGGGAGACTTATATGGTGGCGTTTATGCCACACTTATCTTAGAATATCTTGGAGGCACCCCACACCCTGATGATAATCCTTTTACTTATTTAAGTTTTGATCTTGCTGCTATGAAAAGGCATAAGTTTGTTACCATGACTTCTGAGCTTGATAATCTTGTTTATATCTTGTGTTTCGGAACTACCGCGGAACGCGAGATCCGTCTACATGCACCTCTTTTGTTTGATTTTTCTTGTAGGAACGGATGGTCCTTTGATGTTATCCGGTTCGATGAGTTCATGGCCCAGCATCAGTTTCATAACCCCATGGAGGGGGTTGTGCCCGACGAGGAGGAGCACGGTGAGTTACCACCTTTTCAGGGGAGGACCGACACCCAGTATGGTGAAGGGTCTTCCTCCGCTTGGAGTACGGACCCTTCTTCGTGGGAGACTCCGAGGAGTTCGGTGTACGCGCCAGCATCCTTCTACGACCCTTGGACTCACCACTGTTCCCTCGGAGCAGGAGGCTCCTGGGGGCAGTAGCTACTACCAACTTAGGCCAAAAGCCTAAGCTTGGGGGAGTACGTGCCCCTCTCACTTTCCCATTGTATTATCCGTTTTATTCGCTTTGATCTTTTCGAGGTTTTTGCCCGTTCTTCTTTATTATTTCTTTCTTTGCAAAAACAACAAAAAGATTTTCTCTTTCTTTTGCTTTCGTTCAACCTTTGAAATAATCCAAAAAGATTTCCTTTCTCTCTTTAGTTTGCTTTGTTTTCAGAGTTCAGCTCGAGTCCGTGATGGCATTTAATTATATTTCCTACGTTCGATCGTGCAAGTAACGAGGCAGTAATGACGAAGATCGACTGAAGGGAAGCAACAAGGGAAGACCGGTATGAACACTTCTTGTTTCTACTTTTGTACATATGCCTGTACTTATGATCTAGAGACCAGCTTGTAGCGACATAGTGCTATGTTTACAATGCTCTTCCAGTGGTTCATGCTTTCCTTGTGGCTAGTCTCGAATAGCTAGAGTATATAATGTGTTATTGAAATGATTTACATGCAGTGCACTGTTCATAGTCTGGTATACTAAGGTGGTATTTCCCTTTGGAGAATTTTTGGATTGACTTAGCACATGTTTACACATGTTTAAGACTAAAAAGTCTGCTCTGCCTTGATGATCTTTAAGTTTTAGAATAGTTATATCACTTCCATGCCCGATTCAATGTTGCTTTGTCGCTCTGCATGATTATGACCGTTATTGCTCTCTAGTTGGTCGCTTCCCAGTCTTTTGCTAACCTCCACCTGTACTAAGCGGACTGACTGCTTGTGCATCCAAAATCCTTAAAACCAGTTATGCCATATGAGTCCACCATACCTTCCTATACATGGTATTTACCTGCCATTCCTAACGAAGACTTTCGTGTACCATCTCGAAATTAATCAAAAGTATTTCTCTTTTTGTGCCTCTGTTTTAGCTCATGAGGAAGTAGTAGTTAATTCATGATCTTTTTAAGTTGGACAAGTTTCACCCCGGGATTGCATGTCTAATCTGCAAACCCATAATACGAGAAGGAACTGGCATAGATTGCGCCCGTCTCATTAAAAATTATACAACAAACAAACCCTCCTTCACGCTTTGTTCATGAGAAATCAGAAAACTTTGGCAGTGATAAACAAAGGAGATTAAGAGGATGTGATCGTCCTCATGCGGGAGCCGTTCCTCGAAACATGTCCAGCTCAAGAAGTGATTGAGTTATCTGCTAGCATTCGTTGACGAAATATGCACCTCTCAAAAACATTCTTTCCTCTGTTTTTAAAAACTAAGAGCTCTGGTACATGTTTAGTTTTTATTTCCGACCACGGGTTTTCAACCTCGCCATCAAATTCCACGGTTCGAGAGTCTCCACCTTCTTTCTTCAAAGCACCAACTAGGAGATCATAATTGTCATTCTGAGTGTAATGTGCATTGTCCCAAAGTATTACATTGTCTTCTGCATGCTTGTGATATTATTTATTCTGAAATTCTTAGTTCTAGTCTCCTTTAAAACTCTGGAGGAGTTTCTGCATTTATGTTTTGCTTCACTCATGGAGGCTAGCGAGATACCACCCTAATATGCTCAAGCTATGTGCAATGTAATCTTGTCTTGATTTTCAGTAGTATATTATTTACTTTTAGGTATTTGTGATTGGTCACTTGAAAGAAGGATTGCTCAGTGCATTGTCCTCATAGCACTGTTACAATACTTGCTCGACTCTTTTCGTAGTACATGCTTATATACATCTAATGAAGCAAAAGAGTTTGTCAAAGTTTTCTTTGTCGCGTCCAGTTCGTTGAACTGAATTGCTTGAGGACAAGCAATATGCTAAGCTTGGGGGAGTTGATACGTCTCAAACGTATCTACTTTTCGAAACACTTTTGATATTGTTTTGACCTCATTCTTGCATGATTTGAACTAAACTAACCCGGACTGACGCTGTTTTCAGCAGAGCTGCCTGTATGGTTTTATTGTGTGCAGGAAAACGGATTTTTAGGTATCTCAGAAAATTCCATGAAAAATCACAGAAAATCCACGCACCCGAAGGAACCTGGTGCCAGAAGAGGGGCCAGAGGGGGGCCAGGGGGGCTCCAGGCGCCCTGGTGGCGCGGCCCACCCCCTGGCCGCGCCGGGAGGCCGCCTGGGTGGGCCCCACCTCCCCTGGTGCCCTACTTTGACCCGTATTTTAGCTCGTGACGGAGAAATCCCAGATCAGAAGTTCTTTTCCCAGTTTTCGTCGCGGAGCCGCCGCCACCCTCTGTTCTTCTTCGGGAGGGCTAATCTGGAGGCTGATTTGGCCTCCGGAGAGGGGAGATCGTCGCCATCATCATCATCATCACCACTCCATCCTCCCTCCATGACTTCTCCTTCCATGTGTGAGTAATCCCCTGCTGTAGGCGAAGGGGATGGTAGGGATTGGATGAGTTAGATCATGTAATAGTTTATTAGATCGTTGGGGGCATGTTGCCTATCATCTACTATGGTGTTTATCATCTTTGCTTCAACTCGTTATTCTTAATGCTTGTCACTTAGGGCCCGAGTGCCATGATTTCAGATCTAAACCATATGCGTTTTCATGAATATATTTGTGTTCTTGATCCTATCTATGAGTTGTTAGCACCTATTACGGTTCGGAACCGGCGATCCCAAAAGTGACAGCTTGGGACACCAAAGGGGATGGTCCGTAGTTTGAGGATTACATGTATCCATTGAGTTTATTGCTTTGTTCCGGTCCTCTTTGACAGGAGCACCTTAATCTCCATAAGTTCCTTTTGGCCCCGTGCGTAGCGGGATGGTAGGACAAAAGATGTTGTGCAAGTTCTTACTGCAAGCACGTACAACTACCTATGGGATACATGCCTAATGTTTGATATTTGCCTAGATGATCATTACTTTTCTGTGTGCCTTGCCCCAAGTTGGAATCATGATATATCTCATCCATGCAGCGCCCAACCATCCGTCTCCCTAGCCTACAGTGTTTTAAATCCTGCTGGTTACTAGTTGCTACTTTTGCTATTTACTTTTGCTATTTACTTTTACTATCACTATCATCACTATCATATCACTGTTACCACTTATCTTTTGTTGCAAGTAAGTATATTTCAGGTGCGGTTGAATTGACAACTCAACTGTCAAAGCTTATAAATACTCTTTGGCTCCCCGTGTGCCGAATCAATAAATTGGGTTATTCTTACCCGCGAAGACTATCTCGATCCCTTACGGTTGAGGGTTATCAGACCACACTCCTCCAAGGAATGATGTTCTGCGTCGAACTCCATGTCTTGAAGATTCTGACTACTCCTCCTCCGCTGTAACAATTGACGCCAGGGTGATAGATGATCAAGATGATGCTACCTCACCACCTACTACTTCAGTGCGTATCGACACTGCACCAACTACTTCTGCACCGCCAAACACCAACGCCGACCCTGCATCCTCTCCTGCTCCAACTGGGAACGAGTAGAGGCTCTATGTCTTCAAACCTTTTTGGTCCTTACTGACAAAAGGGGGAGAAGCATATGAGTTGATAGTCTTCAAGCGGGTCCATATGGGCGGGAGCTTTATATTTTGCCTAGTGTTTACAACTCTCGTTTTTGCTACATTTGGTTCTTTGAGTTGTAACACTTAAACTAATGGTCGTCTGCTACGTTTTCTGCTACTCTATAATGCGATGATAAATTCCGCATGTGCTACGCTATATTCCGCACTTAGCCATTTTTGCAGACGTCCATTTCTCATTATGCATATCATTATATTCGACATATCAATTTTGCATGATGAATTGTCTTCATAAGTTGAAGAGGATCTCCACAAGTACAACCTGCCATGTGCATTTGCATTCAAAGGAAAATCAACTATATGCACATCTTCAGGGGGAGCCTTTTGCTACTTACGAAGACAATACCTTTATCCTCTACAATTTCACATACGTTTATCCCCATTGAAAACTTCAACCAGTTTGTCATCAAACACCAAAAAGGGGGAGATTGTAAGTGCATCTAGTGCTACCCCTAGTTGGTTTTGGAGTATTGACGACAAACCTGGTTGAGGGACTAATGTGTTTGTGAGAATTGCAGGATAACACAGGTAGTAGTCCCTCATTGATTCGGTTTACCTACCAGACATGACCCCTAAAAATGTATGAAGACATTGACAACAGTGGTGGTATATGAAGATAATCGTATTGAAGACTATGACAAGAGAAGACATTGTGGGAAGACTATGGAGCGCGAAGACTTAGATGTTTCGTTGTTTCCTTTTCTTCTTTGTTGAGTCATAGGAACTACCGTACTGTTAAGTGGGGTCCAAGTGATCTAAGTCAGAGTGACTGAAGTGATGCTCAACCAAATCCTATGTCTTCGAGCGAAGACAATGAGAGCAAATCTTATTCAGAGCTGGATGAGTGAGCTTTACTTGTAGCCCAAGTAAAGTTGCCGTGTGAGTGTTTGAAATATGATCGTTGGAACACGTGTCAGTTCCTTAGTGACCCAGGGTCACTTCAGACAAATCAGGTCGGGTTGCCCAGTGGCTATAAATAGACCACCACCTATACCATAAATTGGTGGCTGCTCAGAGTTATTGCACGACTTTTGTCGGTTGAGAGCAACCCACCTCCGAAGCATTTAAGAGAGAAATCCTTGCGAGGACAAAGCCAAAACACTCAGAGCCAAAGAGTGTTAGGCATCACTGAAGTCTTTCTGTCTGTGTGACCTGAAGACTTATTACACTTGAGGATTGTGTTTCCTCCAGCCGGTTAGGCGTCGCGTTCTGAGCATCCAAGAGTCATTGTGGATCGCCGGTGAACGAAGTCTATGAAGGTTTGGAAGTCTACCTTGAAGACTTACCAGAGTGATTGGGCAAGGACTAGGTGTCCTTAGCTCAAGGGGAATAAGGTGAAGACGCGGTCTTCTGAGTTAAATCTCAGCCTCCCTAACCAGACGTACAGGTGTCACAGCAACTGGAACTGGTCTAACAAATCACTGTATTCCCCGAGCTATTGGTTCTATCCTTTCCTTCCCTTTACTTATTGTCTTATGTGGTGAAGTCATTGCCTGCCTGCCTTATCTGATTGACTTCACTAAGTGACTACTTGTTCTGATTGGCTTCATTCCTTCTTCCATCTTGATCCCTACTGCCTAGCTGCTATTAGTCTTCGTGCTTTCAATTCATTGAATACCTGACTATGGCTTGTCTAGTGTAGTCTACTTTCAGATGCGTACAAATAGGATTGGATTTATCTTTTGTCTTCGAAACTTCCATGTTTTGAAGCATTTCATAAAAATCGCCTATTCACCCCCCCCCCCCTCTAGTCGATATACTGCACTTTCAGATATAGCACTATGGGCGGAATAGAGGTGGTTGTGGAGAAGACAAAAAGGAGGGAGATAGTCTCACATCGACTAGGCGTATCAACGGGCTATGTAGATGCCCATCAATAGATATCAATGTGAGTGAGTAGGGATTGCCATGCAACGGATGCACTAGAGCTAAATATGAATGAAAGCTCAACAAAAGAAACTAGTGGGTGTGCATCCAGCTTGCTTGCTCACGCAGACCTAGGGCATTTGAGGAAGCCCATCGTTGGAATATACAAGCCAAGTTCTATAATGAAAATTCCCACTAGTAAATGAAAGTGACTAAGCATGAGACTCTCTACAATGAAGAACATGATGCTACTTTGAAGCACAAGTGTGGAAAAAGATAGTAGCAATTGTCCCTTTTTCTTTTTTGTTTCTTTTTTTTGCGGAGGGACTTTATAGATTTAGCCTTTTCTCCCATGGGACAATGCTCTAATAATGATGATCATCACACTTTCATTACACCACGAAATTACAACTCGGTACTACAACAACAAAGTATGACTCTATATGAATGCCTCCGGCGGTGTATCGGTATGTGCAATGAAACAAGAGTGACATGTATGAAATTATGCATGGTGGCTTTGCCACAAATACGATGTCAACTACATGATCATGCATGGCAATATGACAATATGATGCGTGTCATATAAACGGAACGGTGGAAAGTTGCATGGCAATATATCTCGGAATGGCTATGGAAATGCCATGATATGTAGGTATGGTAGCTGTTTTGAGGAACAATATGGTGGCTGTTTTGAGGAAGGATATATAGTGGGTTTATGGCACCGACGAAAGTTGCGCAGTACAAGAGAGGCTAGCAATGGTGGAAGGGTGAGACTGCGTATAATCCATGGACACAACATTAGTCATAAAGAACTCATATACTTATTGCAAAAATGTACGAGTCATCAAAGCAAAGCAATCAACGCATGCTCCTAGGGGGGACGTTGGTAGGAGTTAACCATCGCGCGCCCCCGACCTCCACACAAAGGTTGACACTCTACAAATACCTCATGCTCTAACTTAGTCACACAACGGTTCACCATACGTGCATGATACGGGAATCACTAACCTTAACACAAGTATTTCTCAATTTCATAATAACTCCACTAGCATGACTCTAATATCACTATCCTCATGTCTCAAAACAATTACCAAGCATCCAACATCTCATTCTATTCAATGCACTTGGTGTGAATTTTTTTTACTACATTGACATTGGATGTCTATCATGTGAAGACTAGTTTATTTAGCCTAAACACATTACCATGCTGTTTTAATAGAATATCAAAAGGACATAAGTGAAGCATGAGAGTTAAATAATTTCTACAAAATATTACCACCGCCGTGCTCTAAAAGATATAAGTGAAGCGCTAGAGCAAAAACAATTCAACTCAAAATATATAAGTGAAGCACATAGAGTGTTCTAACAATTTCTAGGCCATATTTAACTCTCTCAAATACGTGTGTCCAGTAAGGATGATTGTGGCAAACTAAAAAGCAAATACTCAAATTATACAAGACGCTCCAAGCAAAACACATAACATGTTGCGAATGAAAATATAGCTCCAAGTATAGTTACCGATGAATGAAGACGAAAGAGGGGATGCCTTCCCGGGGCATCCCCAAGCTTAGGCTTTTGATTATCTTGAATTTACTTGGGGTGCCATGGGTATCCCCAAGCTTAGGCCTTTGCTACTCCTTGTTCCATAGTCCATCAAAGCAATACTCAAAACTTGAAAACTTCACAACACAAAACTTAGACAAAAATTCTCGTGAGTTCCGTTAGTATAAGAAAGCAAACCACTAATCAAAGGTACAGCAATGAATTCATTATTTGTTTATATTGGTTTTAAACCTACTGTACTCCAACTTCTCTATGGCTCATATCCTCCAATACTACTCATAGATGCATCGGAATAAGCAAACAACACACGAAAAACAGAATCTGTCCAAGTCAGAACAGTCTGTAGTAATCTGCAGGGTTCGCCTACTTCTGGAACTCCAAACAATTCAAACTAAATTTGTAAATTTGTGAAATTTGTCTACCAATCATCTGAAAAAAGAATCAACTAAAAAGCACGCTCCAGTAAAATCCCACGACTACTTTAGCGAGCGCTAACGATTCTGTTTTTCACAGCAAGATCATATAAACTTCACACAAGTCATCCCAAAGGTTCTACTTGGCACAAACACTAAACAAAACAATAAACCACATCTAATCAGAGGCTAGATGCAATATTTATTCCCTAAGAGCAAAAAAAACAAAAAATTGGGTTGCCTCCCAACAAGCGCTATCGTTTTACGCCCCTAGCTAGGCACGATACAAGATAGATCTAGGTATTGTCATCTTTGGAAGGCAATCCATAAGTAGCTCTCATGATAGATTCATATGGTAATTTGATTTTCTTTCTAGGAAAGTGTTCCATGCCTTTCCTTAATGGAAATTGGAATCTAATATTTCCTTCCTTCATATCAATAATTGCACCAATCGTTCTAAGGGAACATCTACCAAGAATAATAGGACATGAAGGATTGCAATCTATATCAAGAACAATGAAATCTACGGGCACATAATTCCTATTGGCAACAATAAGAACATCATTAATTCTTCCCATAGGTTTCTTAATAGTGGAATCCGCAAGATGCAAATTTAAAGAACAATCATCAAGCTCATGGAACCCTAGCAAATCACACAAATCAACAAAGTTGTTTAGATGGGTAGCGGCATCTTCACTAGGAAGGACGGAGAATTGATCTTTCATGACAAGATTCAACAAATCAGCATTGATCCCAGAAGATTCAGCATCGGTAATAAGAGAAATCGGAGTGCTAATAAAATCATTGTTGTTTGTATTGGAGAAGTCACACAACTTGGTATTGTTCTGAGCCATAGTGACAAGCAAGAAATCCAACACACACAAGCATACAAGAAGCAAGCGAACGATAAACACACAGTGGAAGAAGGGCAAATAAAACGGCAAGGGTGAAGTGGGGGAGAGGAAAACGAGAGGCAAAAATTGTAATGCGAAGGATAAGGGTTTGTGATAGGTACTTGGTATATGACTTTTGCGTAAGCCTCCCCGGCAACGGCGCCAGAAATTCTTCTTGCTACCTCTTGAGCATGCGTTGTATTCCCTCGAAGAGGAAAGGGAGATGCAGCATAGTAGTGTAAGTATTTCCCTCAGTTTTTGAGAACCAAGGTATCAATCCAGTAGGAGACCACGCGTGAGTCCCTCGCACCTGCACAAACAAATAAGAACTTCGCAGCCAACGTGATAAGGGGTTGTTAATCCCTTTACGGTCACTTATGAGAGTGAGATCTGATAGAGATGATAGTTTGTACTTTTGGTATATTTAGTTTAATAAAATAGCAAATCAAAGCGGTAAAAGTAAAGTAGATGTTGATTGATATGTTGAGAATAGACCCCGGGGCCCATAGTGTTCTCTAGTGGCTTCTCTCATGATAGCGATTTTCTACGGCGGGTAAACAAATTACTGTCGAGCTATTGATAGAAAAGCGAATAATTATGAGACTATCTAGGCATGATCATTGTATATAGGCATCACGTCCGAGACAAGTAGACCGACTCCTGCCAGCATCTACTACTATTACTCCAAACATCGACCGCTATCCAGTATGCATCTAGTGTATTGAGTTCATACGAACAGAGTAACACCTAAAGCAAGATGGCATGATGTAGAGGGATAAACTCAAGCAATATGATATAAACCCCATCTTTTTATCCTCGATGGCAACAATACAATATGTGCCTTGCTGCCCCTACTGTCACGGGGAAAGGACACCGCAAGATTGAACCCAAAGCCAAGCACTTCTCCCATTGCTAGAACTATAGATCTAGTAGGCCAAACCAAACCAATAATTCGAAGAGACTTGCAAGGATATTATGAGCACACATAAAAAGTTCAGAGAATAACCAAATATCTTTCATAGATAACTTGATCATAAACTCACAGTTCATCGGATCTCGACAAACACACCGCAAAAAGAGACTACATCGAATAGATCTCCTCGAAGACCGAGGAGAACTTTGTATTGAGATCCAGAGAGAGAGAAGAAGCCATATAGATACTAGCTATGGACCCGAAGGTCTGTGGTAAACTACTCACAACTCATGGTGAGGGCGATGATGATGATGAAGGCCTCCGTGATGGATTCCCCTCCGGTGGAGTTCCGGAACAGGCTCCAAGATGGGATCTCCACGGGAACAGAAGCTACGGCGGTGGAATTAGGGTTTTCTCTCTGTTCACGAAGTTTCTGGGGTACGTGGACTTATATAGGAAGAAGGAGGGGCATCGAGGGCCACTTGAGGGGGCCTCGAGGCAGGGGGCGCGCCCTGGGAAGGGGGGCGTGCCCCCCACCCTCGAGGGCCACCTCTATGTCCCCTGACTTGGTCCTCAAGCTCCGCGTGCGTGATTTTCTCCAAAAATATCTCTCGCGAAGGTTTCATTCCGTTTGGACTCCGTTTGATATTCTTTTTCTGCAAACCCCTGAAATAGGCAAAAAAACAGCAATCTGGACTGGGCTTTTGGGTTAGTAGGTTAGTCCCAAAAATGGTATAAAAGTGAATGATAAAGCCCATTAAACATCCAAGACTTCATAAATAATATCATGGAACAATAAAAATTATAGATACGTTGGAGACGTATCAGCGGCGATCCCCCGGGCCGGCTGGCCGGACCTGGTGCCTGGCGAAGGAATGAAATAATACATTCACAGGCATGAACTTATCATATAGATAAAAAGGGCAGTCCCCGAGTGCTCCTCGAGGGACCCATTGTCTTTGCAAAATACAGAAGATAGCGTGATACATACTGCATTAACTATAAAACCGACGGAGGAGATTCGCGTTCCATGGGCGTTCCGACTCTTTGCCGGAGTCGTCTCTCTTGCGCGCCCTTGGCTTTTGTTTGTCGATGAGGTAGTAGGAGTCGTTGCCTAGAGCCTTGCTGATGATGAAAGGCCTTTTCCAAGGGGCCGAGAGCTTGTGTTGGCCGACTGTTCGCTGGATCAGTCGGAGCACAAGGTCCACCTCGTGGAAGGATCGCGGCTTGACCTTCCGGCTGTGATAGCGGCGCAGGCCCTGCTGGTAGATGGCGGACTGGCTGAGTGCCAGTAGCCGGGCTTCTTCCAACAGGTTGACGTTGTCTTCTCGTGCTTCCTTTGCTTCCATCTCCGGGTACATGGTGACGTGAGGCGAGTCGTACTCGATGTCAGTTGGGATGACAAACTCGGCCCCGTACATGAGGAAGAAGGGAGTAAAGCCAGTTGCTTTGTTTGGTGTAGTCCTGAGGCTCCAGAGGACGGTCGCCAGCTCTTTGATCCAGCAGCCGGCCGAGCGCTCCAATGGCTCGACTTGTCGGGGCTTGATGCCGGACAAGATGAGGCTGTTTGCTCGCTCGACCTGGCCGTTTGACTGAAGGTGGGCAACAGACACTAAGTCCAGTCGGATGCCCTGCATCACGCAGAAACGGGCCAAGGAGCCTTTGGCAAAGTTTGTGCCATTGTCGGTGATGATGTTGTGCGGTACGCCATACCGGACGGTGATGTCGGCAATGAAGGTTACAACAGTCGGATCGTTGAGCTTCTTGATTGGTCTAGCTTCAATCCATTTGGTGAATTTGTCCACGGCGACTAGCAGATGGGTCATGCCGATGCGTGCTGTCTTGAATGGGCCCACCATGTCCATCCCCGAAACGGCAAACGGCCAAGTGAGGGGGGTGTTCTTGAGTGCAGAAGCCGCCAGATGCTGCTTGGAGCTAAAACACTGACACCCATTGCACCTCTTGACCAAATCCTTGGCACCGTCCAGAGTAGTCGGCCAGAAGAATCCATGGCGGAAAGCTTTGGCGACGAGGGATTTGGAGGCCGCGTGGTGGCCGCATTCGCCTTGGTGGATATCCTTCAAGATTGCCAAGCCCTTCTCTGGCTCTACGCAGTGCTGGAACATGCCGGTTACGATGTGTCGAGCTCTCTGTTTACTATTGTGTATGCTGATGCTCAGCGTTGCACCTGCCGGGCCAGGATCTCATCAGCTGGTAGCTCTCTTTTCAGTAGAAAGTTGAAGATGGGATGTGCCCAAGATGGTGATGTGACTCCTGTTATTTCGGCAACTGACACCAGGGTGGTTGGGCCGGGAGGTGGAGGGACGGAGCCAGCTGCCGCTTGCTGCATTGTTGAAGTCCACGAGCCGACTGCAGCAGTCCCCGGGCCGGGCTCTGAAGTCCCCGGGCCGGTTGCCCGTACTGCAGTTGCCGAGCCGCCTACTGAAGTCCCCGGGCCGACTGCTACAGTTTCTGCACCGGATTCTGAAGTCCCCGGGCCGGGTGCCAGTGCTGCAGTCCTCGAGCCGCCTGCTAAAGTCCCCGGGCCGACTGTTGCAGTCCCCGCGCCGGATCCGGCTGTTCTGAGGGCAGTCGACACGAAGATGGACTCTGACTCTGGCGAAGGCTTGATGGACGACTTGCTAGACATTGGAGGGATACACTGGCTGGTATTGCTTGCTCAGTGGAGCCGATCGGTGCCAAGGCATTAGCTTGCTCGTTGTCGGCCCGTGGCACGTGAAGGAACTCACAGCCCTTGAAGTGCCCGCTGATCTGTTGGACGAGGAAGCGGCAGATTGCCTTGTTTCTATCCTTGCCATCCTAGTCGCCAGACGATTACTGGACCACCAAGTCCGAGTCACCATAGCACAACACTTGGCGGATGCCTATCTCTTTGGCCAGTCGGTGTCCGTGGATGAGTGCTTCGTACTCGGCAACATTGTTGGAGGCGACAAAGTAAATTTGCAGCGTGTACTTGAGCTGGTCGCCTTTGGGAGAGGTGAGGACGACGCCGGCTCCTAAGCCGGTGCACATCTTCGAGCCATCAAAGTGCATCCGCCAATGGGTTGAGTCTGGCGCTGGCGGCAGGTACTAGGTCTCGGCATAGTCAACGAGGAAGTCAGCCAATGCTTGTGACTTCATGGAGGTGCGAGGCTGGTAGAAAATGGTGAAGGGGGCCAACTCGATGGCCCACTTCGCCACCCGGCCTGACGCATCTCTGTTGCCTATGATCTCGGCAAGTGGAGCTGTGCACATGACCATGACGGGATGCTCCTGGAAGTACTGCTTGAGCTTCTTCGCGGCGAAGTACACGCCATAACAGATATTCTAGTAGTGGGGGTAGTTCTGCTTGGAGGCCGACAGTACCTCGCTCAAGTAGTAGACGGGCCTTTGGACCGGCTGTGCCTTGCCGTCTTCTGGGCGCTCGACTAGCATCATGGTGCTGACAACCCGGCTGGTGGTTGCTTCCTCTCGAGCATGCATTGTTTTTCCCTTGAAGAGGAAAGTGTGATGCAGCAAAGTAGCGTAAGTATTTCCCTCAGTTTTTGAGAACCAAGGTATCAATCCAGTAGGAGACTACACGCAAGTCCCTCATACCTGCACAAACAAATAAGAACCTTGCAACCAACGCGATAAAGTGGTTGTCAATCCCTTCTTGGCCACTTGCAAAAGTGAGATCTGATAGAGATAATAGGATAAATATTTTTTGTATTTTTGTTGTATAGATTGAAAAGTAAAGATTGGAAAATAAAAGAACAGTAAAGATAACTAGTTGATGGAAGATTAATATGATGGATGATAGACCCAGGGGCCGTAGGTTTCACTAGTGGCTTCTCTCAAGATAGCAGATTCTACGGTGGGTGAACAAATTACTGTCGAGAAATTGATAGAAAGCGCATAGTTATGAGAATATCTAGGCATGATCATGTATATAGGCATCACGTCCGTGACAAGTAGACAGAAATGATTCTGCATCTACTACTATTACTGCACACATCGACCGCTATCCAGCATGCATCTAGAGTATTAAGTTCATAAGAACAGAGTAACACTTTAATCAAGATGACATGATGTAGAGGGATAAACTCATGCAATATGATATAAACCCCATCTTTTTATCCTCGATGGCAACAATACAATACGTACCTTGCTGCCCCTGTTGTCACTGGGAAAGGACACCACAAGATTGAACCCAAAGCTAAGCACTTCTCCCATTGCAAGAAAGATCAATCTAGTAGGCCAAACCAAACTGATAATTCGAAGAGACTTGCAAAGATATTTAAATCATGCATATAATAATTCATAGAAGAACCAAATATTGTTCATAGATAATCTTGATCATAAACCCACAATTCATCAGATCTCGACAAACACACCGCAAAAAGAATTACATCGAATAGATCTCCAAGAAGATCGACAAGAACTTTGTATTGAGATCCAAAGAGAGAGAAGAAGCCATCTAGCTAATAACTGTGGACCCGAAAGTCTGTGGTAAACTACTCACAACTCATCGGAGAGGCTATGGTGTTGATGTAGAAGCCCTCCATGATTGATGCCCCCTCCGGTGGAGCTCTGGAATAGGCGGAAGGTTGCGGCAGTGGAAATAGGGTTTCGTGGTGCTCTCGGATGTTTTCAGGGTATATGAGTATATATAGGAGGAAGAGGTACGTCAGTGGAGCTACGAGGGGCCCACGAGGGTGGGGGCGCGCCTACCCCCCTGGGCTCCCCCCTACCTCGTGGTCGTCTTGTGGCTTCCCTGGCGTGTACTCCAAGTCTTCTGGGTTGCATTTGTTCCAAAAACGATCCTCCCGAAGGTTTCATTCCGTTTGGATTCCGTTTGATATTCCTTTTCTGTGAAACACTAAAATAGGCAAAAAAAAAACAGCAATTTGCATTGGGCCTTGGGTTAGTAGGTTAGCTCCAAAAATAATATAAAAGTGTATAATAAAGCCCATTAAACATCCAAAACAGATACTATAATAGCATGGAACAATCAAAAATTATAGATACGTTGGAGACGTATCAGTGGCGGTGATGTAGAGGAACATGGGTTCCTTGGCAGTCGGGGCCGCCAGGACAGGGGGCGTGGTCAGCATCATCTTGAGCTAGAGGAAAGCTCTGTCCCCCTTGTCATTCCACTCAAAGCAAGTGGTCTTCTTCACCAGCTGGTACAGAGGGAGTGCCTTTTCGCCTAGCCGACTGATGAATCGGCTGAGTGATGCCAAGCACCCGGTGAACCTCTGGACGTCTCGCAGTCGGGTCGGCCTCTCCATCCTCTTGATGGCCTTGATCTTCACAGGTTTGCACTCGATGCCGCGTTCAGACACCAGGAAACCAAGGAGCTGGTCGGCTGGTATCCCGAAGACACATTTCTCTGGGTTTAATTTGATCTGAAAGTGGCGTAGATTATCAAAGGCCTCCTTGAGATCTTCCAGAAGGGTGTCGCGCTTCTCTGTCTTCACCACAATATCGTCTACGTAGATATGGGCATTTCTACCTAGTTTCTTGAGGAGGCACTTCTGCATGCAACGCTGAAATGTGGCGCCGGCATTTTGCAAGCCTAACATCATGGTCAGGTAGTAGAAGGCTCCGAATGGTGTGAGGAAGGCGGTTTTCCGTTGATTAGCTGGATCCAGCTTAATCTGGTGGTAGCCGGAATAGGCGTCCAGGAAAGACAGCAGCTCGCATCCGGCTATGGAATCGATAACTTGATGTATCCGCCGCAAGGCAAACAGATCTTTGGGGCGGGCTTTGTTGAGGCTAGTGTAGTCAATGCACATGCGCCACTTGTTGTTCTTCTTCAGCACGAGGACTGGATTGGAGAGCCACTCTGGATTGAACACCTCCATGATAAAACTGGCTGCTAGCACTTAGGCAATCTCTTCACGAACAAATCTTCTTTTTTCTTCTCACAGGCGGCGAAGTGGCTGCCTGACCGGCTTTGCATCTTGCCTCATGTGTAGCTTGTGCTCGGTGAAATCCGTCGGGACACCCGGCATGTCCTTGGGGGACCATGCAAAGACGTCCCGATTCTCACGGAGGAAATCGATGAGCTCGCTTTCCTATTTGCTATCTAGGGTTGACCCTTTGACAGCAAATCTCTCTGGGTGTGCGGGATCCAGGGCAATCTTCTTAGTTTCTTTGGGCACCTGAAAGGAGCCTTGAGGTTCCGCTTCCTTGGATCAGATGGTATGGCCGACTGCTCACCGGCCATTGCCACCATCCGATCGAAGCGGTGCTTCTCTTCAGCTATGACAAGGGCCTCGGCCAGCCGACTGCTGGCAGCAGCGCAGGCGACCGACTTCTAATAGTCGCCAGCAACAGTGATTATGCCCTTGGGACCAGGCATCTTCATCTTGAGGTAAGCATAATTGGGCACCGCCATGAATTTGGCGAGTGCTGGTCAACCCAATATCACATGGTAGGGCTTTTCAGATCTACCACCTCGAACCAGATTGGCTCGCGGCGGAAGTATTTCTTGTCGCCAAACATGACATCTATCTTGATCTTGCCGATTGGAGAGCAGGAAAGGCCAGGGACGATGTCATGGAACACGGTCCGAGTGGGCTGGAGCTGCTTCTCTTTGATGTACAGCTTTTCCATGGTGTCGCGGTAGAGGATGTTGATGCTACTGCCGCCATCTATCAGAACCCGGGAAAGACAGCAGGCCCGCCTGTCTGTTAAGAAGGTTGAGTCGAGAACCAAGGCGTATGCACCCGACAATGACATGACGGCCGGGTGGTCAGCGCGGCTCCAGCTGATGGGCTTCTCGGACCAGTGCATGAACTCCGGGACCTCTGAGGCGACAGCATTCACCTCCTGGTGTTGCTGACGCCAACTGTGCATGTCATCTGCCACGCTGGTGAAGTCGACGTAAGCCTCATGATCTTCAGGGAAGTCATCTTGCACTACGTCGACTGGCCTGGCAGCCGTCTGCCGAGGAGGCAGAGCCGGCGGGCCAGCATGCAGAGGAAGTAGGCCCTCGCCCTTTGCGATTCGCGTGAACCAGTGGCACTTCCGGGTGGTGTGATTGGACGACTTCGCACCGCTATGGAATTTGCAAGGTGAATCAAAGGCCTGCTCGAAGGAGAAAGTGGGCTGCCAGGCGGGCTTACTGCGCTTCTGACGCTTGGGGCCGGCTTGCCCCTCCGGTTGCTGGTCCTCAACTGTTGCCACTTGTCGGCTATTGGAAGTCGGCTGGGGAGCCTTGCGCTTGTTGTCCGACTGCTGCTGGCGCCGGCTGGAGTTGCCAGCCAGCGTTCGAGGAGCCAAGGGAGTCATTTTTCGAGAAGCGTCCATGCGTAGCTCCGACTTTATGGAGGAACCGGCTGTGGCATACTTGTCCGCTATGATCAGCAGCTCATCCAACGTAGAGGGCTCGTCGCAGAGGAGTCTGTGCTTGAGCTGGGTGCCTTCTCTGCATCCGACCGTGAAGTACTCTATGGCTTCCACCTCATGTACCCCTTCGCAGGAGTTGAGCAACTCGGCCCAGCGCGTCAGGTAGTCGCGGGTGGAGTCGGTTGGCCCCTCGACGCACAGGGAGAGCTGTCGCGGCTTGAGCGGCCGCTTGTAAGTGCTGGTGAAGTTGTGGGTGAAGACGTCGGTGAAGTCTAGCTAGCTTTTGATGCTGTAGGGCTTGAGGCTGTTCAGCCATGTCCGGGCCGTGCCCTGGAGCATGAGTGGAACATACTTTACGGCAACGCACTTGTTGTCGTTTGCTATGTTGAAGATCGTGGAGTAGTCAACCAGCCAATCCTCCGGCTTTGCGGAGCCGTTGTACTTTGGAGTGTCTTGAGGGAGTGAGAACCCTTTGGGAAAGGGCTCGTCGCGGATACGAGGGCTGAAGCAAGGTGGGCTAATTGCATCTTCTTCTTCAACTGCCAGGGATCGAGCCAGCATGTAGATCCGGTGGCGGGCGTCATTCTCTCCGACTCCTTCGCGACGGCCCAGCCGGCCTCCGAGAGTCGATTGCTCAACAGATGGCGGGGACACGTGTCTCTCCCTGCGAGGGAGGACGAGTACTCACCCCGCCATTTCACCGCCCGTGGGCGGCTGTCTTGGTCGCACTCAATGGAGATGCGGGTGCGCCGACTGCGGCTAGCAGCCAGCTCCTTCTGACCGTGAGCGCCGCCTATTGGAGTCCGGGAGGTCGCTCCTTGCTCGCGGCGGGGAGGATGATTCTCAGCTTGCGCGCCAGCTTCTAGCAAGCGGCGGCGAGCCTCCTGCTATTCGGCGGCCGCGTCGAGGAGTTGCTGGACACGCACCGTCATGCAGCGAAGCTCGTCTCCTTCCAGATGGTCCAGCTCTTCCGCCGCTGCCTGGGCGGCGCGTAGGCTTTCCAACGGAGAGTCGTAAACTGGGCGTGTAGCCCCCTGCATGCTGGCGAGGGTAGCGCCACGTTGCCAGACCACACCGGCTCGGCTAGGCTCGCCAGCAGCTGGTGTGCCGCCTACAGCACGGTCGATCGTGCGATGATAGGCTTTGGTGAGGCGCCTCATGGCCGCCAGCTTGTTGGCGTTGTTGAGGAGCGAGACGCAGAGCGTTTCAAGGGTCGCGCCATCGGTTCCCGCGACGATGGGAGTGGACAGGTCCCAGATTGCCGCCTGCAATGGGTCCTGCCCAGCTCCGTTTGAGGGCTCCTCGTGGTTTTTGGCTAACACCTCCGTGACGGTGCTGATGCTAGTGTCGTTGATCACGGGAGGGAGTGGGTCGTCAACGACCACCACTTGCTCGGGGAAGGCGTCGGCGGACACCGTGTCAGTGTCAATGAGCATCTCCACAGGAGGGTCGGTGGAGCCAACAAATTCCAGGTCGGAGGCGAGCTCATCGACGATGTGGAGCTTGTTGAGGATCTCGATGAGGCAGCTTTCTGAGCTAGCCACTCTTGCATCTGGAGGGAGCTCGTCGGAGAGGCGGATCCCGCCGAGGAGATCGGCGAGGTTGCTCGCGGCGCAAACGGCCTCTGCACCGCGGAGCGCTTCAGTGTCGACGCCATCGGGCGTGCCGGGATAGCTGTGCTTGCCAAGAAGGAACAGAGTTCCCGTCCAGAACGTGTTTCCGGACGACGGTGCACCTTGCCCCACGGTGGGCGCCAAATGTCGGGGGTTTGGGGCGACATATGCCAAAGGATGGCTTATCATGCATGGGGACAAGCGAACGTCGCCGGGCCCTGGAAGCAGGATAAGGCGATACTTTGGACGCCTATGGGATTTACACAGGTTCGGGGCTCTCCATGGAGATAACATCCCTAATCCTGCTTTGCGGGGACTCCGCATCATGACTATCATCAATATGGTAGCTACAAGGTTGCTCCTTGAGCTGTGTTGGCTAGAGAAGGAAGAAAGACAAAGCTAGCTCTATCTCCTCCTTTTAGGAATATAGCTAGTAGCTAGGGTTTCGGACCCCTTGTATGGGGAAACCTGGGGGGTTTATATAGGCCTACCCCCAGGGGTACAATCGTAATCCGGCCGGGTGCAGGCCCCGGTCGTCAGCGTCTCTGGACGCCGGCTTCTCCGCCGGCTGCTGGGCCCTGCCGCTTGGTGGGTCCCGCCGAGTGCTGGAGACATGTCCGTTAAGTAGGGGCTGCCGTCTGTGGGCCAGGGTGACTGCCTTTCACTGTTGCCTCGCCTCTGGTGACGGAGGCTTTGTCGGGGAGGGCATGGCTACAGTCCCGCCGCCTGGCGGGCACTCACTGTAGCCACGCCCTATTTTATCAGCTTAATGGTTCACAGACTCCAAGGGGAGGAAGGGCCGCCTGATGGATGCCGGCCTGCCCTTGGTGCCGCCTGCTGGGGACTTGCCGCCTTCTGGTAGCTCGCAGACAGGTAGGGCCCGCTGCCTGCGGGCCGTACCGCTCCCTCGTCGTGGGAGCGTGGCTCCCTCCGACGTGGGCAATTTCATGGGCCGCGTGGCTACAGTGTCGTGTCGGACGAAAGGTGTCCGGAGGGTACACCCGCACTATGGCCACACTTGCCCTGGATTCCGGGGTGGCAGGCCACACTGTAGCCGCACCCCGTCTTGTCACGGTTAAGTGGGTGCACACTTTGAGGAGGCGCGGGGCCGTCTGCTTGATGTCGGCTTTCTGGAGTTGCCTGATGATGGCACGCCGCCTTTTGGCAGCCGGCTCGTTGGACCAGACAGCCCAACGAGGCGGCCTGGCTTGCAGACGGTTGGAGGGGCACAGTCGGCCCCGATGTCTTGAAATGCTATTCGTGGTCGATGAAGACACCCATGGTCAATATCTCCGACAGTCATCAAAAACAATTTGCCAAAGAAAGCTATGGGAAATGGTCATTGTCAAGACAAACTGAAATGCAGTATGAACCTAGTCATTTGCACATAGTTAAAGAAAAAATTCTTCAAACAGTCCGCTTAACTTTCGGGCTGCAGTTGGTCCCTCCGCCAATTGTTGCAGCGGGTCGTCTAGTCTCTATAAGGGCATCTAACCGCCGAAGCACATATTTGAGCAGCCTATGAAATTAGCGGTATATCTGAGTAGTGGATTCCAGTTAGGGACTAAAGTGTAATTGGTCCAGAAATATTTGTCAACATAACAAGCAACATAGAAAGTTCACAGGAATCATACAAGTCGCATAAAGGAACTTCACAAGTCATTTACACAACCTCTCGGCATAGAAGATCATCTCCGTGGACGTGTGATCAAGGGTTGTTTGGGATGAGGAGGGGTATGCTTCATCATAGCCTCTATACTTTACCGTAGCACGTACAATTATTTTTATTAGTATTGTAGCAAATAATTTCATCGGATATTGGTGTTGCTCTAGTATTCATGATTTTGGCTCATATCTTGGAAAGGAACTAACATTAGGCCTGATATACTAACCTTGCACATGACAACAGCAACACCACGTTGACGGAAAACCGAAAAAGGTGACAGTCTGCCAGAAAGAACTTTAACATATGAATTCATATGGAACCATAAAGATGAACAACCATTTATCACCAAGGAAAGTAATAAACATAAACATGTCATAACTCTCGAATCACATAACTCATAATTTATTAGTAAAATTATGGGTAAAAGTTAGGCTCAACATTCCATGGATACTTATTTACCCAGAGGAGAAACATAAGCCACTACTCCCATCGTTCCTAAATATAAGTCTTTTTAGAGATTTCTATATGGTGGACTACATACAGATGTATATAGATGAGTGTACATTCACTTATTTTGCTCCGTATGTAGTTCATATTGGAATATCTAAAAAGACATATATTTAGAAACAGAGAGTATATCACTGATCTACCGGTACCAACTTCCCGATATGGCATCGACTACAGGGCCCTAAAACCTCAAACTGAACAGATGAGGGAACTCTTTCCTTAATGTATCTACCCGCAGTCTCCATGGCTCTATGAGCTTCCTCGAGAGCTCTCTTGCTCATTGGCAAGCATCGGCCAATTCTTCTTGTTGTCTGGAATTTGCCACTGTTAACAGTACATCTATCATAGCCATATATTGTGTCCAGCGTCAGGCGCTCGAGTGAATGTGTTCTGTCGAGGATGTGAACTGTGAGCTCAACCAGGCTCCTGGACGAACAGAATCCCGTGATCATCACCTTCCTAAGGCTGTTATGCCGGCACTCTGGATTCTGTCGTCGGTATTCATCATCATCTCCAACACCGGGAACCTGCTCGAGCTGAAGATACATATGTAGGATCAGTTACCATTCTTCTGATAACCAAGTGTAATACATTAATAGCATATAGATAGCTATGAGAGATGTAGATAGTGACTTACACGTAGTATGAAAGATTCCAAAGCAGGAGAAGCGTCAAGAAAAGAAACGAGAGAGAAGACATCGTAGTTTGGGGAGAAGTAGCGCAAGAGTTTAATTTCCAAGTTCTTGAGGTGGGGGAGCTTGGATGACAGCATGGGAGTGTTGGCATCCTGAAAAATGAGTCCTAAGATTAATCATGTTTTGTTGCAACAATACAAGTCTTATATATATACACGACTTGAACGGTCCATATAATTTGATCGTTGAGACTTTAAAACCAACACGTACCTCACACCAACTGTACAGGGTGAGGCTCTCAACATTTTGTGCGATGGACGGAAGCCTAAAGCGAGCACGAGAGAGAATACTGGGGTCCGGAAATAGGCCGGCAGCCGAAATGTTAACATCCTTAAGTTGCGAAGAATTTCTAACATAGATAACTGGGGTCCCGTTATAGTGAAAAGAGCAGAGCTTTGGAGCATCTATCTGTACCTCCTGCACCATCTTACAATATTTAACACTGAGGAACTTGAGCTGTTGCAGCGTATAGGGTATTTTCAAGCACGTTATCCCACTGCAATAAAAGAGCTCAAACTGGTCGAGGACGGATGATTTCGAGAGCAAGTGCCCTAACTCTTCCTCCGTAATATGGACAAAAGACAGACACAAACTTTTCAATCTTCTCAAGCAACCAAGTGTTGATGTGGGATGAAATGCGCAAGTCAAGAGGCTAAGAGACTGAATTGAAGTTGCAGCTGCCTCATCAGATAAAACCGAACAGGGAAAGTTGTAGCTTTTTGTCATGACTGAAGGCATCATCAAGGAAAGTTCTTCGATCCCGGGCTTCATGGTGATTCGGAGCCACCTGTCCAGGTAGGAGGCCTTGATATTGCTGCACTTGGTAAGTTCAAGTTTAAGTGTCTTCACCGTCACCCCATTGGCATAATGGTTTCTAAGAATTTTGTCAATTTTGAGAATAAAATCGGTTGTTCTTTCCTCCAAATTTTCGTCATCACGACAAAGGGCATTGTCAATGAGTATGAGGTTGGTATAGTGTCTCCAGGAATGCAGAAATGCACGGGACACGCAGGCAGCACGAGCAGCATCTTCTATTGGCAGGAGAGAATGTATACCATGCAAGATGTCCTGCAGAACCAATTTTGATAAGTTGAACAATTAGATTGCAGCTAGTACCAGACTGCAATAAATAACACTGTCGGCCGCGGACTCATCACGGAATTACTGAAACTCATATATGATGCCCATGTGCATCATGATCCTGTGCCAGCAGTTGCGATAAGAAATTACTTGTAACAAGGATATATACTTGGTCGCAGGCAACACACATACCTCTGGGAGTTCCTCAAAACCAAGTTGGCGTCCCATATTTTCGGCACCTTGACCTTGTTGGCAGGCTGCATCATCTGTTTCAGCTGATGGAACCTTTGACCCACTACCAGCTGCAACACCGTGGAGTATGTAAGTAGTATGTCTCAATTTCGCTCATGCAACTCAAATTTTGCAAGAGGGCGTTATGAATTCGCATGAACCACCGGTGTTTGAACAAGGAAAGGTAAAAAAACTTGGTGCAGAGAAGCTGAAATAGAAAGAAACTCGAATAATCTGAAATTTGCTGACATTGTTTACCTAGGATTTTGTTAACAAGAATAACACATTAGAGGAGTTTGCAGTATGTAGGATTTCCAAGCTGAAGCGACGACTGGGGCGCAGTGAGATCGATTTTGGTTTAATAAAACAGAAGAATCGAGAATTCGAGATGCATCAGAGAACATACGTATTTTTGCAGGAGTATGGAGTTTCCGCTGCCGGCGACGGTGCCGACGCCGACGCCGTGCCTTACGCAATGCATCGTAGATCGCGGCGAACCGGGGAAGGAATCGTACAGAGCCTGTGTGCCGACGAGCGGGGGACATGGGGAGTCGACGATCTCGCGGTGCGACCGTGCGAGCCTGCGACGGGAATCCACCGTCGTCCGCGGGTCAGAAGCCTTGTTCAACTCAAATCCACTCCGGGTCAGCCGTCAAGTTATTATTTTAGGAAAAGGCCGGCAACCAAGACGCGCACCCGCCGGTCTAGTTACCGATTAAGACGAAAAAGGGTTCTCAACCATCACCGTGTTACGTCCGAGAAACTATATACAAACTGAAGCCAACTCCACACAGAACACATAATTAAGGCAAGATTCATATATGCCGGACACGGACACATCACCCCATCGGCCACCAAGCTAACTACGGATTTGCGATGAACACCGCTTGGAGCCAATGAAGACCTCCATCAACAACATCCACAATAGAGCGGTGAAACCGACAACAACAAAGGCAGGAGTCCAGAGCGGTGCCTCCCAGAAGGGTAAACCACAAAGCCGCCATCGCCCAATCGCGCAGATCAACTTTTCACCCGGAGTACGACAAAAGGAGTGGGGACGCCGCCACGGGGCCTTCAGGAAGGATATGACATCCACGAACGCAGTCACCGTCAGTCAGCACATGGACTGGGCAAGTGATGAACCCCAGCGTGCACACTCCTCCATCAGGCTCTAGCTCCGGCAACCACCCGCAATCAAGCCACCCGCATAGCCATGGCTGCCCGGCCGTACCTGAGACGCACACTCCGCCCGCAAACCTCACGCCTCCCACCGCCAGGGTCGCCGTCCAACAACCAGACACCCGCAAGACCATCCCAAAGAGGTTGGCTTTGGTCAAAGGGGACACACTCGACTGACAAAACCGCGGCGCTCGTCCCGCCTCAAAACATTGATGGAGCGGCAAACGCCCGCACACGGGCAAGCAAAGGGAGAGGTGGGGGAGTGGACGCATCCACGATCGGCACACCACCATGCCAGCGAGGGGTGGCCCGAGCACGTCGGCACCACCCATCCCTCCAGCCAACCTATCTTCTAGACACCCCCGTGTGTCGTCCCCACCACGGCGGCCGATTCCAAACCACGCGGGGCAATCAATGAAGACCCGCCGGCAAGAGGAAGCCCAAGGACCGCCACCTACCACCAAGAGAGCTCACCGAGGAGCCCATCCGCGCCGCCGCCGTCATCCAGCCGCTGAAATGGCCATCTCGCCCACCGAACACCGCCTCTGCACCTCGACCCCCACCAGCAGTGGACATGGTAGGGGCGGGTGCCCGCATCTCGCGCCGCCCACAGCCCGTGCCGCCTGGGCCCAAATCCGGCCTCGTCGCTGCCATCCCTGGCGATCGAGGCACACCAGTCCACCAAGCCGCCCGCCGCGGAGGAGCAGAAGTGCCTGGGCGCCGCCACTAGCCGTCGTGATGCCCGGACCTACTCCACGCGCCGGCCTGGGGGCGCCGATCCGCGCCAGCCCGACTCAAACCCGAGTCCCTGTTGGAAATATGCCCTAGAGGCGATATTAAATCACTAGTACATCGATTTTCTATATAAACAGTTTTTTAACCCTTTCCGCGACGGCGTTTGGAACCGTCGCCTAGTGAGTGTGGACGATAGGGGGTCCTTCCCACACGACCCAGAAACCGTCGGGGATATGCCCTCCTGGCACACGCTCTTGGCAAAATGAGGTCGTGTGCGACCAGCGAGCGACCAAATACTGTTATACGCACAGTAATGCTCAAAAAAATAAAATTATACAGGCAAAATCATTTTCTGTCGTCATTACATCCCACACAGTCACCGCTAAAAGTTTCCGTTCGTATATACATCCCACACAGCCGCTCCAAGGAAAACTTTTCTGTTCGCAGGTACATCGTACATAATTTTCTCCGTTATATCATTTGTGATAGCGTTTCCGCTGCACACAGTATTAACAATTTTATTGTTTGCGTTATTGAATCCATCACACATAGTTTTTATGTGGTAAATGTTTGCGCCAGGTGGCCTAACGCAAACGGTTTATTCCTAGAAATTGTGTGCGTTATTGAATGCATCACACGCAGTGTTTTCTCAATAACCGTTTGCAATATAAAAAAACCAATTAGCAAGCTAATTATCCTATTATTAATAATCCATTTATTAGTCTAATTGACATTTCATATTAAGCACACAATATATTTCATTTTCATAATTGAAATACATCAGAGTACAACATCATATAGCTTCAGCACTCAGCTACCCCATTACACAACTGCACCAGCATCAAGTTTCAAATGCAACATCTATAGCCTTTCGAAATTAGCAACATGGACGGTACATAGACAGATGTATCTCATCTGGAAAACTGCTGAAGCAGAAGGCGAATATATGTTGTTATGTATGCAAACTCATCGCACAACACACACGTCTTATTAGCAGCAACCGTCTATGTTATTATCGGTCTTAACACATATTTTTTATTATAGACATGTTTGCCGTGTATCACACACATCTTCTCATATTGAACCGTTTATGTTCTCTTGTCTTAACACAAACAGTTCATCAGAGTGAACAGCATGCCGTATATCGCACACACCTTGATCTAGCAGACCGTTTGTTTTGTATTGCCTAATCACAAGCAGTTCATTCGACTAAACCGTATGATGTACATCGCACACGCCTTCATCTGGCAGCCCGTTTCTTCTGTTCCTCCTCATCGGAAACAGTCAATTGAACTAAACCATATTCCCATCATCGCACACGCAACCAAAATCTGAACTATGGTTGATGCATCCTCCATCGCAAAGATTTTGCACCTTTTTTGACGGGTTTTTTACACCCCCGTTTCTAATTATGGCATAGCACACAGTTTCGTCGAAGGGTCTCTGATCTAGTGTCGCGTTAGCAGCATCCTGCAGTAGTGAATTGGTTATTGTCATATTTCCTTATTCATGATAAATGTTTTATTATTCATGCTAGAATTGTATTGACCGAAAAATTTAATATGTGTGTGTGGATACATAAACAAGTATTGTGTCCCTAGTGAGCCTCTACGAGTCTAGGTCATTGATCAAAGATGGTTATGGTTTTCTAACCATAGACATGAATTATCATTTGATAATGGGATCACATCATTCATCATTAGGAGAATGATGTGATGGATAAGACCCAACCGTAAGCTTAGCATCAGATCGTTTAGTTATTTGCTAAAGTTTTCTTCATGTCAAGTATCAGTTCATTAGACCATGAGATCATGTCACTTCCGGATATCAAAGGAATGCCTTGTGTGCTTTCAAACGTCACTTCGTAACTGGGTGATCATAAATGTGCTCTACATGTATTTCCAAAGGTGTCTGTTGAGTTGCATGGATCGAGACTTGGATTTGTCACTCCGTATGACGGAGAGACATCTCTGGACCCTCTCGGTAATACAACATCGTAAAGAGCTTGCAAGCAATGTGCCTAATGAGTTAGTCACCAGATCTTGTATTATAGAACGAGTAAAGAAACTTGTCGGAAAGGAGATTGAACTAGGTATGAAAATACCGACGATCGAATCTCGGGCAAGTAACATATCGCCGGACAAAGGAAATTGCATACGAGATTAACTGAATCCTTGACATCTTGGTTCCACCGATAAAAGATCTTCGTGAAATATGTAGGAACGAATATGGGCATCCAGGTCCCATTATTGGTTATTGACCGGAGAAGTGTCTCGGTCATGACTATATGATTCCCGAACCCGTAGGGTCGCACGCTTAATGTTCGATGACGCTAGAATAGTATTGGGATATTAGATGATTGGTAACCGACTGTTGTTTGGAGACCCGAATGAGAACCCGAACGTCACGGGGAGTCTCGTAATGGGCGAGAGGTAAAGATTTATATATGCGAAGTCATATTTTGGGTTCCGAAAAAAAGTGTTGTTTTTTTTGTTATTGTACTGGGAAGCTTTGGTGGATTCCAGAGGGGTCGGGAAGTCTACAAGTGGGTCGTCCACGTCCCAAGGGCTGACATGAGCTGAGGGGAGGCACCCTGGCCTTATTGGGCTAGGCGCACCAAGTTCTCAAAAGACCATATGGCTAGGAAAGGAAAAAAATGGGGGTCCTAATAGGAATAAGATTGGACTTGGAGTCCAGTCCTCTCCCCCTTGGTGCCAACTCATATTAGGAGTAGGGCTAGACTCCTAACCCTCCCACGCATATGAATATAGTGGAGGGGGTGCAGCAAGGCACCCCAAGACATTGGCCTTGGCTACTGCCCCGTCTATCCCTCCCGGCATAGTTTGTTGGGGAACGTAGTATTTTCAAAATTTTCCTACGATCACGCAAGATCTATCTACTAGATGCATAGCAACGAGAGGGGAGAGTGTGTCTACGTACCCTCGTAGACCGAAAGCGGAAGCGTTTATCAACGCGGTTGATGTAGTCGTGCACCTTCACGATCCGTCCCGATCTAGTACCGAACGTACGGCACCTCCGCGTTCAGCACACGTTCAGCTCGATGACGTCCTCGCCTTCTTGATCCAGCAAGACGGGCGAAGTAGTAGATGAGTTCCGGCAGCACGACGGCGTGGTGACGGTTGTTGATGAAGAACAATCTCTGCAGGGCTTCGCCAAGCACTACAGAAACTAGACGGAGGATAAACTAGAGGGTCGGGGTAGCCGGCACACGGCTTGGTGTATCTTGATGTGTCTTGGGTGCTAGCCCTACCCCTCTATTTATATGTTGAGCCCTGGGGTCGAAACTTGGAGTAAAAGCCTTCACAAAGCCGGTTTCACCCGTAAGGCAAGAGTCCTTCTCGGACTCCAGGGCCAGACGCCAGGGTTCCCGGCGTCTGGACCCAGACGCCAGGGACCCTGGCGTCTGGCCCCTGGACTCCGCAAAACTTCCTTTTGCGCTTTCCAAAAACCTTGTGTGCTTTCCCTTTTGGCCCAAATAACGTGTTCTTGTACCCAAACACTTCGGGAAACATCCGGAACCTCTTCCGGTGAATTCCGGAACCCTTCCGGAGGTCAAACACTATTATCTCATATATTAATCTTTATCTCCGGACCATTCCGGAGTTCCTCGTCATGTCCGTGATCACATCCGGGACTCCGAATAACATTCGGTCATCAACATACATAACTCATTAAATACTATATCGTCAACGAACGTTTAAGCGTGCGGACCCTACGGGTTCGAGAACTATGTAGACATGACCGAGACATCTCTCCGGTCAATAACCAATAGCGGAACCTGGATGCCCATATTGGCTCCTACATATTCTACGAAGATCTTTATCGGTCGAACCGCATAACAACATACGTTGTTCCCTTTGTCATCGGTATGTTACTTGCCCGAGATTCGATCGTCGGTATCTCAATACCTAGTTCAATCTCGTTACCGGCAAGTCTCTTTACTCGTTCCGTAATACATTATCTCGTGACTAACTCATTAGTCATTTGCTTGCAAGGCTTATTATGATGTGCATTACCGAGAGGGCCCAGAGATACCTCTCCGACACTCGGAGTGACAAATCCTAATCTTGATCTATGCCAACACCACGAATACTTTCGGAGACACCTGTAGAGCATCTTTATGATCACCCAGTTACGTTGTGACGTTTGATAGCACACAAGGTGTTCCTACGGTATTCGGGAGTTGCATAATCTCATAGTCATAGGAACATGTATAAGTCATGAAGAAAGCAATAGCAGCAAAACTAAACGATCAAAGTGCTATGCTAACGGATGGGTCTTATCCATCACATCATTCTCCTAATGATGTGATCCCATTGATCAAACGACAACTCATGTCTATGGTTAGGAAACATAACCATCTTTGATCAATGAGCTAGTCTAGTAGAGGCATACTAGGGACACTCTGTTTTGTCTATGTATTCACACATGTACTAAGTTTCCAGTTAATACAATTCTAGCATGAATAAAAGACATTTATCATGATATAAGGAAATATAAATAACAACTTTATTATTGCCTCTAGGGCATATTTCCTTCAGTCTCCCACTTGCACTAGAGTCAATAATCTAGCTCACATCGCCATGTGATTTAACACCGATAGTTCACATCCTTATGTGAATATCACCCTTAGTTCACATCACCATGTGACCAACACCCAAAGGGTTTACTAGAGTCAATAATCTAGTTCACATCGCTATGTGATTAATACCCAAGAGTAATAAGGTGTGATCATGTTTTGCTTGTGAGAGAAGTTTAGTCAACGGGTCTGTCACATTCAGATCCGTATGTATTTTGCAAATTTCTATGTCTACAATGCTCTGCATAGAGCTACTCTAGCTAATTGCTCCCACTTTCAATACGCATCCAAATTGATACTTAGAGTCATCTGGATTTAGTGTCAAAGCTTGCATCGGCGTAACCCTTTACGACGAACTCTTTATCACCTCCATAATCGAGAAACATTTCCTTAGTCATCCAGTTACTAAGGATAATTTTGACCGCTGTACAGTGATCTACTCCTGGATCACTATTGTACCCCCTTGACAAACTCATGGCAAGGTACACAACATGTTTTGTACACAGCATGGCATACTTTATAGAACCTATGGCTGAGGCATAGGGAATGACTTTCATTCTCTCTATATTTTTCTGCCGTGGTCTGGCTTTGAGTCTTACTCAACTTCACACCTTACAAGTCAGGCAAGAACTCCTTCTTTGACTGATCCATTTTGAACTACTTCAAAATCTTATCAAGGTATGTACTCATCGAAAGTCTTATCAAGCGTCTTGATCCATCTCTATAGATCTTGATGCCCAATATGTAAGCAGCTTCACCAAGGTCTTTCTTTGAAAAACTCCTTTCAAACACTCCTTTATGCTTTCCAGAAAATTCTACATCATTTCCGATCGACAATATGTCATTCACATATACTTATCAGAAAGGTTGTAGTGCTCCCACTCACTTCTTGTAAATACAGGCTTCACCGCAAGTCTGTATAAATCTATATGCTTTGATCAACTTATCAAAGCGTATATTCCAACTCCGAGATGCTTGCACCAGTCCATAGATGGATCGCTGGAGCTTGCACATTTTGCTAGCACCTTTAGGATTGACAAAACCTTCTGGTTGCATCATATACAAGTCTTCTTTAATAAATCCATTAAAGAATGCAGTTTTGTTATCCATTTGCCAGATTTCATAAAATGCGGCAATTGCTAACATGATTCGGACAGACTTAAGCATCGCTACGGGTGAGAAAGTCTCATCGTAGTCAACTCCTTGAACTTGTCGAAAACCTTTCGCAACAAGTCGAGCTTTGTAAACAGTAACATTACCGTCTGCGTCGGTCTTCCTCTTGAAGATCCATTTATTTTCGATGGCCTGCCGATCATCGGGCAAGTCAACCAAAGTCCACACTTTGTTCTCATACATGGATCCCATCTCAGATTTCATGGCCTCAAGCCATTTTGCGGAATCTGGGCTCATCATCGCTTCCTCATAGTTCGTAGGTTCATCATGGTCTAGTAACATGATTTCCAGAACTGGGTTGCCGTACCACTCTGGTGCGGAACGTAATCTGGTTGATCTACGACGTTCAGCAGAAACTTGATCCGAAGTTTCATGATCATCATCATTAACTTCCTCACTGATTGGTGTAGGAATCACTGGAACAATTTTCTGTGATGTACTACATTCCAATTCGGGAGAAGGTACAGTTACCTCATCAAGTTCTACTTTCCTCCCACTCACTTCTTTCGAGAGAAACTCCTTTTCTAGAAAGGATCCATTCTTAGCAACAAATATCTTGCCTTCGGATCTGTGATAGAAGGTGTACCCAACAGTTTTCCTTTTTGGGTATCCTATGAAGATTTACTTCTCCGATTTGGGTTCGAGCTTATCATGTTGAAACTTTTTCACATAAGCATCGCAGTCCCAAACTTAAAGAAATGACAGCTTAGGTTTCTCAAACCACAGTTCATACGGTGTCATCTCCATGGATTTAGATGGTGCCCTATTTAACGTGAATGTAGCTGTCTCTAATGCATAACCCCAAAAGCGATAGTGGTAGATCGGTAAGAGACATCATCGATCGCACCATATCTAATAAAGTACGTTTATGACGTTCGGACACACCATTACACTATGGTGTTCCAGGTGGCGTGAGTAGTGAAACTATTTCACATTGTTTTTACTGAAGGCCAAACTCGCTAACTCAAATATTTTACCTCTACGATCATATCGTAGAAACTCTTATTTTCTGTTACGATGATTCTCCACTTCACTCTGAAATTCTTTGAACTTTTCAAATGTTTCAGACTTGTGCTTCATTAAGTAGATATACCCATATCTGCTCAAATCATCAGTGAAGGTCAGAAAATAACGATACCCGCCGTGAGCTTCAACACTCATTGGTCCTCATACATCAGTATGTATGATTTCCAACAAATCTGTTGCTTGCTCCATAGTTCCGGAGAACGGAGTTTTAGTCATCTTGCCCATGAGGCATGGTTCGCAAGCACCAAGTGATTCATAATCAAGTGATTCCAAAAGTCCATCACTATGGAGTTTCTTCATGCGTTTTACACCAATATGACCTAAACGGCAGTGCCACAAATAAGTTGCACTATCATTATTAACCTTGCATCTTTTGGCTTCAATATTATGAATATGTGTATCACACGATCGAGATCCAACAAACTATTTTCATTGGGGTGTATGACCATAGAAGGTTTTATTCATGTAAACAGAACAACAATTATTCTCTAACTTACATGAATAACCGTATTGCAAAAACATGATCAAATCATATTCATGCTCAACATAAACACCAAATAACACTTATTTAGGTTCAACACTAATCCCGAAAGTATAGGGAGTGTGCGATGATGATCATATCAATCTTGGAACCACTTCCAACACACATCGTCACTTCACCTTTAACTAGTTTCTGTTCATTATGCAACTCTGATTTCGAGTTACTACTCTTTAGCAACTGAACCAGTATCAAATACTGAGGGCTTGCTATGAACACTAGTAAAATACACATCAATAATCTGTATATCAAATATACCTTTGTTCACTTTGCCATCCTTCTTATCCGCCAAATATCTAGGGCAGTTCCACTTCCAGTGACCATTTCCTTTGCAGTAGAAGCACTTGTTTCAGGCTTGAGTTTAGCTTTGGGTTTCTTCACGGGAGTGACAACTTGCTTGTCATTCTTCTTGAAGTTCCCCTTCTATCCCTTTGCCCTTTACTTGAAACAAGTGGTCTTGTTAACCATCAACACTTGATGCTCTTTCTTGATTTCTACCTTCGCCGATTTCAGCATCGCGAAGAGCTCGGGAATTACTTTCGTCATCCCTTGCATATTATAGTTCATCACGAAGTTCTACTAACTTGGTGATAGTGACTAGAGAACTTTGTCAATTACTATCTTATCTGGAAGATTAACTCCTACTTGATTCAAGTAATTGTAGTACCCAGACAATCTGAGCACATGCTCACTGGTTGAGCTATTCTCCTCCATCTTGTAGGCAAAGTACTGTCAGAGGTCTTATACCTCTCGACACGGGTATGAGTATGAAATACTAATTTCAACTCTTGGAACATCTCATATGCTCCGTGGCGTTCAAAACGTTTTTGAAGTCCCGGTTATAAGCAGTAAAGTATGGTGCACTAAACTATCAAGTAGTCATCATATCGAGCTTTTGTCAAAACGTTCATAACGTCTACATCTGCTCCTGCAATAGGTCTGTCACCTAGCGGTGCATCAAGGACATAATTCTTCTGTGCAGCAATGAGGATAATCCTCAGATCACGGAACAATTCCGCATCATTGCTACTAACATCTTTCAACTTAGTTTTCTCTAGGAACATATAAAAAATAAACGTGGAGCAAAATCGCGAGCTATTGATCTACAACATAGATATGCTAATACTACCAGGACTAAGTTCATGATAAATTAAAGTTCAATTAATCATATTACTTAAGAACTCCCACTTAGATAGACATCCCTCCGGTCATCTAAATGATCACGTGATCCAAATCAACTAAACCATGTCCGATCATCACGTGAGATGGAGTAGTTTCAATGGTGAACATCTTATGTTGATCATATCTACTATATGATTCACGCTCGACCTTTCGGTCTCCAGTGTTCCGAGGCCATATCTGCATATGCTAGGCTCGTCAAGTTTAACCCGAGTATTCTGCGTGTGCAAAACTGTCTTACACCCGTTGTATTTGAACATAGAGCCTATCACACCCGATCATCACGTGGTGTCTCAGCACGAAGAACTTTCGCAACGGTGCATACTCAGGGAGAACACTTGTACCTTGAAATTTTGTAAGGGATCATCTTATAATGCTACCGTCGTTCTAAGCAAAATAAGAAGCATAATAAGATAAACATCACATGCAAATCAAAATATGTGACATGATATGGCCATCATCATCTTGTGCTTTTGATCTCCATCTCCAAAGCACCGTCATGATCACCTTCGTCACCGGCGCGACACCTTGATCTCCATCGTAGCATCGTTGTCGTCTCGCCAACTATTGCTTCTACGACTATCGCTACCGCTTAGTGATAAAGTAAAGCAATTACATGGCGATTGCATTTCATACAATAAAGCAACAACCATATGGCTCCTGCCAGTTGCCGATAACATTACAAAACATGATCATCTCATACAAAATCGTATAACTCATCATGTCTTGACCATATCACATCACAACATGCCCTGCAAAAACAAGTTAGACGTCCTCTACTTTGTTGTTGCAAGTTTTACGTGGCTGCTACGGGCTTAGCAAGAACCGTTCTTACCTACGCATACAAAAACCACAACGATGTTTCGTCAAGTATGTGCTGTTTTAACCTTCACAAGGACCGGGCGTAGCCACACTTGATTCAGCTAAAGTGAGAGAGACAGACACCCGCCAGTCACCTTTAAGCAACGAGTGCTCGTAACGGTGAAACCAGTCTCGCGTAAGCGTACGCGTAATGTCGGTCCGGGCCGCTTCATCTCACAATACCGCCGAAGCAAAGTATGACATGCTGGTAAGCAGTATGACTAGTATCGCCCACAACTCTTTGTGTTCTACTCGTGCATATCATCTACGCATAGACCTGGCTCATGATGCCACTGTTGGGGAACGTAGTATTTTCAAAATTTTCCTACGATCACGCAAGATCTATCTACTAGATGCATAGCAACAAGAGGGGAGAGTGTGTCTACGTACCCTCGTAGACCGAAAGCGGAAGCGTTTATCAACGCGGTTGATGTAGTCGTGCACCTTCACGATCCGTCCCGATCTAGTACCGAACGTACGGCACCTCCGCGTTCAGCACATGTTCAGCTCGATGACGTCCTCGCCTTCTTGATCCAGCAAGACGGGCGAAGTAGTAGATGAGTTCCGGCAGCACGACGGCGTGGTGACGGTTGTTGATGAAGAATAATCTCTGCAGGGCTTCGCCAAGCACTACAGAAACTAGACGGAGGATAAACTAGAGGGTCGGGGTTGCCGGCACACGGCTTGGTGTATCTTGATGTGTCTTGGGTGCTAGCCCTACCCCTCTATTTATATGTTGAGCCCTGGGGTCGAAACTTGGAGCAAAAGCCTCCTCAAAGTCGGTTTTGCCCGAAAGGAAAGAGTCCCACTCGGACTCCAGGGCTAGACGCCAGGGTTCCCGGCGTCTACCCCCTAGACGCCAGGGTTCCTGGCGTCTAGCCTCTGGTCTCCGCAAAACTTCCTTTTGCACTTTCCTAAAGCCTCGTGGGCTTTCCCCTTTGGCCCAAATAAAGTGTTCTCGTACCCAAACACTTCGGGAAACATCCGGAACCCCTTCCGGTGAATTCCGGAACCCTTCCGGAGGTCAAACACTATTATCCCATATATTAATTTTTATCTCCGGACCATTCCGGAGTTCCTCGTCATGTCCGTGATCACATCCGGGACTCCGAATAACATTCGGTCACCAACATACATAACTCATTTAATACTATATCGTCAACGAAACGTTAAGCGTGCGGACCCTACGGGTTCGAGAACTATGTAGACATGACCGAGACACCTCTCCGGTCAATAACCAATAGCGGAACCTGGATGCCCATATTGGCTCCTACATATTCTACGAAGATCTTTATCGGTCGAACCGCATAACAACATACGTTGTTCCCTTTGTCATCGGTATGTTACTTGCCCGAGATTCGATCGTCGGTATCTCAATACCTAGTTCAATCTCGTTACCGGCAAGTCTCTTTACTCGTTCCGTAATACATTATCTCGTGACTAACTCATTAGTCATTTGCTTGCAAGGCTTATTATGATGTGCATTACCGAGAGGGCCCAGAGATACCTCTCCGACACTCGGAGTGACAAATCCTAATCTTGATCTATGCCAACACCACGAATACTTTCGGAGACACCTGTAGAGCATCTTTATGATCACCCAGTTACGTTGTGACGTTTGATAGCACACAAGGTGTTCCTACGGTATTCGGGAGTTGCATAATCTCATAGTCATAGGAACATGTATAAGTCATGAAGAAAGCAATAGCAGCAAAACTAAACGATCAAAGTGCTATGCTAACGGATGGGTCTTATCCATCACATCATTCTCCTAATGATGTGATCCCATTGATCAAACGACAACTCATGTCTATGGTTAGGAAACATAACCATCTTTGATCAATGAGCTAGTCTAGTAGAGGCATACTAGGGACACTCTGTTTTGTCTATGTATTCACACATGTACTAAGTTTCCAGTTAATACAATTCTAGCATGAATAAAAGACATTTATCATGATATAAGGAAATATAAATAACAACTTTATTATTGCCTCTAGGGCATATTTCCTTCATAGTTCTCGTCCACGGTTTTTTCACTTAGCGAAGCCCTGCCCGATATTTCGACTCCACCACCACCATCACCACCAGGCCGTCCTGCTGGTTGTAATCTCATCTACTTCTCCGCCTTCTCTTGCTGGATCAAGGAGGAGGAGACGTCATCGAGCCGCACGTGTGCTAAACTCGGGGATGACGTCTGTTCGATACTAGATCGGTTGGATCGTGATGGGATCGCGAAGAGTACGACTACATCAACCGTGTTGTATACGCTTCTGCTTTCGGTCTACGAGGGTACGTACACACACTCTTCCCTCTCGTTGATATGCTTTTCCTTGACATATCTTGAATGTTTGTAGGAATTTTTTGATTTTCATGCATCGTTCCCCAACAGTCCCCGCCACTGCTGGTGACGGCTAGGCTTCGCCTGACCGCGCCCTTCGGCGGCGGTGAGGGAGGAGGAGGAGAAGGGGCGGCCGGTGGGAGCTAGAGTTGCCTCCCGGCCACCACGCAGGGGCGACTCAGCAGGAGGAGGGAGGCAGAGGGAGAGGAAGAATAGTCGTCTAGTAATCGATTTAATAGTCTTTTTAGGACCCCGATACATTTCGAACGTTCGTCTTTTAAGCATTTCATCTCGAATGTTTTTTCATGGCAACTTTAGTTGACGGGAGATGACAACTTTAGTTGTTAAGACATGGTAATTTTGTTCCAGTTTTTTTTCTTCTGAAAATTGCCATGTTTGCCAAACTCACATAAACTAAAATTGCCATCAAAGACGTTCGGATTGCCATGCTTAAAATCCGAACGTTCGAGATTTATCATGTCCGCTTTTTTATAGGTCAGTTTTATTTATATGGCTACAAGATGTGTAAACCCTATTTGGCACCTTCAGCGTCCCTTGTAGTCTTACCATTTTTTGTATTTTATAAACGGCAAAAAAAAGGGCCCACACGTGTGATACGACCTCCCCCCCCCCCC